>JBBJLS010000134.1:623116-637558 GCA_037577275.1 Bryconaethiops microstoma | reverse complement strand
ATCTAATGAGTACTTCTGTATGTTAAAAGTTTAAAGTAACTGAAGCATTCGTTGTTGTTTTGCGAAGGTCTTGGCACAAAACATCTTTGATCTTATTTGTCTGGTTGTATTGTTCATGTGGTCGATCAGAGTTTTCCTCAAGTGTATTTTTCTCTAAGTCTACAGCCTAGTATCATCAAAGCCTCTGCAGTAATAATGCATAAAGTAACAAATGAACAGGCTACTTAGTGAAAGAAATAAATCTCTTATAGAGCTTTCACTCTGTGCCAAGCTGCCTATGCCTGCATGTACGAGGACTCGTCGTCCCTATTGTGCACATCAATCAGTTTCATCGAAAGATAATCAGTTTACTGCTTAAAAAAACACAATACTTATATGAGAGCATCTAGAAAAATCAGTGCTTCATCATTAAATCGTCCAGTCTTCTGGGCACAATGTTGTTTCTTGCTGTATTACAGTCAGGCCCCAGATCCAACAAAAGGGCCCTCAAATGTTCAGAAATGCCCTTTATGGGCAATGGATTGTCCCTGCACACTAATGTTGGCAGTTTTAGATGTGTGCATTTTGAAGGTTTGCTTCACATTGACTGGGAGAACTATAGAAGCAACTCTGCATCTGGGTTGTATGATTTTGAGAGTAATTCAAAATAAGTACCATATTTACATATTTTTGTGTGTTATCTTTTATTTTCTTAAAGCAAATGACACAGATGCTGCAGTGCAGAGACTGTAACAAATGGGTCTGATTTAATGATGCTTTATTGAGAGAACAGCAAGTATTAAAAGTTACACAAAAGATTAATCCACTGTTTCCATTCCTCATGTCTGCTTAGTGTTATTCAAATGAGTTAATGACAAACATTAATAATAATAAAAAAATAAACACAGACTGCCAAGTACTTCTGTGAAAACTTAGTATAAATAAAACAAAATAAAAGTAGAACTGGTTTAAGCAGATTACTCTTCCATACAATGAAGTAAAAATATTGAGCAATTATTGTTCTTGTTCAACTTCGGTCCAAGTTTATGGAGAACAATCAAACACTAGACTACAGATCCTTCCTCAAAACAGTACAAAAACACAAAGAACAATCCAATATGAATATTCAGATTCATAATGCCATTGTTTTCTATGTCAAAAAACACCTAAAAATGAAAAATTTTTCATCACACATTAGCACATACTTCAATAAGTTGCTTTTTGTCAGACAGTCAAAATCTCAACTCTGTACTTTGTTGCATTGCCATAAACAAGACTGTGGATAATTTACTCAGGATATGCTGCACGTACAAACATATTAAGGCTTCAGAGCATAAACAGTACTTAAGAAGGACAATTTTATGAACCCCTTACAACTGACTCTAAAAAAAACACATTTCTGATAGGGATAACAATGACAAAACATAAGAGAAGGGGGTCGAAACAAAGTTTTAAAAGAAAGCCAACTTACATAATATAAATATAACTGAAAGCTCAGATAAGCTCTTCATCTAGCCTCTTTCTATATGAGCAACAAAGACTAAAGATGTTCTTTCATATTCCTGTTACCTTATAGCATGTCTTCATGTCGGGCAGACTTTTTAAAAGGCATTTAATTAATAAAGAGACTCACTTAAGCTATTTTGGCATGAACGTTGTTAGAAAGTAACAGTAATCCACAGAAATGTAGTTTTGTTAATTACTGCAGTTTAAAACATTTGTAAGACATACTCTATTTAAAACAATAGACATATAGTGTGCATTACAATCTTAATCCTATAAATCTATCCAACTTCATAAAAGACAGGAGAACCCAATCAGAATACAGTGGATTTTGCCACTTAAAACAAGGGCATACTCTCTGATCCAAAGTACCTTGATTGTCAGGTATCACACATCACTCACACATACTGTAAAGACAGAGTCAAGATTTTTAACAGGAGACTTGGATTGTGAGAGCTACCATAAAGCTGAAAAAAAAAAACCCATACAAAATACATACGTTTAATGTTATATCACCAGCAGTCTTTTATATGGAAGTGGAGATCATTCTCAGTCCTTAACTGCAAATTATATTGCACAAGCAAATGAATATGTAAGGAATAATATCAAAATGTAAATGTTTCATAGGAGATTTTTCCAACACTACACTACTACATGTTAGTAAAGCCTCTAATTTAATCCTAACCAGTGGACTTGCATTGTGTTTTATATCTGCTTTATAAAATTATCACTTTTAACAGCAGGGTTTTTGAAATATCAGCTACGTACAATTTATTAACAATTAAGATTTACAATTTACAGTCAAACTGATCCCTCAGTTGTTGTCAGTGCTCCAAGTGACAGTACCACATGCAGAGTAAGAAAAAAAAATGTAAAAAAAATACAGAAATCGAGGAGCATGTTTCATACTACTCTGATCACAGATCACTCATGCAATTCCACTGCCAAGTCCATCAAAAACACCTTCGACCCAAAAAGCACCAATCTTTTTAAAGTTACAGTACAAAAGAACAATTCATGTCCATAATTTAATCTCACTTTCTATCCTGTCTTGTATTGCACGCCTTTCCTTACTGCACCTGGAACACATTGATCTTGCTGGTGTTCTTCAGTGTCTGCCTGCGGTTGCAGAACCAAACCCGCACGACCTCCCTATCATAATTGAGCTCCTTGGCAATTTCTGTGATCTCCTGGCCAGTTGGAAGGGCGTTTTTCTCAAAGTAAGTGTTCAGGACCTCAATGGCCTGTGGTGTGAAGCTGGTGCGGCGTTTGCGCTTCTTGGATGGCTCCCCACCCACAAACTCCATCAGGTTCTGCTGACCCTTCTGGTTCCACAGTTCTGCCTCGGCCAGCCAGCGCTCCAAAACGGGCTTTAGTTTCTGAGCACTCTTGGGTGTGATGTCAAGTTTCTCAAATCTGAAAGAGTGAGGATGAATGTTTATTAAGGTTCTGAGAAATAAGACGTCAACTCATGTGTGTGTGAGTTGGAGAACGGGCAGTGAGAGAGAGGGATGTGTGATAAGCTGACCTGCAGATTGCAGACTGGCTGTAAGCTGGTCCCTCGGTGGCTGTGAGAGCCTGGCCCACTTGTGTTTGGGTGAGACCCAGGGAGAGTCGTCGGATCTTAAAGTTTTTGGCAAATTCTCGAATCTCTTCCAGGTTAATGCCCTCTTCTTCAGTCCCACTGGACTGTGGCTCTAGACACAAAAGGAAAACCTTAAATCTCTACAATGTCTTCTAGCTTACCTACGGCTGCATGACATATCAATCACATACTGGTATAAATACCATATTGTAATTTTAACAGGATTATATTGCTGTATAATGTCATTTTTGCAAACTTTTGATACGGTTTGATTACTTTAAAATCTTAACCGATAAAAACTCATCTGGTGTGTGCGAGGACTGGTCAGGATGCTCAAAGCACACAACAAAGGGTTACTACATATTGCAGGTATTAACAAAGTCACTCTTGCAAAGTCCAAGACTGCAATGACACTCTAGGGACAAAAGTATTGGGACGCCTGACCATTCTACCGACAGGGACTTTAATGGCACTGCAATCATATCCAAAGACTTTAATATGGAGTTGGTCCCCCTTTGCAGCTATAACAGCTTCCACTCTTCTTGGAAAGCTTTCCACAAGAGTTTCTGTGGGAATTTGCGCCCATTCATTCATGAGGTCCGACACTGATGTTGGATGAGAAGGCCTGGCTCACAATCTCCATTCTAGTTCATCCCAAAGGTGAATATATTGTGAAGCTTTAGGCTTGCTAAACACTAAATAAGAAACCAGATCACTCATCTAGTGCTCATCTTGAGCTAATAGCATACCGATAAACACAAAGATCCTTGTACTGTCGTGGAAAATTGGAGCGGAAGTCTAAGTCCAAAACTTTTTTTAAGTCTGAAAATCAAATGCAGTCAGAATGTTGGTGCGTCGCTTTTTATTGAGACTGTGGGAGCAGCGATCAAAAGCGCTCTCCAGCAGAATCTGCCCTTAGGTTAAACCGACCTTCAGAATTAAACACCCCTTTTTGGATTACACCCACTTTATTGGTGGTCCACCAATAAGCCTCAACTGAATATTAAAATCTCCACCTTTCCTTCTAATATCTCCACCCTCCCATGTCTTCCAATAGGCAAAATATCAGTTATCACTAAATAATATTCAGCCCTCGTAAATGGACGTTTCTTTGTTTTTTAAGAACTATGTCCTGTGCATATGCATGCCTCATGGACAATGTATGTCCCTGTGCATGCATAGGCCTTATGTGCTGCATAGGCCTCTTGGTCCATGTCGGTTTCACACATTCCTCTTGGCACCTTTGACATGAAGTACCTTCAAAAACCTCATTTATTACAGATCCATGACACATAATTTCTGCAAACTCCTAGTGGAGACTAATCAAATGTTCGGGACACATGCTATTCTACGAACTGGCTGTCACTGTGGCGCCACTAAGGCGCAAGTGTTGCTCAGGCTGATGAGCTGGAATACATTTCTGGGTTTTTCTCTGCCTAGATAGACTGTAAAAGTGTCACTCTCAGGAATGCACACAATGGTACATCTTTGCTTATGTTCGCTCAAGTGCAGGTGTCTTGATTTAAGGGCCTTTTTGGAAGGGCACTCTTTGGGAACAAAACACATTCTTCGGGAATTTCCAGTCCAGCTCGAAGGATCTAGGTTTCATGCCGTTAGAGCATACAGAGGGCTGAGGGAGATGGAGAATTCTGTAGTGTGTTTCACTATATAAATGTTTTCTTTACTTCAATGGGAGTGTAATTCCTACCATATTAATCAGTATTTCTATCATTTAAATCACCATCAGTACCTACATACAACAAACAGCTCACATATTCAAATCCTACACTGAGGAATATGGATGTTTTGGATCAGAAAAAGAAGTCACTATACATACTGCTGACAAGTTGGCCAACAGTGGGCATTTCTGCACAGGCAATAGGAACAGCTGAGGAGAGAGAGGAGGCTAATTTCCCAGCAGAGGGCTGTGGGGCAATCACAACTGGAGACTGGGCTACTGTTACAATGGGACCCTGCATAGAGAATCAGAATACATATTAAAACGGCAAAACTAAATGCAATTCCTTGAGAAAGTTTTCTATAATGCAATTCTGTTATCACTAAAAATTTTAAAAACGTTAGCTAGATTTAAAGAAAGCAACTGTAATGAAAGGGTGCATGAAAGTGAAACTTCTATAAAATGACTTCACTGATTCACAGCACATTAACCATTTACTGATATGCTAACACACCACATATATCGCTTGTGTGGTGGTCAGAGTGCTGTTTTTTTTGTTTTGTTTGTTTTTTTTTAAAGAGGACAGCGGAGCTGGTGTGCTAGGCACATTATCAACAGGTCTGCTACTCTGAACATCACATCAGTGAATGTTGACACAGTACATGTCACACCTGTGTGGTGGTCTTGAGGGACAGAGGGCCAGTGGATTTAGGCAGGACCGTAGAGCTGGTGGGGGTGGTGGCGGCAGCGGCAGCCGGTGTGTTCCCAATGGTGGCTATGATCTGACCCTGGGAGTTCAGCAGTAGCTGGGGGGACATAGTCTGTACCTGCAGACCCTGAGCAGGTAGTGCAGGTGGTGCAGTTGCTCCAGCCAGAGACGCAGGGTTCACCAGCATAGGTAAAGTGCCTATCACCTGGAGGGAAGGTAACAAATTACATTTTGTTCACATGGTGAAGTTTGCTTTTATTTTTATTTGAAAGGAAAAGTGCAGACAGGGTATGCTCCTGTAATGAAGAAGCCTATAACATATTTCATTTACTATGTACTGTCGCCATTGCTGTAATCAACCACCTCTCACCTGACCCTGTGCATTGGTGATGATCTGGCTCGTCAGTCCTGCCACATTTGACATGGCGCTTGTGATGATGGGAGTTGTTGTCAGAGAGCTGATGAACTGTGGCTGGGCACCCAAAGAAGCAGCGCTGATCTGAGAGAGTCAGAGATACAAATTACAAATCATACATCACACAGCAATAACGCAACAGTAAATGATATAGTATGGAGCCTTTAGTGTCATAACATTCACTGTGAACCTGAACCATAGCATAAAAGTATTACGTCGAAAATAACTTGAGTAAAATAACAACTCCCTTCAGGGAGAGTTCACCTAAACAAAAACAAAAAATAGAGAAAGATTTTAGATTTTAGGAGGGTTTTTTTCAATATACAGGATATTAAGCACAGTATTTCATTTTTCCTGAGGTTTGATTTAGTTGGATCTGACAGACGATTGACGATTGTTTAAAAAAATGTCAGCAAAGAGTTCAAAAATGTTTTAAATGCATGAAAGTTAATGAATGAAATTAGTGAAAGGCATCCAGTGTAAGTAGAATGGTAAATTTCTTTTTAGCCATGAAGTAGAATTGTTAAAAAAAAAAAAATCAGCATGAAGAAATTTTATATTTTTATTTAATTGACATTTAGGGGTGGTTGTGGCCTAGTGGCTAAAACACTTGCCTGTGAACCCGATGACCACAAAGTTTCAGGTTCAAACCCCCACTTTCTTCTAATTGTGTCTTTGAGCAAGACACTTGACCCTCAGTGTCTCCAGGGGGACTATCCCTGTAACTAATGACTGTAAATCTGTCTGGATAAGGGCATCTGCCAAATGCTGTAAATGTAAATTTATGTTTGAAAATAACATATCTACTTTAGCAGGCTTAGTTATAACTCTGTGTTAAAACTAACACCACTGTGCAAAGGCTGTACCTACCTGGTTAGTTCTCATTGAGTTGTTTATATACATTACTAGATTACAACAACAAGAGGGTGCTGTCAAGATCTTTATGGTAATTTTTTTGTAAAATTTCTGAAGATGCAGTTAAAACGCTGGTGTCAGTTTTACAATGCACTTGGTTGTGCCTTGTGGTTGCCTACACACAGTAAAACAGTTACATTCTCTTCGACTTCCAACATCAGGATTCAAACTTCTCTACACAACAGACAACCTAAGGGCTGCTAAGGTACTTGGAAGGGCATTCTAAATAAAACAGGCAAGTACTGTCAATACTTACAATCATCGTCACATTTCATTGTTCAAATTAATCCGTCATCTGTGTTGCTAGAAAGTATGAATTTCATTTTGTGTTTGTGTCTTGAGAAGGAACGTTCACGTGTGATGCAACTGTCTTTTCCGAGCTGTAGTTGTATAGTTGTAATAGTTGTATTTCACACTTTAAAGCATAAACAAAATAGCAGTTTTGATTTGTTGGCCTTAATATGAGAGAACGTTATCAGACCGATCTGGGCAATTTTCCATTTGACTGAGATTGCTTAAAATGGCAGCACTCCATGAAACATGTCTGACATTAACTGGAATGATATTCACAGGTAGGACAAAGGGTCTAGAACAGTCACAGCTAGAACAACATTGCGACAGAATGCCAAAGAAAAATTCTCTTTCTTTCCTCCATTGGTGGTGGAAGAACAATAAGGAAGAAACCACCTTGCCCACAATATGTTCAGAAATACTTATTGTGACTTTATTTACTGCTAATATATGCAATTCAAAGACACAGAAGCCACACTTTCACTCACAATAGCAGGGTTGATCGTGAATCCTGTGCTTTGGAGAGTTGCGACAGAAGCATTGGGCTCAGAGATCTTGTGCATGGCTGCAGCTCCAGTAACAGAAGTCACCTGCGCAGTGCTGGCTGGGGCGGCTTGAGTGTGCTGCACAGCTGCTTGCACTGACTGCAGTGTTGCCGCCTGGGACTGCAGAATCGACTGCCCAGGTCCCTGAAGCTGAGGCTGGACCGAGTTGAGAACAGTGGCCGCTGCAGAGGGAGAACATAGAGTTACAAGATGCTTCAAACAACTGCCAATCCACTGTAGTGATTTGCTGAACTGGAGGTGAAGAGCTATAAGTGACCAAAATGTACTATAATGATATTTTCGCACACCAAGAAAGAGTGAGTATATGAATCAGCTGACATATTCATAGCCAATATCACGACCACACTGACCTACAATATCATTATCACATGACCTACATTGTTTTACTTTATGATATGATACACACATTTATGGGATGTTTCTGGCCAGATCAGATTGGATTCTTTATTCTCTCCAATATTCAGTTCAGCATTTTCTGATGGTATCTTCTTAATACCAAAACTCCATATTATACTATGAAAACAGCAATTGTTTTGCAGAATTTATCAGAACATCCTATGGAACAAAGTATCTGTTTATGTTCAATGCACTCAATATCACGTTAACTCACTGCAGTACAGCGTCTTACCCTGCAGGCCAGCGAAAGGCAGCTTGAGGAGTCCTCCAGCCGGGCCAGCTGCAGCGAGGCCAGGCAGAGTGGCCACAGTAGCTGTGGGCAAGGTGAGTACAGCCAGGCCACCCTGACCGCCCACTGAGCCAGCCACACTGAGGGGGATCAGGAGGGGCTGGCCCAGAGACCCCTGTTGGGCCATCATGCCTGTCATCAGAGTTGCCAGGCCGTCTTGGGTCAGAACCTTAATAGTAAAATGATGATATAAATAAGGCATCCTCAAAGACCTTCAAATCGGATTCTACTGCAGATTTGAACCCTATCAGACCAGCCACCGGTTATGGTGTACAAAGTGATGATTTAGACATGTTTGGCTCTTTTGGCACTTCTTCTTATTCTAAAACAGATTTGAGTACAATTTTTCCTCCAACATCTACAGACAATACCGCATAATGTTCTGCATCTTTGCACACATGATAGAATACGGTACCTGTGAAAAAAGTGTATTTATCCTCACCGTAGCTGTTGGCTAATTGTACTGAATGTTGTCTTGTCTAGTTGTATTGTTGCCCTTGTGTTCTTTTTCTAGGTCTTTGTCCTGTCTACACTCGCGGCCTTGTGTTCTGTTCTGTTCTGCTCTTGTGTCGCACCATGGTCCTGGAGGCACGTTGTTTTGTTTCACTATGTACTGTGAGTATATGGTAGAAATGACAATAAAATGTACTTGACTTAACAAGGCAAAAACAACTTTTTGAAAAGGTGTGCAATTTTTTTTTATTGCCAAAAGCTTGTTAGTCCAGTGTTTCACATGTATTCACACCCATGGCTTAATATTTTGTTGGAAACACCTTTAGCAGCAATCACAGCCTCAGCTTTTCTTGTGTACGCCTCTGTAAGTTTGGCACACCTGTTTTTGGGGATTTCCTCTCATTCTCCCCTGCAGATCCTCTTAAGCTCAGTCAGGTTGGTTGGGCAGTGCTGGTAAAGTGTCATTTTTAGGTCTTTCTAGAGATATTCTATTGGATTCAAATCCGGACCGTGGCTGGGCCACTTAAGGACATTCACAGACGGCTCCTGAAGCCACTCCTTTGTTATGTTGGCTGTGTGCTTCGGGTCATTGTCATGCTGGAATATGAATCGTCGCCCGAGTTGCAGAGCACTCTGGAACAGGTTTTCCTGAAGAATCTCTCTATACTTGGCTGCTGTCATATTACCCTCTCGCCCAGTTCCTGCCACAGAAAAACATCTCCACAGCATGATGCTGCCACCACCATGCTTCACAGTAGGGATGGTGTTAGTCAGATGATGAGCAGTGCCTGTTTTTCTCCAGACATGACGCTTGGAGTTCAGGCCAAAAAGTTCTATTTTGGTTTTATCAGATCAGAGGAATTTGCTTTTTTACAGTCTGCGAATCCATAATGTTCTTTTTTGGCAAAGCGGACTACCATGTGGCTTTTGGTGAGGAGTGGCTTCTGTCTGGCCACTCTATCATAGAGACCTGATTGGTGGAGTGCATTAACTATGGTTGACCTTCTGGATGGTTCTCCTATCTCCTTAGTGACCATTGGATTATTGGCCAGCTCTCTGACCAAGACCCTTCATCCCCGATTACTCAGTTTGATAGGGGCGGTCAGATCTAGAGGGGGGTCCTGGCGGTTCCAGACTTCTTCCTTTTCCGAATAATGGAGATCACTGTGTGAATACTTTCTGGTGGCACTGTACAACTGTAATTCGTGAAGTGTTAATAGACCAAGATGATGGACACCAGAAACCTGTGTCATTAAGTGTTTGATTAAAATTTTAGTTTTCTGCTCGAAAAGACAGTTTTCCTCTGGCTTGATCAAGCTTTTAGAAGCTTGTGGTAATGTCTCATATCTGAACATGCAGATGTGATGCTTGACTTGCTTGTGGTCGTCTGTATCTGCATTTGTTTGTCTGCAGTGGTTGGTGGGCTTCTCTCTGCCCACCTGTTGTCCAAACAGGCTGGGATGGATGTGGAGGAGGGCTGGCCATGCTCAGGCCCACTGCTCCGCATGGCTGAAGATGCAGCGCGCAAACTCCTCCCAGGTTGGCAAATGTCACACAGCACACAGACTCTGTACCTTCTGCTCCTCACCATGTTACTACCGAACACCTGACAATGTAATAAGGGAATTGTATCGATGAGCAAATGTGAATGAGTCACTGTCCCATGTGGCTCGCTGTGGACTGTAGTTTGCGTAGACTAGTTGTTCTCTTTCTTACTATAACTGACAAGTTCACAAAGTGTTCTTAACTCCTATCATGTCTTACTTGAATTTGTAAAATATTTTAAGGCTTAGAAAAAAGTGGACAAAAATGATCAAACCACACTTACAAGGAACCTGTGTGAAGGACAGAAACCAGTGACTTCATTAAGTCTACTTTTACTGCGTGGTTTATAAAGTTATGACTTGTGATTAGTTAAAAAAAAAAAATCTGTTTTCTTAGAATCAAACTTGCGAAAAAGTGTGGAGATAGTACATTTGGAAATTTTTTGAGTGGTAAAAAATATTTACTTGATCACTGTAAAACATTCAGCGACAACTATTTACATGAGTACATGACGCAAGCACTAATTTCAGTATAAATTTCAACCCCGTCCAGGGAAAAATACACAATGTGCGAGGCTTATAATACACAGATAAGCATCATGAAAGTGCTAAACTTTAGCACTGGGGCTTGAGTACAGATGGACTTAGTTGTTCAGTTATTCTTCAAAGAAGAATTGTTTCATGTTTGGTCTTATTTACACTTGATAAAAAAAAGTATATATGCAGTTATTGCGTTCATCATGATCCTTTCCTAAGCTCATGATAAATCTGCCCCCCCCAGCGTTTCAGACACCCACAGGTATGCCCTATGGCACAGTCAACCTCCTGAGGGGGGTCAATCCTACTGAGACCCCTGTTACCTGCACTGCTGGAGTGGGTACCTTTATCCTGGAGTTCTCCACCCTCAGCCGTCTGACTGGAGACCCTGTGTTCGAGGACGTGGCCCGCAAGGCTCTCCGCTCCCTCTGGAAGACTCGTTCTGACATCGACCTGGTAAGATCTGGCCCTTGTGCTGAACAGTACTACATTTTATCAAAACTTAAGGAGCTGCTTTAAATTCCATCGGCTCCTACCAGCATATGGCATTATTTCAAACTAATTGCTGCCCTAAAAATAAGATTTTTTTTTTTGTGTGTGTGTGTGGGTCTACATTTGTCGTTTTGATTAAGTTGATACTAGGTAGATATACAAGGTGCATGAAAGTATGTCCTAAAGGAATATTCCAGTGTTTTTCAACCTAATTTCTATCAGACATCTGTAGTGTGTGGTCGATTACCATAGATAATTGTGATTCCCGGTACTTCACTACTGAAATGAAAACACTATTCTAGTCGAAGTCAGAGGACAGGTACTGATTTCCACCAGTAAATGAAGAAGGAAACTTTATTGATCCCGTAAAAAAATTAGTTTATCTAAAGAAGTCGCCATTTGGGCCAGAAAGAGACATTACTGATAACATCTTTTTGAAAATCTATTAACTTTAATGGCATTTTTCACTTCATGGTCACTCCAGTAGTTTGTTTGCTGCTTGTAAATGCTCCAAAATCAAATCTGAAACAGCCACCAACTAAATTACTGCACACACCGCTGCTACAGAGCTTCGGCTCTCATGAGTCAATGAGGCTACCCCATGTTGGTAAATAAGTGTCTGTCTGGTCACATATTTGACTACTACAAAAAGCGAATCGTTCAGTACTGCTGGATGACTTCATTGAGTGTCCGGCGTGACCCGCTGAACCACAGAAAGGGCATAAACTCGCTGTGTCTTACATGCCATTTATAGGGATGGCTGATCATGTAACTGCATTCAGAGGCATTTAATTAAACCACAAAAAACAGTGATGCACGTTTGTTTTTGTTTTTTTAAATAAATGGCCTGAGATTTAGTGCCTTGAAGTCTGTTTATGAGCCTGCTGTGTGTTTTGCTCCACGTTTGTTTCCCGCGTTTGTGTTTCTCCGTTTTTTTGGGGTTTTTTCCCTTTCCGGCCGCCTTAGCTGTAATGTCACGGACCATCTCTCCGACACACATTTTGAAGGCAATTCGACCGTACACTCTCTCTCCGCATACATACTCGACTGGTTGTTTCAAAAATCGATTTATTGAAACAACCAGTATTCGACCCCTGATCAACAGTATAACAAAAAGTTATACACAAGCGCACACCTCTGGATATCAATGTTTTGACCTTGGAACCATGCAAATATTTCAAAAACTGTAGGAGGAGAAAAGACGTCAGTTCCAGCTATAAAAAGAATAATAAAAATGTAGATGCATTTCCACGAGAAAATACAAAGCCGGCGAAGGCTCTTACCAAGCCATTTATGGGTAAGGACGGCTGAAAGCGCATGTAGCAACATTCATGGGCTGATTATTTTTAACTAAACCACAATAAAGAGTGAGACATCTCTTTTTCAACAACCCGACTTGAGCTTTAGTGTCTTGGAAGTCTTTTTTATGAGCCTGCTGTTTGTGCTGATGCAGTCACACTAATTAGTTAAGCGGTGCTTATCCAATAAATATTTGTGTTGTGGAGCACTTCAGTGAACGCTTTAGTCAAACATGTTTAAATTCAGCTGCAAGTCTGAGTAATTCGTTTTTTCTCTGATAGGGCTAGTTTTCCAGAGAAATAATTTTTTGAATTAGGGGTGGAAATCGAGAACTGGTTCCAGTTAAGAACCAGTTTTAAACTGTGAGATCCATTGGAATAATGTAAATATCCTGTAACAGTAACAATAGGGCAAGCATAAACGAAAATAAATGCTATACAAAAATTCTCTCATTTTATATGAAAACAAACTTGTTGCTACAGGTAGTTTATTTATTTTATCATTATGTTTTACACTTGTTGTCGCATCCTTCTAAGAAAAGGAGTAGTGTAATTTGTTTTACATGTTCAAATGGTCTTAGACAAACATTGTACAAGTTGTTCAGAGATAAAACCTGCATTGACACTGAAAACCTGTCTAGGCCTTTTTCTTCCACACAGAAAACTGATCATGAGTCAATGAGGGAATCGATAAAGAATCAGACCAATAAGCAGAATTAATTACGGCAACGGTATTAGTCAAATCTTATCAGTTGCCGTCCCTAGTTGGAATATGACTTAAAATCATATAAATAATGGCCTTAAGTTACCTGTATAATACAGATGTGGCAGATTTTGTTGAAAACACTGCAGTTTCTTTAAGAAGTGTGAACCAGTAAGTACACTAAGAGTCAACCTCAGAGTGTTGTTTTCCCCTGATGGAATGTGACTTTATATTTGATTATCAGGCACCAATTACTCTGTAAACATCACCCCTCTCTGAAACACCTAAATCAGATTTCTGTTGCAGCATTTTTATTTTCTTGTGGAATTTTGAGTATTTTTGCATTTAAGTGTTTCAAGTAATACACTTATTATGTTTTAATGTTTTTTTTTCCCCTAAATAGGGCCATGAATATACAGTATACGGGAAAAAAACATTTAACTTCATTTCAGGTTGGAAACCATATTGATGTTATCACATCGAAATGGGTTGCGCAGGATGCAGGGATTGGAGCAGGGGTTGACTCATACTATGAGTACCTGGTGAAAGGAGCTATCATGCTGCAAGATGAGGAACTTCTTACCATGTTTCATGGTATGTCAGCAGGGTAATGGTGTCATACAAAAATGGATAAAATTATACACCAACAAGTACAGCTGCCGTACTTTTTTTTTAAATTTATTTTTTCACTTACTTTGTAGTTTACAGTTGCAGATCTCAGTCCATCTGTTTCTTTGCCTCCTTTAGTTTGCCCCTTTAATGGCTGAGACCCCCTTTATAGACCACCAATGCACAGGTATCATTCTCAGCACAGCAGTGACACCCGAGTGGATCACACACTGTAGTGCTGCTGGAGTTTCTAAACACCTCAGTGTCCCTGCTGGAGTAAGAATTCTCCACTAACCCAAAATATCCAGACAACAGTGTCCTGTGGCTAGAAACTGCCTAAGGAGGATGATTAACACAAACTCTGCACCATCATTTACATTTATGGCATTTATCAGACACTTTTTTTTATCCAAAGCAACTTCCGTTCCCTAACTACAGGGGGCAGTCTCCCTGGAGCAACTTGGGGTTAAGGGTCTTGCT
>JBBJLS010000134.1:606322-623016 GCA_037577275.1 Bryconaethiops microstoma | reverse complement strand
GCTGCCACCACCATGCTTCACAGTAGGGATGGTGTTAGTCAGATGATGAGCAGTGCCTGTTTTTCTCCAGACATGACGCTTGGAGTTCAGGCCAAAAAGTTCTGTTTTGGTTTCATCAGATCAGAGGATTTTGCTTCTTACAGTCTTCAAATCTCTAAACGGGCTGCCATGTGCCGTTTAGTGATGAGCGACTTCCACCTGGCCACTTTACCCCAAAGGCCTGATTGGTGGAGTGTGTTAGCTATGGTTGACCTTCTGGATGGAACTCCTATCTCGCTGGACCATTTGGTTCTTGGTCACCTCTCAGATCAAGGCCTTTGTTCCCCGATTTCTCAGTTTGGTCGGGCGGCCAGATCTACAGAGGGTACTGGTGATTCCAAGCTTCTTCTATTTCTGAATCATGGAGACCACAGAGCTTTTCAGCACCTTCAATGCTGCCAAATGTTTTGTGTATCCTTCCTCAGATTTGTGCCTTGACACAATCTGGTCTCAGAGGTCTATAGACAGTTCAAATTCAGTTCAATCGACTGAATTTACCACAGTTGGACTCCAATCAAGTTGTAGAAGCATCTCAAGGATGATCAGAGGAAATTGGATACACCTGACCTCAATTTTGAGTGTCACAGCAAAGGGTGTGAATACTTATGTACCTATTGTGTTTAAATGTTTACATTTTTTATAAATTTAAGAAAGTGCCTGAAATCATGTATTCACTAAGCCATTATGGACCATTTTGTGTAGATTTTGTAAAAGATTTTGTTTGTAACGTAACAAAATGTGGAAGAAGTGAAGGGGTGTGATACCTTTCTGGTGGGACTGTATCTGCAAATATAGTGTTCTGAGGTGTTTACTGAGTAATATTTCTCACTTACTAAAGCTAGAATAAATATAGGGACAGAACTGAAATACCTGATGATATTAGTTGGCAAAACCACAGTCTGCAAAAGCAGAACAGCCTTAAAAGGAAGCCCTGTTCATTTTCTCCCATAGCAATGCAAATTTCCCACTTGTGGGATTAATAAAGGTTTATCTTATCTTACCTTGTCTTAAAAAAAACAAGCACTTACCAGCTTGCAATGACTAATTATTACAATGTAACTTACACAAGATTATCCAGAATGTTTTACTTTTTCAACTCATTTTCAATGAACTTTTCAGGATTTTCTCCATTTTCATCACAAATAAAATTGCATGTTTTTTTCCCCCAAATTATTTTAATAGTTTAAGGCAATAGTTCTGGTCAAACTGCCCTACCAGTCAGGGTTCCTTTTAATGGAGGTATAAATTAATTTAAATAATTTAACAGAAATTAGAAAATTCAGTGCTAATTGCAGGGTTAATTATAACTCACCTGTGGACAGGCCTGAACACCGATGGGCATGGTGGTTTGTGGATGGGGGACAGAGATGCTGATTGGGGTTGCGGCACTTTGTATTGCAGGGGTGGTCTCTGCTGAAACTGGGGGTACAGACATTAGGAAGACTGGAGTGATCAGAATAGTATATCAGAACAGAACAGAAGCCTGATTGGATCAAGCTATAATTCTCTCACCAGTGGATGCTGTAGGACTGTCTTGAGTGGCCCTTTCAGCTGGCTCTAAAGTTAGATCCCCTCTTTCCCCTCCTCCTGCCTCCACCTTCACATCAGCCCCTGAGGAGTGCAGAGCACCATCCACCTCCACCTCCAGCACTCGAATGGTCTCATGACCAGACATGACAATAACCTGGAGATAAGCAACCATGTGAATAAGTAGTAAATTATATTTTCTAATGTCGACTGGTGTGGAAAGGTGTAAATATCTATAGGCAGACTACTAATGCAGGCGCACAAAACAACGAGCTAATCGCACTGTAACTCTTCTACCATCACACGGTGTATGAGAAGAGTGAACGAGAGAATGAAAAAGCAGCACATGAGAAAAACACAGGCATACGGCAAGGCCTATCTTAGGCACATGGCTTTGCAGAAGTTCAGTGAAGGCATACCTGAATGTCTTGAGATGTCTAACTGCAGGAACAGCTGAAAAAGCACTTCTGCAGTCAGACAGTGAATGACTAAGGAGAACAGAAAGGCCAAGCACATATTAGGGCACAATGAACCTACAAAACGAGGACACAAAAGGAAAACACATGAGTACAAGGAACCAAAAATAAGCGTGTCCGGCCAAATCCAGCTTAAGCAATGCTTTCTGCAAACATCCTATCAACAGACGATTGCTTGAGCTTGCAGTATGGTAAACGCGTTGGACACTGTCAAAGTGAACATGCACAGACACGGGAAAGCAAGATGCAAACCACCAGGGGTTTTCAAGCAAAAGATCTCTAATGGGGATGGATTCTGTGCTTAGGAGCATAAAAGTTCTCATGGATGTTGTGAGATGGTGAATCGTTGCACAAGTGGACACAGAGTTAAACTGGAATAGAGTGTGTGTTCAGGAACTTCCATGAGCTCAAAGTAACACCTGTTCATTGACAGTGAGTGGAGCGTCGGTTGCAGGGAGGTCCTCCGACTCCATCGTTCAGTTTGAGTCCTATGGAGGTCACAGGTGTGCCATGATGACAGAAAAAGCACTTTTTCTTCTTGCCAGATCACCTGCAAGAAATTAAAGCATTGCAGACATGCTGCATCAGTTTCAGGTAAAAAAAAACAAACAAACTTTCAAATGCAAATCGAGCTGTGAGAATTAGGGTTTTACCAAAACCCTAATTGTCACAATTAGGGTTGGGGGGGGGGGTCTTAAAACACTTTTACATGAAACAAACTCTCATTCAGAAAAATCTGCAGCCTCTCAAATGAACTGCTGGTAGTCCAGATTATACTCCAGGCTCTGAATTATGTAACCACATCAGGGACCAGTGCTCACCATGCACAGCCTGATTCAGGAGCACACAGGCAGCACATTTTAAGCCTTAAATGCACTAAAAGCTGATGTTCTCCAGATAGATCGTCACACCGTATGCATGCAGGTTGTGCTGCCCTGTTATTTCTGTTACGAAGGCAGGAGGTGAACGTGATCTTTCAGGCTCGCACCGTCTTGTGTGTTATTCGCTTTAAAACAATAGGGCATTATGCAGGCACTGCGGAACATTTTCATATACAGGCCTGCGAGGGCCGTCGTTCTGTTTTGTTTTTAATGTCAGACCACCTTGTGTTTAACGGGAGACCCCCATCACATGCCTACACCTGCAGGCGCGGGAGAATGTCACGCAGGACACGAGGTTCAAAACCTCGACCCATTCTGATTCTTCATCCGTCAAAACTTGGACAGGTGTTGCAGCCCACCCCCCTACAGCTCTTTCTCCACAAAAAAAATGAAAAAATAAAAACTATCGCACTTGCTTCGATGACTAAAAGCCTTTTTAACCCACACCTTCCAATCACACTCCTCACATGCCATGCACGGGGACTGCATTTTATGTATTTCCTTTCTCTTTATCATAAATATATAAATTATGCTAATTAAGACCATTGCATATTAACCAAAAAACTCATTTCCTATCGCCCTTTGGTCACGCAAAAACGAAAAAAGCAACCTCAAACGACCACGCTCACAACTTACCGTCCAATTTCGGTTAATTTCTTTGTTTCTCCTCCTTCGGTGAGCTTTGCCACAGTTTGTTTTAGACATACATAATTAAAAATTCATCTCACAGCTCCCAGACTGGCGCTGGCTGCACACAAAGCCAGATTTGCATTGATAAGAAGGACCTCCTCTCTGAATATTTAATAAAACCTGTCCTCCTGCACCATCGCGCAGGGGCACCTAGGGCACCTGAGGTACAGGAGGAAAGCGTTATCTGCAGAAAAGTCCCCAAAATTAACAGATTTTTGCTCTTTTGCACTACGTCATGAACATAATTTATGCAGGCCGAGTCTCGCATTGAAAAATGTCGCTGGCTGAAGCGGAGGGAAAGGCCATGGCTGCCTTAAAGAGACAGAGCCCCTCCATACACACACACATTCTCTCTCTCTCTCTCTCAGGCACACACACACTCTCTCTTTCACTCACACACACACACACACATACTGGGAAAGACAAACCAGTAAAACACTCCTAAAGTGTTCAAATAATGAATAGAGAAGTTAAAATACCTACCAAAACCAGCTCCGAGAAAAAAAAAGTATCTAAAGAGTATCTCAGTAGCACAGTGATACAACTTGGTACTTCCAGCATTTGGAGACTCGTGTTTTCCCAATGATTGTACTTCTGTGTGAGTAAAACTATTATAATTTTAATTTAATTTAGTTCACGTAACTGAGTAAAAGAAACCCACCTCTGGCTTTGCCCCACTTTTTAAATGTTATGGATCATATTTAAGAACTCATTATTATGAAGAACTCTGCTGTGTTCTTCATAATGACTTTATTTGAATTCACAGTAATAGGTTTGAGATCCCGTAGTCGGCTCTAAAATTGTTCAGTACTGTCACTGTCAACGAGTGTTCAGACGTCAAGATGGACGTCAAGAGCAGGACGTCACGATGGCCTTTTTACGCTCCTCTGTGAAAAAAATGTGCTCTTTAATACACTAGGCGTAGTTGGAGAGGTGGTCGAACATTAGAAGGCATCTCTTCCCAGTACTGAAAGGGTGGAAAAGTCAATGAGTCATTTCACTTTTCTACCAATACTTTCTATGCATTAATTTCTTGGTGACTAAATAAGGACCAGGTTTTGGGGTGTAAAAGTTTAGGGGTGTCAGAAATATACAAGGCCACAAGAACATGTGCCAGTTTTAAGTATCAGACATCTGAGAAACATGTCTGATACCTAAAACTGGCACATGTTCTTGTCTGATAGCTTCATGTAGCAGAATTAAAACTAGAGTTTAAATTATGCTACATGAAGCTCCAAAAACTTAACATGCACTCGCTTTTGTTACTTACCATAATTACCCTTTTTATCTGAATAAAACCCTGGTGAAAATAAGCACAACCTTCTTGCCATGGCTATATTTATTCCAGCATAAACTCCTGACAGTTGGAGGTTTCAGTAATTAAAATCCACAGGATGTTAGTTGAATACAGATTGTGTTCCTTTAAACGGAACGGTTGCTGGTAATCTGCTGGTAATCACTTTCTACCGTGGTTTTTGCCCATGTAACATGTTACTGCCCCGAATCGCACATTACATGCATATGAACATAGAATACAACAGCCTTGGTAAGTAACATGGCAAAGTTATCAAAACTAAACCGGCCAAAGCAAAGAACAAAAAAATATGGAAAATCATGGCAAATTATGCGAACTCAAATATTATGGTGACATGACTCTATGTGTCACCATAATAAATTTATTTGTTCCTGACAGAAACAGTGACTACGCTAAACTCAAGTTATAAAATCAAAGTGTGTTTTTCATTGTAAAGAGAGTTGCAGCATTTTTTTTTTAGCCACACTAATCTTTGTTGCAGAGCCAGCTGGCAAGAACCACCATTTGCATGTATTAGCAGCATATTACCATGGAGCTCAAAGGCAAACTGGGATTGCTGAATACAGCCGAATTCGTAATTAGCCTCACACCAACAACTAGCCACTGCTTAAATTTAACCTCAAATGATGATAGACAAACACATGAATACACAAGTGAAACCTAAATCTAAGGCTTCATGTTGTTCACCACATAACATACAGCAGCTACATAACATTCTCTCTATTCTTCAACGCGCCGTGTGTTAATCATTCAAATTTACCTATGTTTTGAGAACCAGAAATGCACAGTGGTCAGATTAGTCTTGTACAGTTTGTTTGATGTGTGCCTACTGTTTTAACGATAATTTAAAAGAAAGCATTGATTATCACATTTAGAGCAAATTCTGCAGTAATACACCTACACACAACTGTCAGTAAAATAGACTTCAGATAGACATTCAGAGTGGTCTGATGTTAAGCTAAAATGCACTGACTTGGATTTCTTTATATCTAATTGTAAACAATTAGATATAATTTTATTTACTTGCAGTGAACAGACATTTTTAACAGAAATGTAATTTTTTTCCTCTTCTGTTTTACATGACTCGGGACTAGGCTGCATAGGTGACTATTTTGTTTAATCACCTTCTGTGAGGTGGCTTTTCGGGGCATTAAATACTTCAGATGTCTGGTTCCTATCATCACCATTGTGGACGATTCAGAGTGTGTAAGTTTTTCTTGAATTAAGCGTTTCTTTTTTGACATATGTGAACAGCTAATTGTTTGATCTGGCAAAAGCGTGACTATAGGGCCAGTAAATTCTGTTCAGATGGGTCACAGAAAAATAAATCACCCACACAAAAAAGGGTGTAATCTTTAGGCTTGGTCGTAGTACAAAAAGATTCCACTTTGCTTGATAAAAGGGAAAAAAATCTATGGCTTAATATGGTCATATTATATCATATAGTCATGCACACTTCACTAGAACAGAAGAGGCCATTTAAGTTCAACAGACACTGTTTTTTCATAAAGTCGTGGCTGGATGAGTTTGCTGTGGGAGAACTTGCCTGGTCCACACAGAGTCCTTACCTCAACCCCACCCAACACTTTTGGGATGAACTGGAACGGAGTTTTCAAGTCAGGCCTTCTCGTCCAACATCAGTGCCTGATCTCATAAATGCTCTGGGCACAAATTTCCCACAGAAACTCCAAAATCTTGTGGAAAGCCTTACAAGAATAATTATAGCACCATTATAGCTGCAAAGGTGGACCAACTCCATATTAAAGTCTATGGATTTGAATGCAGTGTCATTAGAGTCCCTGTTGGTGGAATGGCCAGCTGTCCCAATATTTTTGTCCTAATAGTTTTGTCTGAGGAGCTCTCAGTTTAGCATTCATAATTATTTGGCAATATCACGGATTAAAATTGTGAAAGTTCTTAATGTATGCACTGATCATCGAATTCAGTCATGTTTTTGTGAAAGTGGACATGTCTTCTTTAACTGGGAGTACTGGTTGGAGAAATGACGTAGAAGGTTTGCCCTAAGAGGACAGTCAGACCAAAACAAGGAAGCGAGCAGGAACTTGACGAAAATCTTGGAATTATCTGCGACATAACCCAGTTGGTTTGTTTGAAACGTTGCTGTTTTGGACCGATTTGTCTCAGAGAAATCAGGATGAACAGTAAAGGTGTGTGTCCGGCCTCTGCGGGTCCCTGTCTCGGGGCAGCCTAGCAACAACGAGCCGCTGCGGCTAGGGCTTTAGCTAACGAGATTTTATCAACCATTTTGTAACATTTAAACCATTTTTTTTACATCTAAAACGTTTTCCTTGAGTAATTTTTCCCGAAAGCGTTTAAAGTCACCGTTTTTAACCGTAATCGGCTGTATTTGCTATTAGTTTTTGTGCTGGTCTGGAAGCTTGTTTGCTAACGATGACGTGAATCGAAAGGTGACCTCATTAGCTAGCGTGAACACAGCTAAAAACAATCAGAAAATCACCAAAAACAGGTAAAAACAGCAAAACAGCTAAAAATATCCACGACAGGTAAAACAAATAACCAGAATCGGGTAAAAACAGCAACCCCCCCCAAAAAAAAAATCTGTAAAAAATGACCAAAACCAGGTAATTTTTTTTAACCAAAACAGGTTTAGAAAAACAGCTAAAAATAACCAAAAACAAGTTAAAAACCCCACAACAGCTAAAAAAAAAAAAGACCAAAACCGCAAAAGACCCCAACAGCTAAAAATGACAGAGCTAAAAAAAAAATCACAACCAAAAACAGCTAAAAAAATAACCAAAGCAGCAAAGAAAACCCAAAACCAGCTAAAAATATCCCCTACAAATATAAATATTACAAATATAACCAACAGGTAAAAAAAAGAAAACAATGTACTATAAAAATGTACTTTTATGAATTTTACTATTAGCATATCAGGCCTGGTCTGTGCTTGGACTAAGGATCAACTTTACAAAGTCCTGGTGGTACACCCTAATAAACTGTGATGAGCCTGTAGCATTGGGCTGCTGTTTCATTCTTTGACTGTTTTATAGAATACAAAGTGATTTAAACGAACATAATGTAACAACTGATCTGATTTCAAGAGTCTTGTCATTTGTCTCAGTCTATAAACGGAATGGACTTTGAGATGGTGTGTCACTGCTGTCAAGGCTTGTTTTCCTCTCTAGTCTGGTCAGGATGAGGGCTAAAGGACATGCAACACTAAAAAACACTTTATCCATACAGGTTCATATCCACAGCAAGCGGTGTATCCTCAACAGAGCACAGCACCAATATACCCTCCAGCTATGCAAGTGCCACCTACCCAGGCACCCCCGTACTCAGATGCCCCCCCAGCCTATTCAGAGGTAAGGAAAAACTGAATGGGACCACATGGTGTACTGTAGTAATTTGAGTGAATATCTTAAATGTTTTGTATCAGTTCAGCTGGTGTCTCACAAATTTTTCTCTTCCACAGATCTACCAGCCAAGGTATATGCACCCACCCCAGGCCCCGGGTCAGCTACCTCCAATGACCTCTGCATACCCTGCCACTCAGATGTATGTGCCCATGCCACAGACTGTGCCGGTCGGGGCAATGGCTCCTAATGTTCCAATGGCTTACTACCCCATGGGACATGTGTATCCTCCAGGCTCCACAGTTTTAGTGGAGGGTGGATTTGATGCTGGAGCTCGATTTGCCCCTGGCAACAGTGCTTCCATCCCTGTGAGTATGCAAACTGAACATATCCATTATTACAGAGCTATTAAAGGGAAATTCCCCCCAAAAAAAGCAGACAAAAATTTGATGTGGAATGCACTATTCCACAGAAACCAAGTTAGAATTGTTCCCAATGGTGGTCATAGAAATTAAACATCCAAAGTATTTTCAGCCTCTGAAAGGCCTAGTTTCTTTCCTTACTCATGCTTTAACCTGACTTTTCTTTGACAGGATCTGTTAAGGTCTGTAACTTAGCTGGCAGTAACTTGGTTGAATAGCGGATGTTGATTTATGTATAGCTTTTCAGGTTTGAAGAACAGATGTGGACTAACTGAGCACTAGAGTACATCGCTCTGGATAAGAGCGTCTGCTAAATGCCGTAAATGTGAATGAAAGCTACTATACAGAAAACTATAGCATGAAATTGCTTCAAATACACTATTTTAGAAAGGTTTTTTAAACAGAAACTCAGAACACACATGAAATTGCTGTAATTGCGTAGATCTCAAAACATATGGTTTCTATTACCACCACTGTAAACAAATCAGTCTAAGTTTCTCTGTAATGCATTTTTACACCATGGCTAAATTATGGAAAAATCCTTGGAATTCCCCTTTAATTATGTAATTAACAAAAATGGATAGCAAATAATCATCCTTCTTAGTGTCACATTAACTGTGAATAATTCCACAAAAAGAGTCAGAGTCTATCGTCTGTGTAGTTAATATTTGCTAAGGTTGTGTTTTAAAATCAGACAGGATGCAAATTAATTTACTCATCCTTTTCAAATGGCAGCCGCCTCCTCCTGGACACGCCCCGAATGCGGCACAGCTGGCAGCCATGCAGGGTGCGAATGTGATGATGACACAACGCAAAAACAACTTCTTCCTGGGTGGCTCCGGAGGGGGGTACACTATCTGGTAACAGTGAGAAGGAACATCTTTGGCCTCAGCCTCCATCTTCTCTGGTTCCCTCTCCCCTGGGGCAGCTTGGCTATGCCATGATATTGACACAACTTAACAGAATGTAATGTTTTAGAGTCCCTAATGATGGTACAGTACTCCACTGCTGATAAATCTTTAGTTCAAAACATGTTGCATACAAAGGTGGTGTTTATAGAATCAAAAGCACTTTTCGCACAATTCATTGTCTGGCTCATTCACTGTAGTTCTTTGTGTGTTTCTTTTTGAATTCATTTTATTTTTAGTCTAAATTAGTTTAATTTGCTAGATAACGAACATTTCTCCATTTTCTGTCAAATTGACTTTTTTTTTTTGTTGTTTTGCTTGGCATTCTGCAACAAATGAAAAACTACTCTTTCATCAGTACTTTCATGACAGTAGCTATGCACTACACCTTTTTCATTCTAATGGCTTCCGGTAATGTATCGTTTCTATAAGTTACACAACATTAGATGCAGTCACCTCTTGTGAGGTTCAAAAATTGTACACCACACCGTAGAATAATGTGTTTACAAACTTATCACAGCTGAGTACTGTACCTTTTTAGGTGAAAGTAGGTAAATATAATGAGGTGCCAAATTGCATTAAGCACCATTAATTTTAACAAACATTTACAGATAAAAAGAATGCAGTAAAAAAGAAAGCCGTCATATTTGGTTCAAAAAAAGTTGGTTGGCTTTTTAATCATTGTCCCCCATCATGTCGGATACCCAGAGCTGTACATAAAGCAGTGTTCAGTTTTAGTTTAGTGAAATGTCAGACAGTTTCCTTTTCACAATAGTGTGTGCTTCTCACACAATTTTCTTTAGTGTTGTCCTCAACGTTAGAATTATTTAGAGATCAGGGCTTAATCAAGACATTTTGTTTTCTTTTCAGTACTTCAGCACATTGAGGTTTTCTTTTTTCCTAGTAAACATTTAAATGTATAACCAAGGGGCTGGTTGTACCAAAGATCTGGATTAGAATGCACTAAAAGCTTTTGCTGTGACTTGAAAGTCATCTTCTCTCAATAATTCTGCACATATGATAAATTAATAAAAAGATAAACATATCAAAAATAGGGGACGGTGATTGTTTTGCAGGTTTGAAATGCCTGCTAAAGCACACCACTGCTCTGACTGTCTTTTGTAGTGGGGTGTGTTTAAAAATGTATCTAGCATAATTGCATCTTGATGGTTCTGCATGCCTTTTGCACTTTTATTCCAAACTGTTGTTTTTAATAAAGATTTATCATTGTTAAATTTTTAGAAATACTACCAATATTAATTTATGTGCACTGTCAACCAACTATTAGACTTTTTGCAACTTGTTTTTTTGTACAAATGCTTTATAAATGCAAATACAGTGTCAGTCATTACATGTTACTGTGTGGATGATTTTTCAAAGGCATTTCATTACATATTCTTTTTTAAAATTGCTCTAATACAGGGGTGTCGAACTCCGGTCCTGGAGCGCCGTTGTCCAGCACAGTTTGATGGTGGTTCTCCTCAAACACATTCACTAAACCTGTCAGTTAACTGGCAAGGTGAACCAGGTGTGTCTGAGCAAGGAAATCTCCAAAACCCGCTGCACCACGGCCCCCCAGGACTGGAGTTTGACACCCCTGCTCTAATATCTGCTTTCTGTCTCTTGGACTGATTGCCTTGTGTTTGATACTCAGGCAGAATGTTCATTTACCCAGACAGCCTTACCTTCTCATAGCTCTTGTGTACATTTGAATATTAATACTTCTAGCATTAAAAGCAGTACAAATAAACTAAAAAAAACTACAATTAAAACCCTAAAAGCACTAGCAACACAAAAGGATGGCCCTCCTTTTCTGTCATTTGTTCTTCTCAAAAGCTTCTACCTTTTACCATTACTGAATTTTAGCCATTGGCTTTGAACACTAAAATGTTCTGCATCAGTAGGTAAACTTTAGAAATAGAAAACTAGATTTGTTTGCAGTTTTCAGTTGTTTTTCAATAATTACCACGCCACTGATTCTGCTGTAAATTTACTGAAATGTGACTTTCGCTCATTAAGCTCGTACAGTAAACACCATGTCTACGTTTAAACTGTGTTGTGACTTTTTCCTAAAACACAATGTAGAATTCCATGTTTTGTTTTCAAACTATAAACAAAAAAATCAGAGTGATTTGATGTGAAGTGCTTAGTTGAAGAGAAACTTCCTTACCAAGCTTTCTTCAGAACTATGCTGACAGAAATCCTGGGTTAACGTCTGCAGCACAAATAACCATTTTGTTTGCAATCTAAGTTTATTTCCCTTCAATCTACACATGCAAGTGTGGGTTTAAACCGTGACGCATGTAAATGATAATGGTACAATAGTGGTTGCTTTTAGAGGTATATAACATTTCTTAACACCACCCTATTTCTCAAGAATGCTACAGTACACATTAAACCACTGTGAAAGCTATACAGAAATATAGAAAAATCAGTGGAATTTCTCTTTAATAGCTGGAAGGCTGGGTATCCGACACTGTAATTGAAGAGTTGCAGCCCTGCTCAGACAGATGATTTCCCCCACACAAATGCTGCCACTGCTAGCATGGCTTTCTTTACACCACCTGAATGAGACTCAAATGTGAAAACTACTCAGAAGGCAAAGCTTTTAGACCTGATCTGATTTTTTTTTTTTTTTTTTTTAAAGCATCATCTGATTATGGTTTCCCTAGTTCATCAGATCAGACTTTTCACTTGCAATGTAAAGTTTGGGAGTTTAGGGAATTAGGTGGATTATGTTGAGTCAATATTAAACCTAAGGGTCCCCCCCCCGAGTTTCCTACAAAATAAAAGATCTGGAAGTTGGTGCACTTAACTTTTTTTTTTTATACTTAATTTAGAATAAAGACTATTTTGGAAACTGCACTGGAAATCCTGGAATTTGTTTTGTTTCATTCAACTCATCATCATCATCGTCGTCATCATCATAATCATTATCGGGCGGGCTTGTGAGACACGACAACATGAAACCACTCCGACTTGTCCCTCATTTTCATGGCATTCAGCTACTTATTTATATGATAAACATATAAAATATGCACATGCTCAGAACAGTGGGAATCCATATTTTCATTTTTAATGTACAGAGACAAAACTGCCATCAAAAAAATTCAAGTTTGTAACACCAGTAATATCATTGACAAAAAAAGAAATACACAGTAAGTTTGTATGCGCGTGTAAGATACAATATGACAAACTTATTTGCTTGCTTAGGGAACAGTGCAATTAGATTACATTTGATTATTCATGTCCTTACAACACAATGTCTCTCAGGAAATAAGCATTAGGATTGTTTTCAACAATGACTAGCATTAATCATGGAGGGATGATAAACACTTAGTGAAGCACAAGTGTCAATTAAAATATTTTTTTAAAAACAAATAATTTAATATACCAGAGGGCGTCGGCTTGTTCAACCGGTTTCGCACCACTCCAACATTTTGTTTTATGTTTGACCCTAGACTGCGACTGAAATAGTTTTTGTCATAGTGACAGAACCTGAATTTGGTAGAAGAATTCAACTGAAGGAATGCATGCAAAAAAAAAAAAAAAAGGCATGACATCCTATGTTCTGATTCTAGCAGCAAAGTTGGAAACAATGTAACTCGTGTAACAACGTAACTATTTAGTAAAATCTGATTTTTTTTTTTTGTTGTTACACCTACTTTTGGTATCTAACAGACTGTCAGACTTTGTACAGTCTGTTCAGTTCTGGGTTGCTATACACGTTTTTGGCACCAATGTTATGTGGTTATGGGAGTTACTGTATCTGGTTCACTTATGACCACATGCCAAACGTCAAATGTTTTGTAAATGCATACGTTAGGGCTGCACGATGCATCGTTTGTTAATCTTTATCATTGGCCTTTTTTGGTATCCCAAAATTCTACAATGCAGGCATGAGCCCTTTAACTAGAGCTGGGCAATATGAAAATATTTTACCGATGTCTCATTATTCTTTTGTGAGTATTCTGTGTTCTCGTCTGTACTCGGACACTAACAAACGGAATAATTAGTCCTGTTCAATTTGATATAGTACAGTACAACTAACACAGAATAAAAGTAATTTGTATTCATAGTTTCATATTCCTATTCAGTTTTGTATTTATAAATGTAGTATCACTGTGACACACCGTATGTCCTGGAAAAAGTATATTTTGACACACTGCCCACCACTAACTCTACTCAATCCTAATGTTTTATCATGTGTTTCAGTTTTGTGTGTTGTGATATATAATATATACTCATGGAATCCAACAATACAAGTTAATTACTTTGTTCAAAAACAACAGACACCTGTCTTTAACCATGTAGTGTTCTTCTGGGTGTATACCTCAATACTAGTCTTTGTCAATATTGTGCAGCTCTAGTTATAAAATAAATGTTATGCAAATCTATAATGTCAAATTCAGGCCTTGGAGGGCTAAAGCACTGGAGAAAGAAAAAGTTATCCCCTTCTGTTGCCACCCAGTTACTAATCCTCTGTTATAGCATACAATTCAGAAGACTACAGAAGAGCTGTAAGAGTATGAAGCTTATTAACACTAGCACTCATGCATTAGACAAACATACCTGATAGCACTGTTGACAGAGTAACACCTGCTATGCAGTCTTTTTTGTTGAAAATGAGGGTGTGCCAAAGTTTGTGTTTTAACCCAAAGGCTTCTGGTCCTAGAGGACACTCGTTCTGCACATTTTAGTGTTTCCTCTGCTTTGGCTCTTCACAGAAAAAAAGCTTACTTGATTAGTTGGATCAAATATTAGATCAAAACACCAATATATGCAGGGAATGGAGTCCTGCTGGATGAGTATCAGTTTATGAAATAAGTTTTTAACGGTAGAGGCAAATGTATCGCAACCCACAACTGGAATGAGGAGTAAGGAACATGCACTGAATATTTTTGCCAGGACAAAAAAAATCGTAAGCATATAAATATGGCCACTAGCTGAGTGCAAAATCACCTCTGTGGCAGAGCGCGGTAACAGCAAGTTCAGTTACATTTTTTTTTGACCACTCACTTTTCTCGTGACACAACAGTATAGATCAGCACTATGTAAAACACAAACTGCATCAGAGGTTCAACTCAACATCTCCTTCACACCGTCTCCACCGCGGCCGTTTTTACAGCCAACAGCACCAGAAAGTTTTGGCACACAGATCCTTCAAACGTCCATACCTATACAGAATGTCCATCATCGGCACATCATTTGCAGCAGAGTGCGCTTCAGATGAAGTACTCCTTCTTATTTTCAGTGACCGTGTCTTGGTAGACCTGATCTGGGTCCACCCCTGGTGCAGGTTCCCCTGTAGTTCGATAGGCACCCTTGTTGTGGCACAGGTAGCGGTACAGCAGGAACACCAGGACAGCCAGTGTACACAGGACCAGCACAATCACCACTATTATCAACAACACACAGACAAGGGACATCAGCATTTATTGAATTCATTAAGAAAAACACACCCTCTCCCTAAAGTCAGAAGAATGCTATAATCATCACAACTAACATAGAAGGACAAGTGACAAAAACCTGACATAAATTCAAACATTACATTACTTTAAAGCAGAAACTAGTAAATGGCAGAGGAGGTCACTGACCTATTTTCTTCTAAACACTTCATGTGATTTTCAAATTCTTTTCCTATTTCCCCTTTTCCTGTATATAAAGGTCCTTCCAAAACCGACCCTGCTGGTCAGGACTGCAAGAGGATGGACTAATCTGGAGAACTTGCCCAGCAAATATATATGTTCAAAACTACCCAGAAATATGTCTTTAGTAGCTTACAAAAATCTTCTATTGTCAGTAGCAAACTCTTACAGGCCTACAAACCAAGCACACACAACATAAAATTGATTACAAAGAAATAATTTACCTCCTATGACTGCTGGGTCAGTCTGGTTCGGAGCCACAGGCGTTGGTCCCACTGTGACTTAAAAGGAAGGAAGGAAAAAAATGTTGGCGGCACATAACCGGTACATCAACATTGCCCTTTCTAGAAATGACCTGAGGAATCACATTTTCATACAAAGCAATCTGAGCCGTTTTGTGATAGAGCACTCTGATTACTTTAAACTAACACAGTGCATTATGTTCAAACATTAGATTTTGCGCGTGGCTTCACTGCTCCACTGCTCCACATACATTGAGCATAAACTTGCCCTAAAGGTCCCTGTAATGTCAGGGTTTGGCCCCAGTTGGAGACTTTAGACCTCAGAAACAGCTATAAGGCGTGTAGTAGAGGGAACACAAAACGACTTTATTAACACGTGCTATATTTTAATAGCTATTGTAAACCTTATGATGCCCAAGCTCGTGTCTTTGTAAAGAAAAGCACACATATTTTCTATATTTTCACAAAACAGACAACTCTTACTGTTAGCAGGAGACATGGTGCCCATGATGGAGATGGGTAGTGCAAATACCTAAATATAAAAACAACAAAATCAGTGAAAAGCAGTGCAATTGTGTCTCTTTAGGCAGCAACGAACAGATCCTCACTTTTTGAAGGCAGAATGTGAGGCAGGTTTTTAGGTGAAAGGGTTGAAAAAGCGACTGAAGACGAGGAAACGCGTTTTTCCCCGGCTTCTCCTGGTAAACATCCAAAGTAAAACTAAGCCTCCGGGGAAAGAGTCCAGCGGCACAAAAATCAATTAGAAAACGCAAGAGACATTTCTGGTCTAAACTAAAACGGTAATGTGAACCAGGCGTGCCATAAAGCCTCACTTCCTGATAGTGACGCTGGAGTTTCGGCTGTTTTTGTCTAAGCGGCTGAAACCAGAAACCTCTACGGAGCAGAAAGCGGTTCTCCGGCTCTCCTACAGTCCAAACAGCCCGGCAGAACCAGAACCGCTCACACAAACACACACACACTCACCTGCTCGGAGTTTAGTCCGAACTCTTCTCTGAGACTGGAACTACGTCTGAACTTTTCTCTGAGACTGAGGAACCAGGTCTTAGGGTTACTCCCTCGCGAACTTCTCAGTTTCACAGCACTTACACGCTCCAGTACTGAGAGAACAGGGAGACCGAACCTGCACACAGTTTAAACAGTTCTCTCTCTCACACTCACTCACTCACTCACTCTCTCACTCTCTCTCT
>JBBJLS010000134.1:572195-588708 GCA_037577275.1 Bryconaethiops microstoma | reverse complement strand
TCGCCTTGTCTTATTGTCTTGTTTTATTTGAAAGTGATTCATTCTCATCACAAGGCATTTTACTTTCTTTTAAAAGAAAAGAGTGTTTTCAAACACTTCAGTTGACTCACAGCTGTCGACTTGGCAATACTGACTGAAGTGACTCACGTGACTCACACACCCGCATCAGTTTAGTGAGTGACTCAGACGGAGCCGAATCCTAAAAAGGATATCCAAGTATTACAGCTCTAGTATTGAACTCAAGCGAAGCGAACAGGCACATTAAAAAAAAACACAAAAACAAACTTCGATATTAACGTAAGAGCCGCATGAAACCAGGCAAAGAGCCGCGGGTTGGCCACCAGGGCCCTAGTGAGTGAGCCGAAGGCGAGGAGAAACTCCCTCGGCTGTAGGAAGAAACCTCGGGAGGAACCAAGACTCAAAAAGGGGAACCCATCCTCCTCAGGTCGACCCGGAGAGAAAGAGAAGAGAGTCTTTATGGTGTTGAATAACAAGAGAGGGCCTCAATGATCAAGATTATTGACAGACAGGCAATCTACAGCTACAGAGTTGGTGTCCATAGAGGTAAATTTTGTTGAAAGAGAGTTTGTAGTCCATAAACAACAGGATCAGGAGCAACAATCTCCGTCGGAGCTTTAAGCAGCAGTTGCCCCAGCTTGTGAAGGGCCCGAGTGGAGCCGAAACCAGTCGAGGGCAATTTCCCACAGAGATCAGTCCGGCAGATGTGCGGCAGTGCTCCTCGGAGAAAACAGAGGATTGTTAATATCTGTGAGGAGTGCAAGTTTTGACTCCGGCATGTCTAGCAGGAGCAGCCTAGCTAGAAAGGGCAGAACCGGGAGGTAAGATGAGCGTGAGAGCGCCCCGAGACACCGGCACCTCCACTCCACCGTCACAAACCTGAGTGAACGTGAGGAGTGGTAAGAGAGAAGTTCACAGAGGTAATCGGGTGCGAGGCCATTTAAGGCTTTATAAGTCAAATTAGAATTTTGTAGTCAATACTAAATTTGATCGGAAGCCAATGAAGTCTTGATAACCATTTTGTATTGGTGCTATTCCTTAAAAGAGGATACCAAGCAATGAAGCATTTCAGGTATTATTTCCTGCAAACGGGCCTTAAGGTGTGTAACAATACGAGGTCGTCACTGTTGCATTTTTGGTCTCAAAATTCTTAATGCATTTTCTATTGGGGATGCATCAGGACTGCAGGCAGACCAGTCCAGTACCCTCTTCTTCCGCACGCGTACTTTTGTAATGTGTACAGAATGTGGCTTTGCATTGTCTTGTTTAAAAATGCACTCATGTCCCTAGAAAATATGTTGTAAAAGCAGCATATGTTGCTCTAAAATCTCATTTCTGCATTAATGCTGTGGTCTCAGAAGTATGAGTTACCTGTGGCCGGCCCACCGACACAAACCCATACCATGACAGACCCTGATTACAGTGTGGATGGTCCTTTTAATCTTTGGTCTGGAACACACAGCATCCATTTCTTCCAGAAAAGATCTGATCACAATAAACATTCCCATTGTATGGTGGTCCATCCCACATCTCAGAGCATGATTACAATCAGCTGTTGATATCACCTGTTTGTAATCATATCTTAATTAAATTTTTACCGCATTACTAGCCCTAAATTGCCCCCGTCCCAACTTTTTTTGGAATGTGCTGCAGGCTTGAAAAACAGGAAGGAATGTATATTAACAAATGAAATGAAGTTGACTAGACAAAACATGAAATACTTAAAAAGATAAAAGTCCAAGTAAATTTAAGACTTACTGCGTTTGTTTATGTGCGTGTTCCATACAGTCCCTAATTAATCTAAACTCGTGTTGTGACATATTGTGTATTTAGTATCATAATATTAAATTTTTGTCCTAATCACAATGCGTTAAAAGTACCAAGCAATGTAGCTGCACTGCTTGAAGACCAAAGGTTGCAGTGACTGCAAGGGCCTGCATGATAGCCCAGTTTTATTCTTCAGTCTCAGAGCAACTTAATGGGTTTCTGAGTGGAACAGCCATTTAAGATTTGGCTCCAGCAATGTCACAGTCATCCAAAGGAATCCATTTAGCATTTTTTGCGAGCTCATCAAGCTTGAAGGACATTGCATCGTTAGGAGTTTAAAATTGGGTGAAAATAGAAGATTAAATTAATGATCCTTTTTTTTTTATCTATCCCAGGACCTGGGGAGCACAAGTGGGCCTCCACGAAACTGGAAGGGCATTGGTATCGCCATGGTGGTCATCCTGGGGGTCCTGTCGCTGGTCAGCCTTTCAATCATTCTCCTTACTCCTGGTAAGAGAAGTATGAAAAGTGGTTGAACTGAAGAGAAAACAAACAAAAAAACAGGGTTAAGGAAAGAAAACAGGATAAAGATGAGTGTGTGGGTGAATGATTAAAAAAGTGAGGGGAAGCATGGTGCATGATCAAGGAAGGAAAAGAAGAGGCTGGGAACAGGGCTGTAAAAGGAAAGACAGAGGAGGTGGAAGAGCAGAATGGATGTGATTAGGGAGGGAGTGTGTGAGGTTTGTAGGCTGAGAGCAGATATATATAAGCCATTCGTTCTCACAAAAAAAATACACAAACATTCAGAACATATGAATTGTACAAGAAAGCAAGTCAGACAGCTGTGCATTTGATTCATCCACACAGAGGCATTTAAAGCTTTGTTTATCACGTGAGTGCTTAAGAGCAGCAGCATGCCAGCATAAACTGTGCTTTAGGATTTCCATGTACCAATGTAGCATTGTACATTGTACTTTATACTTCATTTTTCACCCACTATGTTTTAATATCTTCAACAAAGCGTTTTTAACTTAATTTAAATATTCAAGTCGAACAGATGAGATTTTCCTATTGTCTATTTGAAGAGCAAATTTCCAAAACTCACTCAGTCCAAAAGCATTTTTTCCCGGAAAATAGCATTTTACTTGTTTTACGTATTGGAAAGCAATTCTTGCAGGAAATCATTTTTTTAATTGAAACTTTACAGTTACTTGTCATTTTTCAATGCCTGTTTCTAAAGTGCAACTCCTGAACATTTTAGTTTGGGCAAATTTGTTTAAAAAATATAATGAAAACTATTTTTAAGTAAATCGATATTCAATGTCACAAAATTATGTAGAAGTTTAATATTTATATCCGACTACATGACACAGAATAGAGCCGTCATTGTTTATGATCTACTGCCTGGGAGACCTGGGAAAGTAAGTAACACTGGCGACTGTGTGAGTGGACTGAGGGAGTTTTGGAAATTCTCCTAATCTTGTACTGTGTATTATTATGCAGGACTGAGTGAGTTTTGGTCGGTTATACTATTGCACATACAGAGGTCATGTAAAAATATGCCAATAGTAGTGTTACCTAAAAAATCACAAAAAATTGACTGAGTTTTATGTTCATTTATGACTATCCTTGGTAGACTTCTAACACTAGTCCAGGTTTCTGCTGAATGAAAGAGATGAAATATCATATTCACAGTTTTAGGGTGTATAGAAAGCTATAGAAAGAAAGAGTGCACAATGTGCAAAACCTTTCTTTCTATAGACATATAGAAACTGGACCAAACCTCTCCCAGATCCCAGTGTTTGCAAGACCTCATTGGGTAGCAGAGATATACACAACGTCTGTTGTAGTGCGTTTTACAAATATATTTTAAATTAATTGAATAAAACTGATCAGAAAAAATGCCGTACTTTTGAAAGGAGGGTTTTCTGCTATGGATTCTGATCCTCTGCTGCATTTCTTTTGCTCCAGATGAGTCTCACCTCCTTCTGCACTCTCATCTCACTGTGGAGGACCTAGAGAGGGAGGATTTCAAAGTTCATGACCCCTGTGCAACCTGGCTAAATGGTGAATGTACACACAGAGATTAACTCCAGTACAGAGGAGGGAATGACAGGAAATCATTTAGATTTGCTTGCATTCTTTAAATTGTTTAAATTGATGGATATTGTTATTGACATATAAATTTTTTCTGGAATGACCACATTTAATAAATAGATACAGATAAGGTCAGAGACAGTGAGGAAAGAATGAAGAAAGATGATTTCTGTGCTCGCCTCATTCTTTATTAAAGCAATACTCCAATGCTTATTAGTCCAATATAATACATATGTAGTGTATTGTTGATTAGTGCACTTAGTAAATTTGACTTAAATAAACATATTTACATGAGAGACAAATGTTGTTTAATTTAAGCAGCGAATGTGAATAATTTGGTTGGACAATTTTATTAATAATTGAAATTTATCTGTAAATGAAGCTATGAATCTGTTTAATTAGTTCGTTCAGAGATAATGCTATCAGGGATTTCCGGTGGGAGGAGCTTATGGCAAGTTTTTATCAGTGTTGTGGTGTGGGCGATTGCACAAGAATACCATAAAATTTTAAGCCTCATTCAAAACTGGTTTTACATACTTGTGTCTTGTAGGTTCTGAACATAAGTGGAAACTGCTATACATCTCGTTATCCATTAGGTTAATTTAGAAGGATGTTAATACTAAGTGTGAGCTGGACCCTGCGGGTGTGGACATACAGTAACTAGAATTGCAAAGTTGCTCCAGTGTTTGCTACACTGCGACAGTCTAACCTATTGTTAGAGTGCTGTAGTGGTAGTTTTGAATTCTACTGTGTGCAGTCACATATTTCAAGACTTTATTTATTTAATTCAGGAGCTTTCCAAAGCTTACAAGGGAACGTTAAAGTCAAGTGGTTTTTTTTCTTTTCACAAGGGAAATGTATTAATAGTAGGGGCGTCGAATTAACATGTTAATTTCAATCAATTAATCACAGAAAAAATTATGTGTAAAAAAAATTTGCGCCGATTGATCGTACACCGGGACTTTAACCCAGTCCGCTGTTCTGTCGAAACATGCTACCCATGTGCTACCGTGCCCTTCTGCGCATTTGTAGTTCCACAGTCTTGGAATTCAGTGCCACGGCCATAAATCTGTACTACCTTGGAACACTGGCAGCTGTAAAAGCTTCAAGGGAGCATTTTTTCACAGGGTGGCTTATATCGATAAAACATGCTGCTTCACAGTAGCATTTCTCAGTGTTAGAACCTGACTTTATAAACTGGCTCTATGCACCTCTATCTATCTAGGCTCTTCTCATTTAAACAAAATATATTATTTGCCTATTTCTCATCATTATCAGTGTTGTCTACAAACTGAACTGTATGAATTTAAAGGAGCCATTTTTCGACAGGGTAGTGTGAATTGATAGACTCTGCTGTCAATTTGCGCTACGGTAGCATTTTTCGATAAGGCAGCATAATTCATCAGAACACCTGTGCGTGTATGCACATTGTCTTAAACTGCACTTTATAGATGGACTCAGTTCTATCATTGTTTTTGCTGAAGCATTTTTTATTTTTTCCCTCAGCATATTAGGTCATGTTTTTGATTGCAGTGACCATTACTGCACATGAACAGTGTAAAAACAGTTATTAAATAAAAGAGACATTGAAAGTCTGTAATGTTGATTATTCATACACTCATATGCCAAAATTCATTAAAATACCCCTGATTAATACACATTCTGTAGAGATTAAGATGAGTAATCTTGTTCTACAACAAAAATCTTTAAAGCCTTAAAAAGTTCTCGGTTAAAAACAACCTTTAATAAGTTTACGTTTACGGCATTTAGCTGACGCTCTTATCCAGTGCGATGTACAACAGTGCGATGTATCTTAAACAGTGCGATGTTTCTTAAACCTGTAAAGCTAAACTTAAGTCAACATCCACTATTCAGCCGAGTTACTGCACGCTACTCCTTTCAAACGATGAAACAACTAGATACCCTGTTGTTCACTTATTTTGATATTTAAAAAAATACACCTTCTGAACCAAGGTAATGGAATTAGAAGATGGGAAACTGGCCTGTTTAGGACATTTTTCAAGTGACATGGAACTGGCCCAGCTGTGGCTGAAGCATTGCTTGCTGATCTGAGCTGAATGGTGTGTTTTGCAGAGAATGAGGTGATGCTGTGCACTCGGGAAGGCCATGTTCTCATCCACAACTTCAACACTAACCTGACCACCACGTTACTAGATAACAGCACCATGGTGAGCCACTCACATTAACACATGTAGTAACACACAACAGATACATGTTGGACACACGCGCACACACACACACACACACACACACACACAAACACTCACGCACACACAAAAGAATTTATATTCGCCTGCAGCTGGTCAACCAACATCACTACTGGATGAAAGCACTAGTGAATTACACCCCCACAGAGGCAAGTGAGAGGACCAAGATGTACGACCACATTGATTCACTCATATTTCTAAACAGCCAAAGCCAGACTGAAGAGAGTTAACTGGATGGAAGGAGAATACAGAATGCTTATTATATGCTCAGGGAAAAAAAACAACAGAAAAAAGGAGAAATGGCGTTAAAAGCTCTGATGCTTTAATCTCTCGTTCTGTCTCTAGTTGTCTTTTCTCGCTCTGTTTGGCTCTGTTTGCGGCCCTAACACACAGCTTCAAAGAGACTGCTTTAGCGGGAGCATCACTTTGAACGCGATGGTGGTGTGACACATATGGGTCGTTGCCTCTGAGCCGCTCCTCAAAAAGACTGAGATCTTTTCAAACGTGGCTCAAAGCCCCCACAGTTTACCAAGAATCTGTTCGCCTATTGTTCCCCATGAAGAGGGCTGTTTTTGGTCTCAACCTGATTTTGTGTTGGGAAGATAAAGAGTAGGATGTAAATCTCTGTAAATCTCTCACCAAAGAACCATTTTAGTTTTTTGAGTGTCTCATATCACCTCGTACAGCTATAATAACACTGTTTTAAAGTTCCAAAGGGGCACAACCATCTAAGCGCTGGCCCTAATACTGAGTTTAGTCTCTGGCAGTCTCACAGTCATCTGGCTGTGGGTCCAAATGTACATAATTGACATTGCTTTCTCTGGGTAAAGAGAGTGACCCGCCTTTTTGCTAGCATCTGTTTCTATCTGTTAGAATAGGCCATTAGTGTTAAACATTAGTGTCAGATGAATTTACCTGAGTTTGAAAATATACACTGCAGCTATGACACTCATGTTAGTCTTCACCCCCTGTTTGATATCAGAGAAAGACCTTTATAGTTGAATATAGTGAATATAGTGCCGATTTGAGTATTTCTCTAAACTGAAAATTTATTGTTTTGCCATTTCAGGATTTGAAGTCCATGAAGTTCCAAGTGTCGGCTGATAAAAGGTTTATTCTAATGGCGTACAACATTCGCCCTGTAAGTACTACCAAGTTTGAGATATTGAAATTTGGATTTTTGCATCATTACACTGTGCTGCAAAGGATCTCAGCAGAAAACAGATGAGCATAGCGTAAGTCAGTGACGGAGCAGTGAGCTACAGCTACAACATGCCCTTAATCTGCTAACACTGGCACGAAGGGACCAAAGTGGAGACAGCAGGAACTGGCTCTACATGTGGAGGATCGTGCTGCAGTCTGTTCAGCAGCAATGTCTGCTGTTTGTCAATGGAAGCGTGTGCGGAGTTGAATATTCAGACTCCGCAATAGTGGTGGAGATGCAGTAAAAGGGGAAGATGAGATGAGCAGAGAGAGAAATCAGATACAGAAGATTAGATCTGGGCAGAGAGAGAGCAGGTAAAGATTAAGAAAGAGAGGGAGGATAAGAGATCGAGGGGGAGGTGGTGACTAAGAGGCGGAGTAGGGGAGAGAGAGAGTGTGTGGGGGTTGGGAGTGATGGGCTTAGGGGAATGGGGTGGTAAAGCTGGAGCAGCGGTAATGAAATCACTGTGGCAGTTTGGCTCTGAATCATAATGAGGAACGAGCTCGAGCCAAGGCTAGCAGGGGGCTTTAGTTAAAGGAGTATTATACAAATCCAGAGACGAGGCCCAAAATAAAAAACGTGTAGGGTATTTGTCAGTGTAGCCACAGCAGGATGTGGAGCTGATCACCCCCCAGCCGCGCCTGTGCTTGTGTAAATAAACGTTTCTGTAATAAATTGTTTTCTCTTATCCCAAAGGAGAGCGCTGGCGCTGGATTGCTACAGCTAGTACCAGAAAAAAGGGAAACAGAAAAACAAGATGAATAAACCCACAACACTGCACTGTTACATAAAAGGGCCCTCACACAAATATTGCCTTTTCCAGTCTTTTTTCGCACACTTTTGAAAATGAGAGTGCCAGAAGTCGAGAAATGTCATAAAAGAACCAGTGAGTTCTTTGGTTCCTCTAAGATCCTTTTAAAGAATGATTCTTAGAAGCATAATTTTTATAAAGGTGAGAAACCTTTTTAAAGTTTAAGGAGTCTCAGTATAATGTACAAATATATGAGTATCGTTTTTCCTAGAACTGTATGTACCAAGTCTAGAACCATCTTTTTAGATTTTTTCATATGTACACAGTTTTCTCAGCACTTTCATCATTGATGAGAAATTTGGGCCTCTAGGCCTCTAAGCCCTATATCAGGGGTGGGCAACTCCGGTCCTGGAGGGTCGTGGTCCAGCACGTTTTGGTGATTTCCCTGCTCAGAAACACCTGTTTCACGTCACCAGTTAATTGTCAGGTTTAGTGAATGTGTTTGAGGAGAACCACCATCAAACTGCTGAACACCGGCCCTCCAGGACCGGAGTTGCCCACCCCTGACATATATCCTACCAAGCTGGGAAGGTGAAGCCAAGCATGTGAAGCCAAGCATGTGAAGCCAAACATGTTCTCTGAGACATCAGCCACAACACCACCACATCTTCAAACTGCATCAATTCCTTGTTAACACAACATCACTGGACAGCTCGGTGTGCTCGGAACAGAAGTCTAACTACTAACTGTTACATCAGCTAACATAACTCCACACTGGCTGTGACTGCACTGAGTGAGGAGGAGCTGAGGAAGGGTTTTCCATGTGCTGCTCAGGAACTGAACTTTTAGGATGTGTCTGGCACATATTGCCAGACACATGCAAACACTTTGCTCTCCCTCAGCTAAAAGAGTCTTAGTTATAACTCGGTTATTATAATGGTGTGTATGTGTGTTTTTGTGTGTGTTATGTGCCCATGAGTTACTTTTCCTTGCATGTTTCCTTTAGCCACCTGCAAAAGGATGCAGTTATGCAAAGACTAAATAATAGCATTCGTTTTTATGAGTGCTTGTGTGTGTGTTCTATGTTTGTCATTCCATCGCTGTCTCGCTCTCTGTTCTCTCTCTTTTTCTCTCTCCCTCCCTTTATCCATTTTCCTCATCCTCAGAGCTTTACTGCTGACTGAAGCAGTTTGTGGCAAGCTCTGACATCCTTACAAAGGAGAGAGTCGTTATAACAGAGAACGGGAGGGAGAGAAAGAAACAGGGAGAGCATGAGATGGTGGTGTATAAGAATATGATGCGATCTCCTGTCTCTCTCAGATCACCCTGGAAATTGAAATCATTCTCAGGAAGAGGATAAAAAGTGGATTGGGCGGGTGGGTTATGTTTGGAAGACCATTATGAGGGGAGGAATAAAAGGAGTAGAATGAAGGAAAAAGGAAGTAGAAGGATGAGTAAAAAGGGGGAATAGAGTAGAGAGAGATTGAGAGAGAGTAAGAGAAGACGAGAGATGAAGTGTGGAAAGGGATGAGAGGAAGATGAAAGAGCTGTGTGTGAATCTGAAGTGATCTTTCTTAGGTAACACTACACAGAACAGAAAGCAAGACATTCCCAGTACAGAGGAAAGAATGAAATGATGCTAGACCTTCAAATGCCCAGATGTTTCAAAAATCCATCTTTTATTTGAAGTACAGTAATTGAAAGAAAAAATAACTTTCATCTTATAATAAAAACTATATATATTTATTTAAGATCTGTGGGCTACAGTTCTTTGCATCCGTAGACATTATTATAAGTAAAATCTGACCGAAGTGTATCGTACATTGTTTCTTAGGTATTAAGTGAGTGATTAGGAACACTTGAATTGTCAGCCATGAGTTTCTTGGCATATGCTAAGACATACAAATATTTCACAGTAGATAACTGGAAAGTGTTCTATTCACTGATGAATCCAATTTGAGATTCATGACAGTAACCACAGTGTGTCAAACCAGCAGTGAAGCATGGTGATGGGAATATTAAAACCCGGAGGTGTTTTGCCTACTTTAGAACTTCACACATGCCCAGAACCACTCCATTATTCAGATATGAGAAGTATTCATATTGGAACAGGATAATGACCCAAAATGCAACAACTATTTAAAGACCAAAAAAGATGGAGCAGTGGACCTTACGCTACACTGACCTGACCTAAACTCCACAAAGCATTAATGGAGACACTTGAAGATCATAAAATGCTGTTTGGAATATTGTGAGTTTATACTGAAGTAAGGTTTTGTAGAACTTGTAGATTCCATGCCAGCTTGACATGCAGTCATTACCCCAAAATATAGACATAAAATAATAATACATTCTGAAATGTATGCATTTCTTTAAAAGATTTACATTTGTTTCACAGATTTGTTTCAAACCTTACACTAAAATAGTTTGATTATGCAATTTAAAACACTTCAGTTTTAGAAATATGCTAGAAGCGTTTTTACTAGTCATTTTTGGCACTCGCTGTAGACTTGAAAAAACATTATTTCTTTAAATTATTGTACTTTTAGATTAGATTTTGTTAATATTTTGAATGACATATCTGAAGGATCTGGGGTTTTTTTTCAGACTACTTTGCTCTTGTTTACCAGGGATGCCAATATTTGTGATGGGCATCATAGAAATACCGTAATAAAATCTCCAAGCCAATGAGATACCCATTCAAAATCACCAAGTCAAAATCACCAAGATGGTGGCACGCTAAGTTGCACAAGCCTCTCTGGGTAGATTTAGTGCAAAAGTGTAGTTGTAGCTGACTTTCAAACTAAATTTCTGCACACGTGCGTCAGAATGACCAACTTTGTTCTCACGGAGGCATGGCTCAGTGACAGCGTTCTGGACATGGCTACCCAGATTAGCAACATGCTAATGTTGTGCTCAGACAGAAGTGCTGCACTGACCAAAAAACTCGCAGTGGGGCTTGTCTGTTCACATCAGCACGGACTGCTGTATGAACATTGTGCTGGTCTCTAGTTACTACTCGCTGCTGCTGGAGATTGTGAGTGTCAGATGTTTTTTTTCCTCGGGATTCGCTACCCTGCTCATCTCACAGAGTGCTAAAGCTAACAATGTGCTGGCCACACTTTATGGAGCCATCAGTGAGCTCCAAAACTCACATCCAGACAGACTGTTTATTGTCACCGGAGATTTCAACCATGCAGATCTCAACTCAGTTGTCTCTAAATTCAATCAATATGAAGACTTTCCAATGAGAGGGTGAATTTTCTGGAATGTGTGTACACAAGCAGTGCTGGTGTGTACTGCACCGAGCTCCACCCCACCTCAGCCAGAGTGTACTGTGTATATGGTTGAAATGACAACATCTACTTGACTCACTTGGCTTGGTCACTGAGGTATTCCTTTAATCTCCCATCTTTTAGGCTCTGCTCTGTGCAAGGTAGAAAACACACCAACCAGGCAAAAAAAGAATGAGCAATACCAACACTCTCAGTAGTTCTTGTTGCAGAATAGCAAAACTTTTCCATCTATTGACAGATGATGAAATATGTGTAGGATAATATAAATCCAGTATTATTTTATTAAGCTTTGTTCTGTTTACAGTAGAGACATTATTATTGCGAATGCTCGCAAAAGGGTGGAGGCAAGTTGAGCTTCTTGGCATCACCATGGCAGAAGGACTTATAACCCACATGCTATGCTACAAGAGCATATTAGAATAATCCATCTTTCCACACACACACACACACACACACAAAGACACACACAACTGTACTAGAACAAACAATCTCTTTACCCTGCATACCGAGCATGCCTGTGTGTCTTGTTGGATGTCCTGAATTTTTATTCTTTTACTAGTTTTTGACCCTGATTCTTGTCTTGCCCTTACTTCTGCTCTGTTCTCCCTTTAAATTGTTTTATTGGACTCTGACCATTTTTGCTTCAATGCTTTGATTCAGTTTGTTCCCGCAACGACCCAGATTTGTTTGTTTAGAGGAGTGCTTTTGTGATTGGACTCTTGCTTGTTTCTATTTTGTGCCATTATTTGCCTAGTGGAATAAAGTATTTGCTATTTGAACTTCTCATTTGGGTCCTTTCTGTTCCATTCCTGACTATATTCTGATCAGTTCACTTTGAAAAAAGGGATTTATTTGGTAGTAATTACCTCCATATAAAACTCTAATTTGAATATCTCTTGAACCTCAAAAAATAATAAAGTAGGATAATGCCAGCGGCCCACAAGGTAACTTGCTCCTATGTGTGTTCAAGTAAGTAAAATCAGCATTATTTTGATATAAGTGCAGAACACTTTGACATTCAGTTACCCCTGACGGTTTCACAGCCGTTAGTGATTACTACTGAGTCCTATGAGTTTGCCTGTTCAAAGTCACTTTATGCGTACTCAACGTCTTACTGACCCTTATAACATTCCTTACAATAAAGTGACAGATGAATAGGCAGGAGCTTTGTTGAAAAATCTGGAGGAGGTCTTCAGTACTCAGGCTGCTGATGGGCTGCAGGCCTGGAGCGGCCAGTACTGACACCACTCATAACACCCGGCCTGCTCTGCCTTTGTCAAGTGTCCCTGCTCTCTTTCTTTTCCTTTATACTTTCTTTTCCTCACTATAGATTCTTTAATCCTTTTTTTCTTTATTTATAATGTGTGCCAATGCTTATAGGTACAATTGTCCACTCCTTACATAAAGAAGCAATCTTTTTATGGCTCATCTTGTCACCTACATTACCACAACAGGAAGCAACCATCCATTCCCACATTTCCATATTGCTATAAAGGAGAACTCTTGTCCTTGCTTCCTTACATTCAGTGATTCTTTTTATGATTGTAGGACAAAACAAATATATAGTTTTAGTATGCAGTGCAGATTTCACGACATTTCATCCCATTAGGTCTGGGCTTTTGGAAAACAAGCCTCATTTCTTTGAAACATGTGACTATTCTGCATTGCATATCTCACACAGAGAAGAGGCGTAGATCGATTTTGCACAAATCATTAACTTTATCAATCACATGGGTCAAGCTCCTCACATAGGCACGTGTGAGCAAACATACAGTAGTGGGTTTTGTGTGAAAAAGTACAGAGAACAATAGACTATATTGTTCATAATGTTCAGTTAATTCTTATCTTTGGCATGTTGACATGGTAGATCCTGAGCATTTTGAAGAAAATGTACTTTAATAGTCATGCTGAACTCAGCACAGCTTTGATGTTCAATTTGCTCGGCCTTTCCCTCATTTTGTCAAGTGACCCCATTATTGTGAATGATCTGAATCTGAATCAGCTGATAGTCCTTAATGGTTCTAATATTAATCTCAAATGAAACTTGTGACCAAAGATTTCTTTAAAGTTAACAGCCTTTGTTAATAATCACAACGACAAATAATTGACCTATGATGCTCCACCCACAAACAATCCCATTCAACCAATCAATTCAGGCTGGGGTTCCAGTTTAAAACACTGCCGGGACTATACCGACTGTGTTGGACCTGACACCGACTTTGCTATCATATTTATCATATTACTTGAACTATCATTGTGGCCCTTGACAAGCAAACTAAATAAAGATGATTTTCAAGTTTCCATATTTTTGTAAAAACATAGAATAGAATAGAATTGTTGTTTACATTCATTAAAGCTGGTCCAGTTCTTAAAAGTTTGTATGCAAAGCTAAATTGTTGGCTGAGCATGACATGGTATTTTTTTTATTTTGAAAGCTGCTTTTTAAACTGAAAATTGGTATTTTGCCATAATGGACAAAGAGAAAATGAGTGTGTGTGTGTGTGTGTGTGTGTGTGTGTGTGTGTGTGTGTGTGTGTGTGTGTGTGTGTTTTCATGTGTGTTTGATTGTGTGTGTAAACCTCAGGGATCCAAAATGTGCTCTGCCCCTTTTCAGGTATTCTCACAGTCCTTCACTGCTTCGTTTGCTCTCTACACTGTGGCCACCGGGTAGGTAGAGGCAGTGCACTGCATGCGCTGGACTGGGCATGTGTATTACTGAACAGGCCCATGAGTCTTCTGGTTTTTCCTTTCGTGTTCATATTCAGCCGTCGGGCATCCCTCTATAAGCATAGACAGCGGATATTAAGCCGTCTGGCATCTTTCCAGCCAGAGAGTAGCATTTTCCCTGTAAGCTCAAAATAATATGCTGAATAATTAGGTCTCCCTAGAGGAGGTTTGCTACATTCTGTTTTTTGAATGAAAGACCAAGGACCTCCATGTTATTACTTAAAACAGTGATGAAACATCAGAGAGTGCCTTGAGGCTTGTTTGCTTGTTCTTTGTCCGTAGACAAATTCAAGTGAGGTTCCATCGCATGATCAGACGCCTCAGCTTGTATGGATGGTATTTTGTGTTTTTTTTGGTATGATCTTTGCATTTGCATCTTTCAATTTGTATGAGTCCTATGAACCACTGTATAAAATGACATTTTAAAAGACTGCTCTCGCTCCTGCTTGAGTCTCCAACTCTTTGTGCTAAAAGAGATGTGTGTGTGTATGTGTGTGTGTGGTCTGATGTGTTTTAGGGACGTGGTGGATCTTATCCCAGCAGGTGCAGAAGTGTCTGTTCTACAGTATGCAGCATGGGGGCCTCAGGGGAACCAGCTGGTAAGTCTGCTATTGCCCTTTTCCAGACAACATCTATAAGTGTAATTAATTTACTAGTTCACACCTGCATAAACACCAACATCACAAGCATCAGTATAACACAATGCAACTTCATGCAAGCAAAACAATTTCTACTGCTGTCATGTAACCTTTACATACTTAGGCGAAGGTCGATTTCCAGCATTGCCTGCTGATGACTTGTATTTAGCATTCACTGTGATTTGCAGTCCAATAATAAAAGCCATCTGTTACATATATAGTGATTTAATATGTCTTTGCTGTGCCAGGTGTACGTGTTTGAAAATGACATCTACTACCAAGCCGACACCTCCAGCGCAGCAATGCGACTCACGACCACGGGAAAGGACGGACTGGTGGTGAATGGACTGACAGACTGGATCTATGAAGGTTAGAAACACTCTTCTATGAACATATGACCTAGTGCAATAGTTCTCAAACCGCTCCCCGGAAACTCCAAACAGTTCTTTAATTCAGTACCTCTAACCCTTTTTCAGGGTTTCGTTCAAATATATATTTTTAATTTGAAGCTCCAAAGAATATATTTGGATCAGCAACATGTCTCATATGCTTTCGTCGACTCTGTTGTTGTACGCAGGCTGTGTAGCATCTTGAATGCTGACTGTAATTGACTGAAGCATCTCCAGCTGTTTTGATCATGTTGCTACACAATTTATAGATGAACCAAGAAAAACTGTGCTCACTAAACTTTTTTTTTTCAGTATAAACCTCATTACCTTAATCAGTAAACTGAAAGCTTGTGTGCTTTCATAACAGTCTCTCATAAAAATGATGAGCTAAACAATAGCGATATTATCACCTTAATAACAAAATATGTAAAAATGAGGATAAACATGTTCATTAATCAGTTAATCAACTAACAAGGGGTGAGGGTAAATCACTGTGGAGTCATGGACATTTTTTTTGTGTTGGTTTTGATGTGATAAGTGGGTAGGATTTCATCAGCAGTCAGTATCCAGTTCATATATTTAGATTTTTTTTCAGCTTCTCTCAAGCATTATTTTCTCTTCTTCAGCTTGAGGTTGTCCCGCCTCTTTTATCCAGCATGCATAGGAAGTATAACGCATCCATTGTAAAAGAATGAGAGTAAAATGCAAACACTACTTGATATTTCTCTATTTGAATTTAAGGGCAAGCTGAATGAAAACTGTGGATGCTCTTCCTAATTTTTTTGTTTTTTTTCTAATTGTTTGTTAGCATTTCAGCCACACCCATTGCTAAAAAGTGTATAAAATCAAGCATAGAGCCATGAAATATCCATAGACAAACACTGTCAGTACAAGTCATACTAAAGAGCTCAGTGACTTAATTGTGGCACTGTCATAGGATGCCACATTGGCTACATTTTGTGAAATCTTTGCCCTGCTAGATCTGCCTGAGTAAACTGAAAATACTATCATTTTGAAAAGGAAAAGGAAGTGCAACTAAACTAAATAATTAACTAAGTAAATCAGTCTCATTAGTATAATCAAATCATAAATATTACAATCTTTGCATTCTAAATAAAGAAGGTAACATTAACATATTCATTAAACAAAAATGAAATTTTTTAATATAGATTTTTCGTCAGTCAGTATTATAATGAAATCAAGACACTTCGTGAAGACACATCAAACATTCATTAACATAGTCTATTCTAAAACACAAATAAAGCAATCAGACATATCGGTATATTTACAGGTTGCAGTTTACAGTTTAGTCAGCCACCAAAAGTTCTCCCACTTAAAAAGATGAGAGGCCTGTAATTTTCATCATAGGTAAACCTCAACTATGACAGACAAAATGAG
>JBBJLS010000134.1:549295-563693 GCA_037577275.1 Bryconaethiops microstoma | reverse complement strand
AGTTAGTGCTATTGGGCCAACGTGCCCCTTTTCAGTTCTGTTTATAAATAAACACTCATAATCCAATGTCCGTCTGCGCTTGTGCCTCGCTATCCTCATTTCTCGTTGGGCAGGGTCAACGCGTGACATCTCCTATAAACGCATCTGCTTTGGAGGCAGAAACAGAAGAGAGAGTGAGGTGGTTGGTGAACTTTTGAGCAAACTTCACCCCATCATTGACTGAGTACTTGCATTGTGTATTTCCTCTTCGGAGGACAATTTTATTTTTAATTTGTAGTTTCATTTTACAAAAACAGTCATTAAAGCTGAGCTTACCACTCATCCCACAATGAAGAAGAAAAAAAATTGTTATAAATAATAATAATAATAATAAAGCAGAAACAAGACATACAGAAACAAATTTATAACACAAAAATGTTTCTAGTAACCTTTAAAAAAAACAACAAACAAACAAACACACAAAAAAAACAAACAAAAGAAAAACTCAAGACTCCAAGCACTCAAACAAATTTTACACAACAAATTAAAATAAATGTTTTTTATTTTCTACACCCTTGTATGTGTGTCTAAGTGTAAGTCGTTTTGTCACTGGAAGTGGAGGGTAATTAATGCTGCTGAGGGCGCAGGAGCACTACAAGTCACCTCCCCACCCCCACCCCGGAGGGCACGAGATGCAGAGAGAGAGAGCGAGAGAGACAGAAACAGAGAGAGAGACAGAGACAGGGAGAGAGAAAGAGAGAGCTGACCCAAAGGGTCGGTCCCTCTCCCAGTACAAAGAGGTCTGCAGAGGGGGACGGGTAGGGAACCCCCTAGACTCCCTGCGACCGCACACACGGTGCAGGTCAGGTCCAGGGCCGTGGGGCCCTGGCGACGAGAGGCCTGCCCCCCACCCCTGGTGGATGGCCATCCATCTACCGGAGAGATCCAAGCCCCCCGGGCCTGCCCAAGCAGGGCGGATCCGTGCCCACGGCAGCGACCCGGCCTGCCACCCCACCGGCCCAGTAGGACGATAATAGGAAGGCCCGTAGATAGAGTCCCCCTTTACCAGGTGGCCTAAGTGAAGGAGGTCCCCCAGCTCGGTGGGAGTGTCCCAGAAATTCCGGACCACCCATCAGTGCCCCATCCTGCTACATCAGGGCTGAGGCCTCTTCCCGCCAAGATCATACGCAACACCCCAGGCCAGAACTTTTCCCTGAACTTCCCAGTGGGCCCCTCTTTGCAGGCCGTGCTGCTCCTGTAGGACCGGGGACGGAGGTATAGGTGGAGCCCTTTGGCCTATATCCCCCCCAACCCTAGTGAGTGTGTGTATGTACCTGCTTGAAAGCGTAGTGTGTGTGCGTCTCTAAGATGCTTAAAAATTGTAATTGTGCATTAAAATTGTGGATGCAGTTATTGCATGGCATGGGGGCCCCACCGTTGGCAGACGGCAGAGTTTCCCATACCCATCCCTGCTCCACAAGGCCCTAATGTAATATGGATTGTATGTATGACTAAAGTGCATTAAATGAGGGGGACCGGCCAGGTTTCTAAGCCTAATGTAATTATCTGCAATGCACCAGCAAGATTAGCATAAAGCTTTTTGGAGAAGGGGACACATGTTCTCTGGAGAGACTAATTATGCTTCACTCTCTGACAGTGTGGTGGGCAAAAAGACATTTTAGGCAATTTCTACTTTGTGACAAGCATTTTCCATTTTCTTTTCCACTTTACCTTGCTTTGTTCTGTATTCACAGGACTTTTATTTGAACTCCTGAGTTACCCTTTTCTGAATCCCAGGTTTTGTTTGTTTAGTGATTCCCATTAGAATCACCTGTCCCTTGTTTGTCCCTTTTTATTTAAGCCACCTCTAAATCCTTAAATATCACAAATATCACAAATATCTTTACTCCTACCCCTCTCACCTATCTCTTTGTGTTATGGTTGTGTTTGACTGTTTATATATCCTTTTTGGTTCTGGTTTCTGTTACGCCTGGCTTGTGCTTTCCCCTATTGTGTCAAGGTCCCCTATGCTGTGGAAGTCTACTCGAGTCTTTGGGGTCTACGGTGTTTGGTTCACACTTGCTTCCTTGCTCAGGACCAAGTAGCCTGACCCTACTGCTATGAATATCAAACTTATTTGCTGCCCTGAACCTTGTGCATTCTCAGGCTTCTCTTATCAGGAATGTGTGACCCACTGTCACCGTGAGCTCTGTAATGGAGTCTTGCTTGGTGCTGCGCAGGGCTGCTAGGCCTTCTCGTTAACTGTGTGGCAGGCTCCTCCTGGGAGATGCATCAGCCTTGCCCGTCATCAAACCCCTGGTGTCTTGTGTGGTTGTTTTGTGTAGGCCCCCCTTTATGTCCAAGCCTGTTCTCCATCTCTGTTTGGTGCATGTTTTCCTGTTTATCACAATAAAACTAGATCCCCAAAATCCTGCACATGCATTCCATTTAACACACCCACAACCCACGTGAGACTCACCTGTTGAAGCACTCAAATCATTCTACTTCTCATTATTTGCACATTCTGCTTGGTTCCTGCTGATTGCTGCTTATTCTCTCTTTTTCTAAATTCTTCTAACTCTTTTTTTTTTACTTCCACTTGGCTGAAAAGCTCTAATACTAATAACTGGTTAATCTGAATACTTCTGTCTATTGATGGGTGACCTTTATCTCTCTCTGTCATCATTTATCATTAATTACTAAATGTCTCTAAGTCACTCCTTGAATTGACTCATAAAACGAATTGCCTATGTTATCCTTCTTCTGTCTGGTGTTGAGCTGAGAAGGATGAGTTCATATCAGTGACATGATACATGTTTCACTGCTGTGCTAAGAACGATGCCATGTAACACCAATAATGTCGTTTGACACCATCAAGTGAATGGAAGTACAAGAAACATGTTTCTAATTAAGTGGACAGTAAGAATTCACATTTTATTTATGAGGCAATAGCGAGTGGTCAGATAACTTAACTTAAAGTCATGGGCCACCAATGCCACTGATGCTTCTGTTATTCTCTTGAAAAATATATAATTGGCATAGTTTAAATTGGATAAACATTATCTAAATATAATAATGTTAATTGTAGCTTTCACATGTATACTGTGCTGTTATTATCCATGTTAGCTAAGCTTAGGTGCATTACAAATGAATTACTATTCAGTTTGGACATAGTCCTATTTTTAAGTTTATGATGATCTCTGAATTACCACTCTTAAAACTTATGAGTCCATGAAATCTAATTTGAATGTTATCTGGTTTATTCATCATGCAACCATTCTGGTATCACAGAGGAGATTCTACTCAAATATCCAGCCCTCTGGTGGTCCAAAGATGGCGCTCGCCTGGCATACCTTCAAATTAACAACACTGCCACGCCCGTAATGGAGATACCTCATTTCTTGGGTGGGATCTATCCCTCAAATGTGCTATATCCATATCCTAAGGTAAGTTAAGAATAGATTTCTCTGCGTATTTTTCACTTACATCATATTCAAGTAACATAAGTTCAGATCCATATGTGATAAAATATTGACTGTAATTTCTAATCAGACCCAATTAAATATAAACTGAAAGGGAGACACAGCAAAAAGTGAGATTTTACATAAATCATTTGAAAATGTATCTGTTGGTTTGAACAGGCTGGTTCCAGTATCCCTTTGGTGAGCCTGTTTGTGGTGAATCTGTATGGACCAGCCCACACTTTGGAAATGAGCCCACCCGACTCACAAAGCAGCAGGTAAAGCCAGAGTCTATGTCCTCTGTAAACTCTGAAGAATGTCAGAGCTTACTAACAATATATCGTCAAATCATAGACATTTACACCACTTGGCTGCATCTCTTATTGTACGAAATAATTTATCATAAGACCAATATCATTTCATTATTTTGGCCACAAGACAGGCAAGCCATGTGTTCAAATTAAGCTGTGACAGATTAATTCATAATCGTAAAAAGCAATTTACTGAAGCTCTGGAAGCATTCGAAAACATGAGTGCAATCAAAGTGTTGGACTGGCCCTGAATTATTCATTTTTAATTTTCATTATCTTTCATAGTGCAGTATTTTATGTAAGTCTAATATTCTATGCAGTATTTAATATACTCCTCTTAAATATTCCTTTTAATATGCTACTTATCCCTCAATTGCCCATTCTCTCTCAAACTCTCTTTTCTCACCCTTAAGAGACAGCTACATTTCTATGGTATGCTGGATCAGTAGCACTCGTCTGGCGGTGCGCTGGTTAAACCGTGTTCAGAACCAGTCCGTGGTGTGTGTGTGTGAGGCCACTACTGGAGCCTGCTCAGAGGTAAGGAGGTCAACAGTTTTCTCCACTGCAGACCACTGGCTATCTTTATCTGTGAAGTGTCCATCGATTCAAGCCCTATTCTGAATGCTGCAGGGCAGTCATGGCTGCTCTACTGACAGCTCAGCCAAATTTCACACTGCATGATTTTCTCCCTTTCTGAACATTTCAGAGGAAAATGCCATCCTTAACTTTAGGGTGCAGTGCAGTCCAGATTAACATTTAAAGTTTAAATTTATGTGTGTGTGTGTGTATGTGTGTGTGTATAAATTTACCTGAGACTTATTTTAGTCCCAGTCTGGTGGTCTCCAACGCGTACCTTACTTTTGTACTTTTGTGCTCCCTGTTTCAGCACTTGTTATCCCTTATCAGGTGCTTATCAAGAATTGAACCGGTTATATTAGGGCAGGGCAAACACAATGTCGTGCAGTACGCAGCTCTCCCCATGACTCTCAATGCACTCCTTTCTGTACAGGAAAATATTCTGTTAGTACTGAATTTAGTCATTCACGTATTCAACAGCTGAATGTGCACAAGTTTTAATGTCCATTAAGCGGTAAATTCAATCAAGATAAAAATATGGATAAACAGTTATGTATCATAGTGTAATATCCATGAAGATGAGTAATATGTTGCAATACTTCCCAGAATGTTTCTCCGTAATATAATCTACACCTTTGTCTGGCTACCAAGACAGACACATATTTATGAGCTGTGACACTTTTTTCTCTTATACCCCCAGAAATACAAAATGGCAGTGGACTTCTTGCAGAATCAGCAGCAGGTAGTTTTAGTCTCCTATACTATTATGTTCCTCTCTCATTCCTCCTGTCTCACAGGGTGAATATACAGCATAATCAATGTGCAGCCTCAATTCTTTTATTTATGAGTGCAGTGTTTGCCTGTGACAGTAATGCACTGCATCAAACCTGCGTGCACTCTCGTTGATTTGTTGCTTGAGTGTGTATTGATGTTGATTTGCCTGACAGGAGGAGCCATTGTTCTCGGCAGATGGTTCTCAGTTTTACCTCACACTGCCTGCCAAGCAAGGGGCCCGCGGGGAGTTCCGCCACATCGCCGTCCTCCCTGCCCAGGTCTGTGGGGTTGATCATTTCATGCAGTTCTTCTCAGTGCAATTTCTTGCAATGACTTCAGCGGTTAATTAATAAAAGCTGCCACATTCATGCAGTAAGATACCTTTTGGTGTAGGCACTGAAAAAAAGCTATCGGTAGTGACATCAAAGGAAGTCATGATTTACAACGTAGGCGTTTACAACGGCCAACGGCTAGACTACTGAGCATCTCCAAAACAGCAGGTCTTGTGGGGTGTTCCCAGTATGCAGTGGTAGGGACCTACCAAAAGTGGTCCATGAATATACAACTGGTGACGCACCAATAGGGTCATAGATGCACAAAGCTCATTAATGTTCATGAGGGCTGAAGGCTAATCTGTCTGGTGTGATCCCACAGAAGAGCTGCTGTAGCTGAAAAGATTAATGGTGAAATGTGTCAGAACAAAGTGCATCGCAGCTTGCTGCATATGGGCTGCATAGCCGCAGACCGGTAAGTGTGCTTATTTAATATTATTATTTAACAATGGGAATGAGACCTGGGCTACTGAAAGAGGCTGCTGCCTTTAGGGAATACCATTGAAGGGGTGTACTGGGTCTGCAATAATGTCAAAGTAGCATGAATGGTAGGATCCAAGGTTTTCCACCAGAACAGTTCTCAGATCATTACACTGCTTCTTCTGGTTTGCTTTTTTCACACAGTGCATCCTCGTGTCATTTCAGCTGCGCAACACATGGAAACAGCCGATCACATGTTATAAAATTAATCTCATGATTCGTCAGGCCGCCTTCTTCCATTACTCCATCGTCCAGTTCTGATGCTTTCAGCGGTGGACAGGTGTGGAAAGCTTGATCACTCTGACTCGTATTCTGATACCTTTCTATTAATGTCAGCAAGAACTTTTTCCTCTATTTGTGCTTAAGTAGCTTTTCTATGGAACCACACAAGAGAGGCTAGCCTTTGCTCCCCATGTGCATCAGTGAGCCTTGGGCGCCTATGACTGTTGCTGGTTCACCGGATGTTTTTCCTTGGAGCAATTTTGGTCACTTTTGGTAGATACTAACAGCTTCATAACTAGAACAAAACAGAAGACCTGCTGTTTTGGAGATTTGGTCTTTGTCAATTTGGACTTTGTCAAAGTTGCTCAGATCCTTATGCTTGTCCATTTTCTTCCTTCCAGCACATTAACATCAAGAACTGACTGTTCGCTTGCAGCCTAACATATCCCGCACTTTGGCTAATGCCATTGTAACAAGATTATCAGTGTTTATCATGGTTTAATAGTAATAAACAGAGCGCATGCGTGAGCCACCGACATGGAAACCCAATAATGGAAAAAAGCTAAATGTTATAAGTTCGTCAGGGCTTCATCTAGCCTGCATGACAATATGGTGTTCAGTGTATATATCCAGCAACATTTATGCTGTAAACGTCTTTGAAGTCAGTTGAATTCTTTACATAACGTATTAGTGCTCCATGACACACATGTACAAATGAAAATAAGTTGTCTACAGTTTACAGAGAGTGTTGTTAGTCTTATGTTGTTCCTGATCAATTGGCCAAATAGACCAGTGCTTTGTTCGAATGTTTTATGTTTGTTCGAATGTTTATGTTTATGTTTTATGTTTTAAAATAAGGTATTGTTCAGTTACATGTATTTTACCAAATGACACTGGGCTAAGTTACAGTATCCGCTTCCTCTTCAAAATGTAGGTTCTCTTAAGGGATATATTGCTTTGTATAGGTTGTGATATTATGTGGGAATATTTGTGTTATAACTGTTTAATTCTGTTTTGCTTACCACAACACGCCAGGGTATTATATTTCTCTCTCGGGTCCCTCCTTTGGTCTATGTAGCTTTTTTTTTTTTTCAAATTTGACCTGCTTTTAATGTGCTTGTTTTCATTCTCTGTTTTCTCATAAAATTTCTTCATCCCCAAACTGCACTCACTTTCTCTCCTTCGGTCGCTCTGTCTCCTTCTTTTCTCCCTCCAGCCTGCTCTTCCCTCTGCTTCTCCTCGCTTTCTTACTTCAGGGAACTGGGATGTAACTGCACTTTGTGCTCTGGATGAGAAGAATGGTAAAATGTACGTGCAGGGTGTCTTACCTCATGTGCATCTATAGGGCTGACGCCTCACAGTCATCCTATTTGGCACACCGAGGCATGTCAGATGACATTTAATTGAAGCTCAGCTCCATAATTTTGATTTGCATGTACTATCATGAATTCTTTACTTCGATCTTTAACTGTAAAAAGGTCAGATAAAGTTAAGCCTTATTTCAGGTTTCCAGGGCAGAACATTAGCAAATTAAAATGCTTTATCATCTGTTATGACTGCAAACAAGTAACAGTCCAGCTTACTGGATACTGTTTTCAGTGAAGACATTTCAGAACATTTTAATAGAAATTCAATTGACTATTATTAGAGATTTACAGATTCATAGATTAAGTTTAAAAATCTGGTGTTTAGAGAATAAATCAGATCTCTAAGTATCTCTGTGGCACATATTACATCAAGTAAAAGTATTCATAAAAGGTAATATAGCTTCCCACCTGCACTTGACTTAATCAAATTATTTCACTGAATGATGTATTAAGTATAATTTTGCATGGTTAATCTACTTAAAGTTCTCCAACCCCATTTGACTTCATGGTGAATAGCTTTCACTAGCTGTGTGCAATTACCATTTTTGGTATAACAGGGTCTAAAGAGGGGTTCAGACTGTACACATTTGGATGTGCAATTTTTATATTTAGTTCAGTAGGAGAGATTTTGTTTACTTGCTGCCTCACATTTTATGCACCCTATGCCTTTGTACTATTATAATACAATTATAAAGCCATTCAAAGAAGATATGAAGACAGAAGCAGCATTCAAAAAATACAATGTGAGTCCCCAAGAAAAATAGTCCTTGCAGTATCCCTCATGTTGCCCCATGAGCTGTGAGCCCCACTCTTTTTTGCAGCCTAAAAGTAACTGGATGGTAAAGCAATTTTTGTTGTTCTGGCTCTGTACCCCAGCAAAGTGGATTTTAATTGGTACAATAATATCTTTAAGTGAAACAGTGACATTTAGTTGAATGTCATCTTTGATTTTAGGTTTTCTTTAGATTGTATTCTTTGGGTTATATAGGAACCAAAGGCATTTTAATAGATGGTCCTCACTTTAACCAAGTAATTTAATTCCAAATCCAGTTGTTTAATTTAATTTCGTTTACACTCAAATCCTGGAGGCAAAGCAATACAAACTGTACAGTTTCTTATAGACTGAACTGTATGTTACATACTTATCAGGGTTGGGGGCCATTCATTAATTGAATTGAATAAAGCATGCAAAATTCCAGTCCACTTCTGGAAATGGAAATAGAATTGCATGCAGCCGAAGGGAAATGGAATTGGAGTTGAATTGAAATGTCTGGAAACAGTATTGACTTCAAAGAAATTTTGCATGTTAATTTCTTAAATTATTTTTGTTTCTTTGTTAATAAAAATATGCGTGTCTTTTTATGAATGGCATTTTTTCATTCTGCACATTATTGTTCATAACAACATCTTCCTAAATTTGATTAAAACAGCATTTTTCAGAATTCCCAGGGGCAGCTGGTGGCCTAGTGGTTAGTTGCCCCTGCAATCAGAAGGTTGTGGGTTCGAAGCCCAACACTGCTAGTGACACCACTTAGGTACCATTGAGTGATATGTCATCCCCACGCACTGCTCCCTGGGCGCCCCTCGTTGGTGGTAGCCCACTTGGTGAATGGGTTAAATGCAGAGAAAGAATTTCACATCGTTCACACTGCTGTGGCGTGTTCACGTGTGACTGTAAGGGGCCACTTTAATTCCATACAACGTGAAGGCTCATAATCAAGGAGTATAATGAAGGTCAGTGAGACCTATGCTGAAGGTGTGAGACTGGGGATTTTGTGTTTTGACTAAGTTTGGATTGATTTTATGTATAATGTTTTGAGAATCTGATTTGTGTATGAACTGTCGACAACAGTGTTAACACTGAAAGTTGAAATCCATATTAAACTGGAAATGACTGAGAAATCTGAAATTTACCAGCATTAAAGGAAGTACCAAATTGACTAAGCCTGCCCTGCCATACTCAGCAGTCTGATTCTCTCCTGTATTGGAAGGAAACCTGGAGCCGGTTCCCAATTCCACACAAATTGGTAATCGAATATACTGACATGAACAATGTATTTGAATCCTTATAATGGCACTGGTGACAGTTATATACTGCTCATCATTTATTAACTGTTACATTAAAATGTTCATTTTTATTTCATTTTAATTTCCTCAGCTGTTTTTCATACATCACTTGGTATCTGTATCATAAATATTGAAACACATTTCTCTCAAATGTATGTCACTCTGTGTAATTGCTAAAATATGCTCAGAAACAAAAAATAGAATCAGATGAAATTTCATTGAGTTCAATTCCAATGCCTGTAACTCCAATTCCAGTTCATTTTCCATGCTTTAATTGGAATTGTGCAATTAATTCCTGAATTGACCCTAAGCCTGGTACATATACTGCCAATAGCAGTGTGAGTAGAGATACTTGAACAAGCAGTTTAAACGCTAACGTTACTCTAATTGCAGAACTTTATCACAGTGCATCTTCTCAGTGTCGCTGATATTTTCTTTCTCATTGCAAAACCTTATTATATAAAAGACTTCAAGGTCTCTTGTTTTCCTCTTTCTGCAGTTATTTCTTGAGCACAGAGGAGTCAAGACATAGCAGACATTTATACAGGTGAGCCAAGGTCTCCTGCTCTAAGTTCCCCACGACTGTAATTGAATGCTTCATCATCCTGAGTGGAACTGCCTAGATGTTCTGGCAGGCCCATCATGCAGCATTATTTACATGCATCTAAATTCCAAAAAGAGCATTTTTATTACATTGTTCTATTCTCCTTTAAGGCCGTTCATTTTTATTTGCACACCCACTTGAACCAGCCCCAACCCTCCTGGGTAAATGGAGCGGCGGCTGAGATGGGTCGCTTTTAGGAACATGAAGTTTTCACTCTGCTGAGCTTCGGGCAAACGATCCAGCTAATTTGTTTAACATTAATGGGAGAGGATGAGGAAAAAGGGATGGAGCTAATAGAGAAGTGGTGTGACTCACTTAGATGTAAAGAGTGTTTCTTAACCCACAATTAATGCTTTAGGCCTCTCAGTCACACAGTCCAGGTCAGGAGTTCTCATTTATTTGTACTTGCAGTGCTCCCAGCAAAATTGAAGATTAGCGTGTCTACTTTTTACTAAAAGTAGACACTCTAATCTTCAATTTTGCTGGGAGGCGGGAGGTTCGATACTGGAAGACCTGCTCAGTGCAAATATATCATACCCCTTTTTGGACCCATTGCTTTTTTTAAGTACGGTAAACCCCCGTTTACGTACCAACAGCACCCGCATATAGTGAAAAACCGCATTGTTGAGATGTGGCAAAAAAAATGCCTAAAATGCCTAAAATTTTTTATAGTGTAAATATGCTCCCAAATATGCTCTAAAACACTTTAATTTCATTTAAAACTCATTAGCCTTAAAGAAAATGTAAAGGTAAACTTGTATTCGTACTGTACAGTTTACACTGAACTCCTGCAGTGCTAGAATGTAAAGACTGTACTGTGATTCATGCACGCGTTTTATTTGGTATGTGCTGTCATTTTCATTGCTTTAAGCAGGTAAATACAGTAACAAATTAATTTAATTTACTGTTATAAAAATACAGGGCTTTAAGAAGAACGAAACGAAAAAACACAAGAACACTCGAGATGCTCCACGGGGGAAATTCTGGACTGCAGCGTCACAGGGCAGCAGCCAATCAGCAGCAAGGAGAAATAAATTACGTCCTCAGATTGGCTACTTTCAAACCTCCCGCCTCTGAGTCCAGCTGACTGTGACGTCCGGGCCTCATGCGCCACGCCTCTTGTCCTTGTGCTGGGTTGTTTATGTTTGGGGCGGCACAGAGCAGATTACCTTGGTAACTGAGGACGAGGGGCGTGGTGAACGAGGCCCGAACGTCACAGTCAGCCATACTCAGAAGCGGGAGGTTCGAAAATCCGCGACTGCTGATCCGCGTTAAAGCGGGGAGTTACTGTACTTGTTTTTCCACAGATTTTCGCCTGAATATATCATGCATAATTAAGCAAAGAACACAAGGTAGAGTGTGGCGGCAAGTAATATAATCTTTATGTTTTTGCATAACAGTTCTGCAAAGTAATGAAAAATAAAACAAAGAAATGCCAAACACGGTTTGTACAGTATGTTTCTACTATCACATTCTACTACCAAAAATACAATGTCACATAGCAACCAGTGGTAAAAAGTGTTACAGGTAAAATATTAACAGAAAAAACATAAAATCTAAAAACACAGGTAGAACGTTTTAACCATTTCGACTGTGTGGCAGAACAAGCTGTATAGTTATTTTAGATGTGTATGATTCCCTTGCAGTGCTGAACTTGGAGGAGTGTTCCATCGACACTGTTTAACCTGTAACCTCTTTGAGCGCTGTAGCTTCTTCAGAGCTGACTTCAGTCCCAACCAGACACACTTCACACTCTATTGCTTAGGTAAGGGAATCACAAACTCACTCAGATGGACACACTAAGGGTGGCAATATGGCAAAAACATAACATTATTGTACACAGTACTGGGTTTCTCTAGGTTATGTGAACAAATTGGAAATGTATCAGAATCAGAAAACTTGATACTGAAGGAAATTGCTTAACCAACTACCACCAAGTAGTTTATTAAATTTTAATTTTAATACAAATAAAGTTTTTGGGAAATAACTGGTAAAATAATATAATGCATAAGACAATTGGCAAGATAATGGAAATAATAAAATAAGATTTAGCTCTGTGGGAAAATGCAAAGTGTGATTGCAAAATGTGTTTGGAGACATCCAAACTTTGGTTTTATGGGCAAAAAAAGGTTTGCGTAAAAAAAAAAAAAAAATTTCATCCCATGGATCGAACTGCGTCACCTGATTCAGAGTCCAGCACTTTAGCGCTGTGCCACTGGAAGGGGACGGAGTTCACCAACTCTCACCAAGCTTTTTGTGGGTAAGTTTAGCTCAACATGTAGCAGCATTCACAGGATGATTATATTTCATTAAAACGCATTAAACAAACAGTCATTATATTAAACAAACAGTCACACATGTCTTTTTTATAATTGACCAGAACTTTGACCTGAGTCTGTGTATGAGTCTGCTCTGTGTTTTGCTCCGTGTTTGTTATTTTGTGTTACAAACACACATTTTAAAGGGGGCTCGACTGTCTTCCATTTCACCTCATACATATTACAGAGGAAACCTCAAAAAATATTTTAAACGATCAATACTTGACCCCAGGTCATTTGATTTAGCGGTGTACAAGCGTACTGAAGGGCATATTAACATTTTGACATTGAAATGCAGCTCCAAAACAATGGGTGGAATTATAATAATAAGAGAAAGAAGCATTTCTGTGAGAAAATGTGAAGTGATTGCGCAGTTGCTATCGTAACTGCGGTTGTTGCTATGTGGTTGCTATATTGTTGTTAAGTGGTTACTAATGGTTGCTGAGGTACAGCAGATACATTCTTATGCCTCCAACTTTAACTTCCTAACTTTCTGTGAAAGAATTTTTAGAGGCGGATGTCTGGTTCCATTGACCACCACTGTGACCAGTTCTGACTTGCTGAGTATATCCAGAACAGAGAACCTCACACCAAACCCACTCTGGACCTCTGTTTACACCTTCAATACTTCATTATGGGGAGGGATTTTGGAGATGAAGTGGAGTTCCCTTTAAAGGGGGAGGGGTTTGTGTGTAGCTGCAATAGCAAAACTGACTTTCACTCTCAAACTAAAGCACGTATTTTTCCCAGTTCTGCATTAATTGTTCTTTTTTATAATTAAAGCTTCAAACAATGTGTAATGTAACAATATCTCATCCTTTTTTTTTCAGCACAATTCAGCCAATATGATAAAAAATATTATTTTTATAATTTAACTAGCTATTTGAAAATCTGTTAATTTCTTTCTTTTATACTGCAAAAATCTCTGAACATGCAAAATGAAGCTTTTGAGAATCTTCAACTTACACACACATTAGTATTATAATAGGATTTGTTGAAAAAAGAACTCTTAGTAATTCTCAGTCTGTGCTATTTATGTCAAAAGCGCTGCTTATGCACAGCCCCTTCCTCACACACACACACACACACACACACACACACACACACACTTACACACAGTCTTCTGAGTTGTGTCCGAAAAGTGCAGTCATTTACTATGTAGGGCACTATGTAGTGAATCAGCGTTTTTGTAGCGTTGTCCAAAATTCAAGCCGTCAGTTTCACCCACTAGTTTGTGCTCTACAAAATCTCCGCGCGACACCAAGATTCAAGATTCAACATTCAAAGCGTTTATTGTCATATGTACAGAAAGACAAAGTAGCATTTTCTCTGTGCAATGAAATACTTTCTTTGCTGTCCACACACAAATTCCAAGTTAGGTTAAGAGTTAATGAATAAAAATTAAAAAAAAGAATAAAAGGAAATAAAAATAAAGAAATATATAAAAATAGAACAAGATAGAAATACAAATAAGTAAATGAAGACAAGTGTGATGTGCAGATGTAGATAAATATAAACTGTACATTTGCAATGAAAGAAATGTGCAACGGAGCAGAAAAAATAAATAAAGTATGGAGGTAGATGGATGTGCAAAGGAGCTTAGTGTGCAAAAATGAGCTTAATGTGCAAAGTGACCAGATGTGCAAAATTACAGTTGAGGTGGGTCATCTGTTAAGGAGTCTGATGGCATTGGGAAAGAAGGAGTTGTTTAGTCAGGATGTTCTAGATTTCACACTTCTGAACCGTCGTCCCTGAGGGCAGGAGTGTGAACTGTCCGTGTTGGGGGTATGTGGGGTCTTTGAGGATGGAGGCAGCTCTCCTCTGGTAGGCGCTCTGCAGAGAGGGCAGCGGAGTCCTGATGATCTTCTCCGCAGTTGTTATCACTCTCTGCAGGCGTTTGCGGTCCA
>JBBJLS010000134.1:517303-540920 GCA_037577275.1 Bryconaethiops microstoma | reverse complement strand
TGGTGGTGCTGAATGCTGAGTGGTTGGAACTCCTTTATCTAGGCTCCTTGTATCTTTAGACACTTTGCAGCCTGTCATAGTAAAACATTTGTTCACATTTCTAAAATTTGCACCAACATTTAATCTACTCAGTATGACAAAGATAAGAGAGTTTGCACTAGGAAGTTGATTAAAAGCAAAATATATAGAAATAAGGGGTGACTCAAGTCTTATGCATTCAGGAAATACTGGAAATCTTAAGCATTCAGGAAATACTGGAAATTTAGATTTTTTAAAAATGGAATTTTAATAGGGGTGTTCAAACATTAGCATAAAAATGTATTAGTATTATTAAACTTAATTGAGATGCTACTAATCAAATAAATAAAAGAATATGTGCATTCCTTCGTCAACAAAAAGGTCTGCTTGAATATCTGAATGTGTAAGTGATACGTTTACAGCACAGTTTCATGTGAGAAATAGAGATGTAAATGCGAATTAATTATTTTGAGAACGATCCTTACTTAATGAAGTCTTATATGAAGTGTCTTCAAGCAGTCATCTGAATATACATAATTGAAGAAAGTGATGAGGAGAAAGTGAAAGAAACAAAAAAGGTAACGCATAGCTCTGTAAGAACTACTTTTGTTTTTATCCCCTTGTTCTGCTTTTCAAACACAAACACACAATCTATTTATTTCAATAATGTATAGTTGCAAAAAAGACTTTTACTAGTTTTATGTTTATGTCAAAAAAGTTTCCTTTTACATGGACACAAATACTTAGGGTTCAGTTGCTCTTGGCCATGGGTTTGAAGATCAGTCACACCAGTCAGGCCCGTCCTCCTGGCCAGCCACGCACAGCCAACAGAATTCCTGTATTACATCACCACTGATTTTTTTATATATCATACCCCTACGGCAGAAGAGTCAAGGTTCCCACTACCCTTGCCCGGACTAGGGATACCGAGGGCCCACCCTGGAGCCATGGACACTCACCAGACGCTTGCCTGGTGGCCAGACTTTTGTCTGTGGGGCCCAGCCAGGCCTAACCTGAAAGAGTAACACAGAACAACCCTCACGTGGGCCCACCCCCTGCAGAAGGAGTCATTAGGGCTGCAGTGCATTGTGGATCGGGTGCCGGCTAAAGGAGGAAGCTCTGGCGGACCAATCTCCGGTTGATAAAACTGGCTTTTGGGACATGGAATGTCACGGTTCTGGTGGGGAAGGAGCCTGAGCTTGTGTGTGGTTGAGAGATACCAACTAGATGTAGTGAGGCGACCTCAAAAAGGTTCTGGCAAACCTCCACAATGGGGGAGGAAGAGGACATTGAGTCTTATTGGACCATGTTCCATTCCTCCATTGTGGAGGCGGCTGTGCAGAGCTGTGGCTGCAAGGTGGTTGGTGCCAGTTGAGCCATCAAGCTAAAGAAGGAGGCCTGCTGGACATGGCTAGCATGTGGATGTCTGGAGGCAAGCAAGAGGAACCAGCAAGCCAAGCGGAAAGGGGAAGCAGTGCTCTGTTCTGCGTTTCTCTAAGTTTTGAGGGCCATATGGTCCATGTACGAATGGAGCAAGAGTCTGCTTTGCATTACTGGCAGTTAGTCAGACATATTCACAATGCATGTGGGACTCCACTAATGGTGCCGTTTGTCACCAGCCCTGTTCATAATCAAGGGGTGGAAGGTGTCCGGTTTGTTGGCTTTATCAATTGGCAATCTCCAGCGGCCAATATGACAGTTTGCAGCTGGGTGTGAAGCCACTGGGATAAGGGTTAGCTAAGTCCAAGGCCATGGTACTCAACCGGAAACGGTGGATTGTCCACTTCTGGTCAGGGACGAGTTGCTGCCCCGAGTCCAGGAGTTCAAGTATCTCCAGGTCTTGCTCATGAGTGAGGGTAGAGGGGATTGGGAGTCGGACAGACAATGTGCGGCGGTGTCTGCAGTGCGGCGGATGCTTAACCAGTCTGTTGTGGTGAAGCGACAGGTGAGCCAAAAAGCAAAGCACTCAATTTACCGGTCTACCTACATCCCCATCTTCACCTATGGTCACGAGCTGTGGGTACTGACTAAAAGAATGAGCTTGCAAGCGGCCTAAATTAGTTGTCTCCCCAGGGTGGCTTAGAGATAGGGTGAGAAGCTCAAACATTCAGGAGGGCTGAGATTAGAGCTGCTCCTCCACACTGAAAGGAGCCAGCTGAGGTGGTTGGGGCACCTTGTAAGGATGCACCCTGGACACTTCCTGAATGAGCTTTTCCAGGCATGCCCACCGGGTGGTGGCCCCGTGCCAGACCCAGGACACCCTTGAGGGATATTTCTTGGCTGGCCTGGGAATGCCTCGGTGCCCCCAGAAGAACTGGTAAAGGTGGCTGGGGAGAGGGAGGTCTGGATATCTTTGATGAGGTCACTACCCCTGCAACCTGGACCCGAAAAAGCAGCAGATAATGGACGGATGGGTAGTATACCACTTTGGTGTTGGAGGTCTGTTGTAATAAGTGCATTAATTATAAATGATACATTATTCTATGCAAGTTAGCATAACGCCCTCAAGGCTCATTTAGTCAAAATTGCGTTAACAATTGTCGTCCTGTGTGGGACTGAACATTAGATCATGTGGCAAAGAAATGTCACTTTTAATACTAACAAAAGCACTGGTGTCATTAAATGTTCCTTCGCATCCGAGCGAAGAGCTAAAGCATGGTCTCGACCCAGCTTTTCTGCTCAGGCATTTCTAAAAAGTCCTCTAGTCCTCAGTTACGCTGTTTTGGAATTAACCAATCGTGTTAAAAGCTAGAAAGACGAGGACCAATCAGATCGCACTGCAGGTCGCTCTGACGAGAGCCCCTCTCCAGGCCCCGCCCAGTCAATCCTGCACTGCGCTCGGCCCGAGTCCCTTCAACCTTCAGCCGCCCGGACCCACAGGGGCACCTTCAGCTCGGGCTCAGCTCGCACTCAGCTCTACCTTCAGCTCCGGAACCAGCTCACTTCCAGCTCCGACTCACACACAGCTGTACAGCCAGCATGTCCTTCCTCACTCTCAGCAGGCTAGCCCCCAGGCTGCTCGGCTCAAAGGTGAGGTTCTCTCGTCTCTTCCTGAGGCCGCGGGACGGAACCGTTAGCTCGATAAGCTTCACCCGCAGTAGACTGTAAGTCACCTTAAAACCAAAACACCCACCAATAGTACCGTTTCTGTGCCCAGTGGAGGTGATAGTTTTTTCGATAGATAGGAGGGTATCTGCGGCTGAGCCGCCGGTTCTATCTGGGATCAGCGGTTAGCCGGCTAGTGTTATCATGCTAATGCTCCGCTTCTCCAGCGTTAGCTCCAAGCTCACCAAGAAAACTCTTCTCAGATCTAACTAATCACTAACCACCCGGCCGATATTACCTGATCACACCGGCCGCGTTAGATGTTGATATGGATTTCGCTACGTTATAGTGATACATTGGCGTTCATTATTAAGTTTTATTGCTTTTTATGGTGAGTGCTTACTACTGTATAACGAGGCAGTTAGCCAGTTCTCCAACAGCCTTGTTCTTCACCCGGACCGGCTGGTTCTTGTGGATCAGAGAAACTTATCACGAAATGGAGCGGTCCGTATTATTGACACACTGTTCAATGACCGTTAGGCTCTTATTTTCTCTAACCCATCGTCTGTAGTTTTTTTTAATTAGCTTCTATACAACTTTATGCCCCAATAGCAATATGTCTCTCAGGGCGGCTGATATGACATAAATTATTCCCTTTCATTATTGGCTTCCTCACCAGTCCCATACTCTGTTTCCCCCGAAACCCCAGCGGTACATAAACATAATGTGGTCGTCAGGTCTCATTCAGGACCGAACCACCAGCCTTTTGTCCTTTAAGTCGGGTTTTAGTGGGAGTTCTTGCGCCTGATAAATGATCTCCACGTTGTGCTAGAGTGGTAATCAGCACTAGGACATGACCTGTAACATATGGTCCTGACAATGCCTGGTTTATTTATACAAACTAGTCAGTTTTAATGCAGGTCGTGCATTAATGTATATTACGTTTAATCAGGGTTATGTTTGATAGTGCCTTTCTCTCAAGACCTTTAAACTCCTGTTTTAAAGGACAATCCCCACATAACTCAGCCCCGTGTTCTCTGTAGCTCTGTGGACCATCTTTGTATCATGTGTCTAGTGCTGAAAGCTCCATCGTTATGTTTATTTGAACAGTTTTGTATCGTATCCTCTGATGAATGCTACTTTCTCCACTTTTGTTACTAATTAATAACACATTTTCAAATCCTTTGACACAAGGGGATGTCCTTTTCCAAGTGTAGCTGACCCTTATAATATGGTTGTCTAACTGTCCTTTGTTTTGAAATGTTTTGACACTTTGTATATAATATGTTCCTGTTGCATCTGGAATTATTTTTGATTTGTCTGCCATGTAGGTGATATTAGTTTGGATTCTTAAATTCCCCAAAACAACAAATGTTGTTTCTTATGAAAAAGGGCCTTCAAGTGTCCTCAGCCCTCAGTACGCTAACTTCGGTCTTCCTTCTGAAACTACTGTCACCATGTCCTCTCCTTGAGGCCACTTTGTGACCTCTGTAGGAATATCCTTCTGTTTGTGGCATGGCACTGTCTCGCCATCAGTCGAGCATGCTTTCATGCACTTTAATCGGAAGTAAGTCAAAGGTCATTGAGAATGTCGGCAACACCTGCCGACTGACCATTACTCTCTTAGATGTACAAGTCACATATGGTTTGTATTGTTTGAGCTCCTTTAACTTGACATGTTTTTCATGGTCTCTATGTAATGTTACTGTGATAAAACTAAGCTCATATGGTTAATTTGTGGTCTTGCTCGAGTGTTGATAAAGTAGTAATATGGATTGAGGAAACGTTAATTAGGGGAAATACTATGCAGACAGGTCAACAGAAGCTGACAGGCCTATTACATAATCTCTCTGCACTCTAGTGTAGTCTCAGTATCGCTGAATGAAGCTCCGTCTTTATTAGTAAAGAAAGTGCAGGTTGTTTGAGTGCAGAGGAATGACATGGATGATGGAATGTTGCCCATTTAAACAGGTCTCAGCAAGAAAAGACCAACTTTGTCAGTCTGATTTACTTAATGTCCTCATTTGATATTGGGCAGTAATTTGGTGGCAGTGTGCTGTGTGGTTATGACACCGACAGGCTACTTTGTTTATTTTTGGGACTGTTCATGTTCATCCTCCTGACTTGAGTGGTGGTTGCTGGGTAGTGAGTAGTTGGTGTGGGGTTTCAGTGCCTTCGCAGCCACTGCTGACGGATTACTGGACTGTGGTCAAGAACGTGGTGACCTGCCTGCATTCACTCTTTCCAGGGCATGCTTACTCTCATTTTGTGTTTTTTCTCTTGGGTGAGGTGAACGCTTTTTTAAAAAATTTATTTATTATTAATTATTTTGGGAGGTGGGGGTGTATCTATCTTTACCAAAACCACTTCAGCACAGTTAGGCGTTGTTAGAGATTATTTACTGAATCGTGTGTAGGGAACAGGGAAAACAGTAAAATGTGCAGATCAGGGGACCATCCAGTGTAACAGGAGATGACGGACCATGTTCTATTAGTGATAGATAGTTAACCAGCCAGTGGTTTATGGTTTGGTAATCTGAATGGCAGGTTCTTCCTACCTACACAGTGTCAAACTGCAATAGCTCGTAATCTGAAATATTAGATTAATAAATAATTGGCAGTGATTTTATGAGTAGGGTTTGGACATGACCAGCACGACTCTCCCTCCCCCACAGAATTTCATAACCATGGAATTCGGTGTAATGCATGCTTTGTGGTTATGTTGTAGTGTTATAGGTTTCATCTGAAAGGTTTTCATATGTGCAACTTCTGTTTTCAACTGTTTTGTTCAAAGAGCAACATCCTGTTCAGATAAAGTATTATATACACCAGTAATTTCCTCCAGGATCAATAAAGTTTTCTGATTCTGGAGACATTAAATTGGCCAGACAAACTATGAATAATCTAGTAATATTTTTTTTTTCTCTCCAGAATGCAGCATGTGTTGTTGTGGCTGCCAGACACGCCAGTGCATCCGCAGTAAGTATCTTCATAATAGCTATGCCAACCACGTTGAACTGTTTTGTTCTCTCAGCTGTATCACTTCCCCTGTAGATATCAGTATGCAAGTAGACATGCTTTTTCTCTTTTTTCTGTCATCTATTATCTAGTTTCCACCCAACCTTTGTCCTTCCTTTTGTCACATGACTTTACCTACAGCTTGCATGAGTGAAACTTCAAAACAAACAATCCAAATTAAAAATAGGGTCAGTAGTGTATTGAGAATATTAAACTCTTGCTCTTGGTGGTCAAAACACGTTTTTCTAGTTTTTGCTTTCCTACATTTTTTTATTGAATTCACCAGGTTTTGTTCCAGAAAAACGCTCTTTAGACTGTGCTATGACTTTTTGACCTTTGCAGAATTTGAAAGATGTGCTGACAGATCTAATCCCCAAAGAACAGAACAGGATCAAGAACTTTAAGCAGCAATACGGCAAAACCAACATTGGGCAAATCACAGTGGACATGGTAAGTTTTTGGGGTTTTTTTGTTGTTTTTTTTTGAGTGTTTGAGTGTAAAAATGAATACACTTTCCTGGTTATTTGTTTAATGAGGAACCATAACTTGTATGTACAGTAAGCCCCCATTAACTGCGGGGGTTACGTTCCAAGAGCATCCACGAATTTGTGACGTGGTAAAAGAGAAGCCTAAAAATGCCTATTTTTATAGTGTAAGCCCTAATTATGCCCCCAAATATGCTCCCAAAACACTTTTATTTCATTTTAAACTCATTACTCTTAAAGAAAATGTAAAGGTAAACCAGTATTCGTACTGTGCGGTTTACACTGAACTCCTGCAGTTATTTTTTTTATATGGAAATGTAGCTGAATTTACATTATTTGTTACAAAATTAGAAAATTATATTTTTCTTAATTTAGCACTAAAATGCATAAAAAATTATATATTGCCACGAAAAAAGCTGTGACGTCCAGCTCTCGTCCGCCACGCCCCATTGTCCTCGTGCTGGTTGTTTATGTTCGGGCGCGGTGCTGAACAACGGAGGTTCATTCTGTTCAGGTGTCTGATTGCCTTGCTAAGCGCCGCGCCCAAACATAAACAACCAGTACGAGGACATCACAAAAGCAAAAAAAATGTGTAGGATATCTACGGTTTCCGCGCGTGTGTGGGGATTTTAACGTACAAATATTAGTTCGGTTCACAGAAAAAATTAGCAAGATACTGAAGCAGCGACTGCTGATCCGCGTGTAAGCGGGTTTTACTGTATTCTGAATCAACGAACATCTTTTCCATTTTAACATGAACTACTTTTTGGTAGAATTTATATAATAAACATTTTCAACTGTTTCCAAAAACAGCCAAAATAGATATCTGAGGGAAGCTGTGGGAACCACGTGAAATATTTTAGTACTGTGTCAATTTTACTGTTGTTGTTCAATGTCTTTGGGTAACTAAATGTCTTTTGGACATACAGATAATAAGCAAGTTTTTTTATATGCAAGTGTAGGGGATATTTTGTGGCCCTTGTTTACTATTGAGCATATATTACAGGTCATAGGGAGAGAAAAAAAAATGTGTGGACATCCCTGGGCTCTGATTGGCTGGCTAGCTTTTCAAGGCTCCTAAGATCATGGTGTGATGCCACTGTGATCTGCTCCTGTTTTAGCTGAGTCATATTGGTTGCTATTCTTGGCATCACCCCCACCCCCCTGCACTGATTACATAAGTAGCATCTAACAGATATTAAGCTATAATTTCATTGTCTTTAATAACCTTGGCATAATTTTGGTGGTGTTTTTCTTTTAAACACACTGAATTTCAGTTATTCATTTAGATTCACATTTTGGCCTGCAGTTTGGGATAGCTAAGTTGTCCTATTAATTATTAATATGGGAGTCGCAATGAAATACTTTTTTGTACTGAACAGGTCTATGGTGGAATGAGGGGCATGAAAGGCCTAGTATATGAGACCTCTGTACTCGACCCTGATGAGGTGAGTTCCATGTCATAGACTTTGCAAACTGACAACTTTTATTTCATTATATTTTAGCTTATTTAGATCAGTGAACCACCTTGGCTCATATTGATTCAGATTAATTTTCCTTGCTTAGATGTTGAATCAGACTTTCCTAACCTATTACGGATAAATGTGTCCACACACTGAACCTGCGCATTTGTTTACTCATGGTTTCCAGGGCATCCGTTTTCGTGGCTACAGCATTCCAGAATGTCAACAGCTGTTGCCGAAAGCTGCAGGAGGGGCTGAACCGCTGCCTGAGGGACTCTTTTGGCTACTGGTCACAGGTCAGGTGCCCACCGAGGAACAGGTGAGGATAGTTAACAAAATCATCTTATCTAGGGTCTTAGATGCAAATAATGAATTCAATGAAACCTGAAAAAAAAAATATAAACCTAAAAAATGTATAGATTTAAACCAAGCCCCCCGTCTCCAGTAAACAACCAATGTTCCATTTCATAATAAACTCGGTCAGGTTTAGAGTAAATATGTAAGGTCAGTTTACGTCTTACGTTGGAGTGTGTTTCAAGTTCAGGTTTTATCTCAATATCCTTATTTGGCTGTATTCCATTTCAGTTTTTCACTAATACTAATACTATAATTTTCTATGCAAAAAGTGCATCACCCATCACTCAGCAGACACATGTATGCTTTTGTAATTTATATGTGATTATTTAAAACAAATTGCATGAAACACACCCAGGACATATTGTCCACGACTTTCCTTAAACACTAGGTGTAAAGGCAATCAAGTGACATCCGAACGTGATCTGATCACTGAATATACACATTGATGGAAGGCGTGAACTGGTAGGATGATTATTGTAAAACCGTAAAATAAGGTTTATAATCACACTATAGCCTTTAGAATTCATGTTTATGAATATGAATCCAGATTGGTCTATTAGTAATACTAGATGTAAATTTTAAATCTCTGGGAAACAAGCAGTTGTTAGAAGTCATTGCAAATGATATCGGTAGTATTGAATTAATACTTGGTGTAGCTTATTAAAATTAAATGTTTTGCTGTGTTTGAACAAAAATGATACACTCCGTGATCTTAGATGCCTTGAAGTTTATATCTTGCATACTCTGCATGTAAAGGCACACATTTTATATGTTTTTCCTATAATTTACAATTTTATAAATGGTGACTTCGTCAATTATACTTCAAATGTGCATACACACTTATGTTGATACAGTTTTTTCCATTTTTGTGAAGTGCATCTGTAAACCTGTGTGTAAGGATTGTGGGGGAGTTAAAAAAATGTTTTCACAAACCTTTCTCCATTTGAAAACCTGTTGGATTGCATATCTGCCTCTTGAATGGCTCTGTAGAGTCATTCTTTGAGATCTTATCTCTCCTGTCCTTATGCGATTATAAGATTAGCTACGACTCTGCAGGACTGGGCTGCTTTAATGCATTACCTTGGGGGGGGGAAGGGACTCTAATTTGATTTATGTGTGATCCCTGTCGATGTAACTTAAATTGACTTTGGACAGGCACTGCCAAAATTGTAGGCATAAATGTCATTTCAGAGTGTAGTTTTGTGTCGTCAGAAGCTCATTTAGTTCAGACATTTTAAGCATTTAAACAAATGCAACTGCCGAGGAGAGGCTCTTCCACAGGTAAAAATAATGAATAAACGTAGCAGCACAGTTTTGAACTAGATGTATTTCCACTGTGATTGCATGGTTGCCAAAAAGACAGTGTTTAGAGAGACCTAGACATCTTATTCTTATCGTTCAGTGCCTGGCATCTTACCGCTGAACCATGGAGGGGGTGTCATCACTGCCTCTTACCGAGCCCTTTATGGTTAAGCACGGCTGAATGCGTAACCACATTCATGGGCTACTTACTTTGAATGAAACCACAACAAACAGTGACGCTTATTTATTTGTTTGTTTGTTTGTTTTATTTATTTACTGACCTGAACTTTAGTGTCTTGAAGTCTGTTTGAGTCTGCTGTGTGTTTTGCTCCGCATTTGAGTTTATCCTCCTTAGCCATGTTGTCACAGACTCCCCATATATTGCAGGGTGCGACTCGACTACAATCAAATGATTGCTTCTGCAATCACACTAATAATGAAAATAAAACTACAACAGTGTGATTGCTGATTAGTGTGTAATCACACTAATTAATAAAAGTAGTAGTATCAGTAAAATCCTAACTATCCATCAGTAGCCCTAACCCTGCATCTGTTGTTTTGTCCACAAAGGTAACCTGGTTGTCTAAGGAATGGGCTAAGCGTGCCGCTCTCCCCTCCCACGTGGTCACCATGCTGGATAACTTCCCCACTAACCTACACCCCATGTCCCAGTTTAGCGCTGCCATCACCGCCTTGAACAGTGAAAGCAGCTTTGCCCGCGCCTACTCTGAAGGAGTCCACAAGAGCAAGTACTGGGAGGTGAGGTATTTGTTTAATTAATCTAAATTGTGAATACAAGGTGTCCTGGAAATTGTATTTTGAATTAAACACACCACTCATTAAGCCAATTCTTTATTAAATCCTTTCTGTTTTAGTTTGTGTATGAGGACTCAATGGACTTAGTTGCCAAGCTTCCCTGTGTGGCTGCTAAGATCTACCGCAACCTGTATCGTGAGGGCAGCAGTATTGGAGCTATTGACTCCAACTTGGATTGGTCCCACAATTTCACCAACATGCTAGGCTACAGTGATCCCCAGTTCACGGAGCTCATGAGGCTCTACCTCACCATCCACAGGTAACAACTTCTCAGGTGTTTCTTCATAAGACTTTTTACAGCTTGAAAAATGAATTGGGGCTGCATGATGGAAATTATACTGGAGTTGCCTTTATATCACCATTTATTTTGCCTGATATTAAAATGTGTCAAGGTCATTCCATACCAACTCACCTAGGCCACATACATACACACTTTTTTGTGTGTGTGTGTGTGTGTGTGTGTGTGTGTGTGTGTGTGTGTGTGTGTTTGTTTCTATCTTTGTTACACCTTTTTGAGGCCCGTTTTGATTAGGATCAGGAAATTTGCCATTTGTAAAGTCTTGGTTTGTTGCATAGATGTCATCTTGTTCTGTTTGTCTGAACTAAATGTTAACCTCAGTTCTTTAGTTCAACACCCATTTCACTATTTCAAATTTTTCTGATCGAATTATAAATCAGCTAGTAGCATTACATAATAAGGCAAGCATGGGCTCATCCCAGCTGAGAGAGGGTTCGGTGGGTTATTGCAAAAGGGATTTCAACACACCCAGGAATTTGAGTGCAATCAAAATTCAATTAATCATTAATCAGTTTGATATGATGGTGCGGTCATGTTCCAAACTCAGCCAAATTTAAACTTTTCAGTTAGTTTAGGCTGTCTTGATAGTTTGCTGCTTCTAGGCTTTTTCTAATAGAGTAGGGCTCTGTGATCTCATGATCACAAACACACTGACTGACAACTGTTATTTGGTCAAGGTGCTGACAGCACACAATTACCTTTGTAGTTGGTTAGAGGGCTCATTTGCATATCACAGCCTTCTACAATATCTGTACTGAAAAGACCATATCAACAGTTTAGAGGGAAGTAAGAGGGAAAAGGTTTGATTAGTTCTAATGTTCTCAGGTACAGAGTAATTTTTTTTCATTTTATTTTTTTAATTTATTAAGTGCTAAGAATGCAGCAAGGCTGAGCACATGTTGCCTTCATGCTGTAATTACCAATTACTTGTACTGAAACCTATTCAGAACATTATGTATTTTAGGGGGAGTTGCCCCAAAGTTATTTCACCCATGATCCCAGTGGATTGTTCTTAATCATTTTTTTGAGTATTCAAAGAATTGACATAGATGTTTTAGTCTCAAATCCCTTCTACAGCCTAACTTTTATTATTTGTCTGTAGTCATTTAATGTGATTAAGCCCTCAGAATTAATACATTAAATATTATTGTAGTTTGATAGGAGAGTTAATAATTAAACATGTTTCTCTCTCTGATATAGTGACCATGAGGGTGGCAATGTCAGTGCACACACCAGCCACTTGGTGGGCAGTGCTCTGTCTGACCCCTACCTCTCCTTCAGTGCAGCTATGAATGGCCTAGCTGGACCCTTGCATGGACTGGCTAATCAGGTACCAAACCTAGACACTTTTTCAATGACCTGACTGGTCAGACTCCTTTGACCATTGTGAAGTTCCACACTGATACACTAACTGCAGATTACTATAAATGAATAACTACGAATTAAAATTATTAGGTAGAATTAGACATGTCTGTCATGGTGGTCCAAATATCATTAGTGTATCATTAACATTATGACGGGATTCCCTTGTATTACCACAATTTAAAAGACATTGTATAAATATACAATCTTTCAAATTGTGGTAATACAAGTGAATCCCGTCATAATGTTAATGATACACTAATGATATTTGGAAAAGCATAAATTGGCATTTTGTAGGGCTTCAGAGCTCTATCACAGTTTGTAACACAATTAGAAAAGTATGACCTTGTGCTTCAAAGAGATCTAGAGCTAGGAGTTTTCTTCTCCTTCCAAGATTGTAATAGTACAGTAATCCCCCGCTTTTCGTGGTGGTTACGTTCCAAGAGCACCCGCGTATAGTGAAAAACCGTGTTGTTTTGGTATTTTTTTTAAAAAGCAGTTTTTCATAGTGTAAACCCTAAATATGCCCCCAAATATGCTCCCCAAACACTTTAATTTCATTTAAAATTCAGCGTAATACATTACCCTTAAAGAAAATGTATACAGGGGCGGACTGACAATCTGTGCGTTCTGGAAAAGTCCAGAACGGCCGTCTCGGGCCCAACGCACTGGGCGGATGTTCTGGACTTTTCCAGGAGAGAGAGAGAGAGAGAGATATTTAAATTTAGCGCATCCGAACGGCCGTTCTGGACAGAGAGAGACAGAGAGAGACAGAGAGAGACAGAGAGAGACAGAGAGAGACTTAAATGCAGCGCGGCAGAACGGACAGATTGCCAGTCCGCCCCGTCTACATTTTCGTTAAGGGTAACGTATTAAGCTGAATTTAAAATGAAATTCATTTTTCTCTCTGTCTCTCTCTCTCTCTATCTCACACTCTCTGTCTCTGTCTCTCTGTCTCTCGCTCACTTTTACCATTTACTCCCTAAAGCAGGTTTTCCCACCCCTTCATGCTGGTTTCAGCCTGGAAATTGAAAATTAATTACAGATATTTTTGAAGATTGTGTAACATGTAGATATCGGGGGCACAATAAACAAAAATATAAGCCCGTTTAATTATTGTTGTATTTGTTGTATTACCTTCTGATGTATTTCTTCTTATGTCCTACAGGAAGTGCTGGTGTGGTTGACAGCCTTGCAGAAGGAGCTGGGAGGTGAAGTGTCTGATGAAAAGTTGAGAGATTACATCTGGAACACACTAAAATCTGGCAGGGTGAGATCGGAGAGGACAGTTATGTAGTCTTATACTTTAGTAATGACGTAATAGTCAGAGACAAATATTGTCTAGCCTTTCTTATACTTTCCACTGTGTGACCCAGGTGGTGCCTGGATATGGACATGCGGTCCTGAGGAAGACAGACCCCCGATACACATGTCAGCGTGAGTTTGCACTTAAGCACCTTCCTAATGACCCCATGTTCAAACTGGTGGCTCAACTCTACAAGATTGTGCCCAATGTGCTACTGGAGCAAGGGAAGGCCAAGAACCCCTGGCCCAATGTTGATGCACACAGTGGGGTACTGCTGCAGGTGAGACACTGTCTGTCTGACATTTCAAGGCTTGTGTTGGTGTGTAAGTGGGATTGTTTAAATGAGAAAAGATGGATGTTTGTATAACCATTCAGGCAGAAGGAATTCTGACTTTATGATTGACTATATAAAAGACATTATTAGTTGTAGTAGCATTTCGTTTAAAAAAAAAAATGTTTTAAAATAAATGATACATTACACAATGCTACACAGTTGGTAATTTTGAATATGTTCTTTTTTTGCAGTACTATGGAATGACTGAAATGAACTACTACACTGTGTTGTTTGGTGTGTCCCGGGCTTTGGGTGTATTGGCTCAGATGGTGTGGAGCAGAGCGCTAGGATTCCCTCTGGAACGCCCCAAGTCCATGAGCACGGACGGACTTATGGCCCTAGTGGGGGCCAAGTCAGGCTAGAGAAATTACACCAGGCTTCGGGAACAGAGGAGGTGCTAAAATAACTATATTAGAAATAAGCCCCTGGGCCATTGGATTGAAAGAGACAGTACACTTTTAAATTTCACATGAAAAGATGATAAAGGGCCTTTATTATTCAGTACTATGGTTGTTTATCTTTATTTTAGATGAACAAAACATGTACCTTCTGGTATGTAGTTCCCAAACCTCAACACATTTAGAAATTTTCCAAATTTAGTAAAAGTTCTTGTCGCTGATCTTTTCTTACATATCCCATACAATCCTGATTTACAGACATTTAGTTTAAGTATGCCAGTTCAGAGGAATAACCATTTACAGACACATGAAGCTGTTATTGGCAGATGAACATTCATAGGTGCATTAGTTATTTACTATTTTTAGAGCTTCTCTTTGTTTGTGTTTAGAGCTTCTCTTTGTTTAAAAATCTTTATTGGAATAAACAAGCGGGCACCCTGTTTACCACAGCTTTAGTAGCAGTCAGTTTAGTATAGAGTTATTTTCCCTTTTCAACACATTTTAGGCCTCACTTGTTTGGGAATGGTGGAAAAGGCTGCGTATTTCCCCGTGAAACTGACTAGATCTTAGCCATTTGACCAGGCATCCTTCCTCCAGTATTGCTGTCAAAATATTTCTCCCTATAAGAACACTCCAGATGACGAAAAGGTCCTCCTTAAGTAAGTCAGTTCATTAATGAGCAACCGATTCAGTTTTGTCAGCATGCAGATCTGTTAAAAGGGTACTGACCCTTTCAATTCTTGTACTACACTCTGACTTCAACCAATCATGTCTGGTATACAGACCTCTGACTTTGAAATAACCTGTATTTTAAGTTTCATGTCTTACCCTTTCTTTTGCCAGTTTTAGGGAAGCTGAATGCTGAGTGTGATGGCACCAATAGCTTTAAAGATTGACTTTGATTGTACCGGTGAACTACTTTGGTTTATACCTTTCATTACCATCAGTGTTGATGCCTGAGAGCAAGTGGAAACCTCAGTCAAAGCAGCCAGTGCTTTCACTGTGTGGGGCCCAGAATTTTCTTTTTTTAAATATACCTGTATATTATACAAAAGTGCTTCAGTGATCTGCTACTCCAAAATAAGCACTTGCTAGTTTGGAATCCTCAGTGTTTGTCTAGGAAATGCCCTGGTTTGATTATGGTGTCTTTATATGTAGAGTTTTCAATTCTTGTACAAAATTAAGTCATTTTTTGAGTACATAATTTGTGATTTTATTTATGTTTTGTAAATATTTTGATTGAATGTGTGAGCTCTACTTATAATTATTACACTAAATCAAGATGCGGGTGTCTTACATGCTTTTACTCACCTCTGAGCACCCTGGAACTATAACCACTCTTTTAAACTTCCCTTTATAACTGTTAATATCAGTTAAACACATTGCTTCTTGTAAATAAAACAATGTCTAGGTAGGTTTGATTTTGTCCTCTGGGCCAACACAGGCTGGTCCTGCATTGTTTCTTAGCTACTCTCAGATCATCACTGGTTTGAATCTCATAGCACCTCATTGTCAGCTGACAGGTCCATAAACACTCCATATACTTCAACATAGGGACTTACTCCCTGTCAGAATTTCCTTTTATTCCTGGCTATTACAGTTCACAGTGTATTATAAGGCATCAGTATTCAATACATGTTTCCTGTATATCTGTTTTTCTTTTTTGTGTTCCATATGATCATGTCAGGTTATTTCAAATTCTGAGGAATGAGTGATGAGAGAACATGAATTGATTGAAGTCAGGATGACCGGAGAAGGTAGGGGAACTTGTGAACTGGGGTCAAGTGGGTCAAATGGGAAAGAGATTAGTGAACAAAAATGGGGAAAACTTGACAAAAAAGGAAAACCAATAAATGTTTTTATCAAAACGTTTGAGTCTTTTTCTGCTAATGTAGTAAATGTGTATATAGTGCAGGAATGAATGAATCTCTGTTCATACTCAGCAAGGGTCTGACTGGTTTCCGAGAGCACCGTGGTACCCCTGCGCTTCCTACACTTGGTTTAAAAAACAAAATTGTAGATATATAGATATACACTGTTTTTGGTAACGATACCCTCAAGTTACCAGTCATGTTATTCTCTGTATATGTATTTTACATTTTTTTAGCAGATAAGCCATAAACACTGATGATTATTGGGTTTTAAGCCCAGCTCTGCCCTGTAATGTTTCTGTCTTGATGGGAAACAAGCCACCAGTGTTCTGTTTGGGGTGGTGGTGTTATCCCTTATGCCATTTTGGAGAGCTGAAAAAAAGGAAAATACCAACGGTGAAAATTGTGAATTTGTGTGTGTTTAAAAAGTATTATGAAACCTAAAAAGTTAGCAAATGTCAACAACTGAAATGGTTGCAGAAATGATGCAGATACAGACTCGTTCAGATCTCAACTACAGAAATAAATCATTTGACGCAGAAAGAGGCTCAAGCGACCTTGATTTTAGATTGAGATGATAAGAGGAAAAGAGCTCTGAAAGAGTTCATTTTTAGAGCACAGATGGCAAGAGCTTCATTCACAATGACTGTTCAGCTGGCCTGTGTTACAATAGACACTTTTGTCAGCATTCACATCTCTACAGGAAAGACATCAATTGAACAACCTTTGTAATTAAAGTTCCTCCTGTCTTTGCCTCAATATTGAACCCTTAGATTTGTTACTTTTGCCATCATGATGCAAAACTGAGGTCAACTAGCCAACATACCCTAATTGAAATGTAATGGTATCATGCAGTACAAGAATCTGCAGCTGTAACATTGAGTGCACAATAATCAGCCATATCGTATTCAGCTGCCTAATGTGTCTTGCATGTTGTGCCACCAAAACAGTTCTTACCGTCTATACATTGGACTCCACTAGACCTCCGAAAGGTGCTGTCTGATCTGGCACAATGACATTAGCAGCAGATCCTTTAGGTCCTGTAAGCTGCAGGATGGGGCTTCCATGGAATAGACTAGTTTGTCCAGCACGCCCCCTAGAGATGCGCCGTTGAATTGACATCTGGTGAATTTGAAGGCCAAATCAACCAATTTTTGTGATGTCACTCTACCTGTGTTGTCTTGCCTTCTTCCCATAGTGCATCCCAGTTCCATCGTTTCCCAAGGTAAGTTATCCACAGACCTGGCCATCCACATGATGTAGATGTGACTCAGCAGACCAGCCCACCTCTTCCTTCGCTCCATGGTCCAGTTCTGAGGCTCATGTGTCAAATGAACAGGGGTCAGCATGGGCATCCTGACTGGTCTGCAGCTACACAGCCCTTAGCTTCGCAAGCTGTGATGTTCTTATGTTCTGACACCTTGCTGTTATAGTAAGAATGAACTTTTTTAGCAATTTCTGTTACACTAGCTCTTCTGAAGGATCTGACCAGACAGGCTAGCCTTTGCTCCCAACATGCCATCACAATTTGGTCCTTGTTGCTCAGGTCCTTACGCTTGCAACACATCAATCTCAAGAACTGACTGTTCTCTTGTTGCCTACTATATCCCACCCCTTGGACAGGAAACAATGGATGATTTTTACGTCACTTGCTAGTGGATGTGAGTATACAGTGCCTTGAAAAAGTATTCATACCCCTTTTGACACCTTACAACCACAAACTTAAATGTTTATTGATATTTTTCTGTGATAGACCAACACAAAGTAGCACATAATTGCGAAGTGGTACAAAAATGATACATTTTAAGCAAATGAAATTCAAAATTTTAAGCAAATAAAAATCTGAAAAGTGTGGCGTGCATTTGTATTCAACCCCCTGTACTCTGATACCCCTGAATAAAATCCAGTGCAATCAGTTGCCTTCAGAAGTCACCTAGTTAGATAAGAGTTCACCTGTGTGTAATTTAGTCTCACTATAAATACCCCTGTTCAGTGAAGGCCTCAGTGGTTTGTTAGAGAACATTAGTGGACAAATAGCACCATGAAGACCAAGGAACTCACCAGACAGGTCAGGGATAAAGTTGTAGAGAAGTTTAAAACAGGGTTAGGTTATAAAAATATATTGAGATATTTTGCAATGAAGAGTGGGCAAAAATGTCAGTCTCTAGATGTGCAAAGCTGGTAGAAACATACCCCAAAGACTTAATTGCAGCTGTAATTGCAGCGAAAGGTGACTCTACAAAGTATTGATGCAGGGAGGCTGAATACTTGATGCATGCCACACTTTTAAGATTTTTATTTGCTTAAAATTATGAAAACCAAGTATCATTTTTGTACCACTTCACAATTATGTGCCACTTTGTGTTGGTCTATCACAGAAAATCTCAATAGAAACATTTAAGTTTGTGGTTGTAAGGTGTCAAAATGTGTAAAAGTTCAAGGGGTATAAATACTTTTTCAAGGCACCATATATGCATATTTTCAACCAAATGTTTCCTGTTACTACTGTATAATCTATCAGATTCCTACTTGCTGCTTTAACTCAGTAGTGATAGTTTTCTTACATGAATACTCCCTTGTTATATCTTTTCGTTTCATTCCGTACAATAAACAAGTGAAAAACTACACACTTGTCTGTCATTTGCTTTATCTTAATCTACTGTTATAACTTAGTTCTCGTTGGCAGCAGCCCACTGCTTCACTTGGTGAATGGGTTAAATGCAGAGAAGGAATTTTACATTGTTCACACTGTGCTGTGGTGTGTTCAGGCGTGAATATAAGGGTTAATTAAATGATCACATTTTATGATAGATTTATGCAAAAAAAACTGAAGAGTATTCAAAAGGGTTCACACTGTGTATTTGTGTGTATGTGTATATGCATATATGCACAAATATCAAACTGACCGATTTTTCTACTAATTAAGATTTTGGGAATCCCAGTCTTGGTCAGCAGCATCGGAAAACAGCCACAAATTATTTGTTTGAGAGAAATTTATAGGAAAACAAAATCCAAAACGTACAATAATAATGTCAAATAACCAGAACGTGAAATTAAGATGCCAACAGTTGTCAGGTAATCTTTTACATTTTTTTGTAGTTTTCTTAATTCAGTGTATAGTTTCTCACACTGGCTTCACAGCAGTTCCTCACCATAACTGTGTGCTGGAAAAACTACAGCAAAATATTTTAGCAATCATGGATTAAATTCTACAAGTTTACATTTAATTTGGACACTACCTAAAATCACACTGGTTTTTCGTTAGTTTTAAAGTGAGTTTGATGTTTTGGGTAATATTATTAATATTACTGCCTAGGTGAAAACACTGGCTACTCGAACAACATGAAAAAAAAGATTCAATATTATAGTATATTTTAACAGTTACAGGGTAAATGCTAAGTGTTGATATGCCTATATATATTTATATAATACACAGAAATATGGCTCATGCATAATTGTAATGCAATCAACCCATGTCTGCATTCATAGCGGCTCATCTTCACCTTTTATAAAGACCTGAGTTTTAGTTATACGTATTACTTGAAAGCTAGATTATGCACATATTAAATAACGGTGGCACAACGCTATCAGTATAATAACAATCAGATTCAGCAAATAACTCCTTAAAAATACTATTTAGATCTAGATGGCGTATTTACTATATTCCGGAACAGCAATCTGTTTAAGCCATGCTGAGCTACTATTTTAAAAAGTCCACATTTTATTCACTTTACTGCACTTGCAACCCAAAAGAAATAAATGTTAAATTCTCATAATGGTTTGTAATAATCACCATATTGCTGGCTGACTATTAGACAGATTTAAGTCATCACAATTGATTTTCATATTAAACAGCAAATCTTTTAAGATTTCATTTACCTGCGCTTGAAGTTAACCAAAGTAAAAACTTAAAACACAAAAAACTGCATCATGTGAAATACAAAGCAAGAAAGGCCATGCAAACTCACACAGACTACATAATGGTCCTCTTTCGTTTTCCAGGAGCATTTGGTACGTTTGGTACTATCGCATTTATCGTAAGTTATCATAACTTTTCAGCAAAGTTGTGATTGTGAGTGTGGAATGTTCTGGAGAACAAATACAAATCTTCTGTGCTTCAAGAAACAAAAAGATGAACTGCAGAGTTGATGCGCTCTGTGAGGTAGAGGGACATCTTGTTCCAGTGGTATGAAAACAGGTACCACTTTTTAGCTAAGCTCATTAGACCAGATGTTTGTGACACTGGAGATGTCCAAGATGCTGAGAGTTTCAGATATGATGCATCAAAGCACGCCTGTGTCTCACATTTGATCGATCTCATGGAACATAAGCTCACGTGGGATCCGCGTCTCAGGTCCATACAGTTTTTTCGCTCTGTGCTCAAATGCAGCTACCATCTGCTTTACAACCTCATCAAAAAACACAGTTGCCAGCTGAGAGTGGAGCAGCGAGCGAAACTCGAACGAAATCTGAGAAAAGCCCATTGTCAGTCAGAACAGTGGGGAACAAGAGAAGACAAAGATAAAAAATTACAAATGTGAAATCAACTACCCAGCAAGATATTTAGATAAGAAGCACATTACTCACAGAGAAGTCTACTGTGCAAGTACGAGGGTAACCAGGAATACCAGGACTGAAGCGCCATATTGTTTCCAGGTGATTAAAGAGTTTGCCATCAGTACACACCGCCTTACACAGAAAAACCAAAAGGAATTCATATTGAAAACAGTTGTACAAATTCAGACATTCAGATAAATTTTGGTTGAAAAGGTCCTATAACCCATGTAACTCACTCACTCATGTTTAGCTGCAGTGTCTCCACAAGGGGGCACTATTCACACTCCAATACATTAAAGCGCTCCAACAGAGCACTGTGCATCTTTGTCAGGAGTAAAGATTCCACACCAATTGAAGGTTTTTAGAACTGTACATCTAAGCTAACAACTGGTGACCAATTAATTTTGGCACTTACTTTGACAAGGTGTGGACGGACATGGCTGATCATGGAGGTGTATCGCTCAATTATAGGAGGGAAGCCAACTTCGAGCTCAGCTTTGGCATGACCAGACCGTCTCATTATGGTTTGGGACTTTTTGCACCAAGGCACAAAATACTTGTAGTCGTCCACATTGGCTACAACGTCATACATCTCTTGCATTGAATACCTAAGACCATATGAGGAGGGAACATTAACAGCAGCTCTTTTTAATGCATGACACACCAAATTCACAACAATTTTGGTTCCCAAAAAAAACCAAAAAAAAACAAACATTTTTGTACAGAACCTTTTATTGGGTAAATGAGAAGCATGAATGTAAAGAACATTTTAGAAGTATATAAGACCTTCACATAATGTAAAAGGTTTGAACTGTCTCACCTAATCTTTCCTAGTTGACTAACATCACCCTAGTTTTAGCCAAGTAATATTCACACAGGAAAATAGTAAGATCTCACTTTTCCTAATTACTTTTTATAACTACGATACAGAGATATGCTGTATTTTTCCTGAGACAATGAAAAATCTGAAGGATATTTTCATGTGGGAATCAAATGTTTAAAAAAAGTTTACTTTAATAAACGGAATAGTAATTTATTCATGGGCTGTGCGTTAATAGTATTAGTAAAGGAATGACTTTGCAGGATATAGGATGGCTTTGGATCAGGACCAGATGCATTATGTGTTACCCCATTATCCTCCGTTCAGAGTACTCTTTCCTCTTGTTGCTGAGACTAATTAAACTCCTTCTATGATGAGTGGGAGTCAGCTCCACTTCAGGGAAGCAGAGCATTTTTGAAGTCCGAGTCATTAGGATTCCACATGAAGACAAGTGCCTATGAGAAAAGAGTTAGACTTGCATTGTGTACTGTGTTCAACGATATTTTCAGTATCAACAGTAAAGTCAGCAAGAGAGCGAGCTTGTAACATCCCACCATGTCAGACCTTCAGTGTTCCAAGTGTATGGTTTATTATACACTCCCACAAGGCTCTGAGCAACTGGCAAAAGCAGCAGGCATGCCACAAAGGAAGGACATTTTAAGAAGTGGACAGCGAAAGAGTAAAACGTATCATGATATGTCACAATTTTTTTTTTTTTTTCTGACAACTGACATGCTGTCACAGACAGGAGCCAGTAGTGCAACATTCAAAATGTATTATCATAAACTATGATTATAATGGATGTTTATTCAGTGTTTTGCATACAGCACTCCACCACATAATTATGCACATAATTATAATGACACATGATGGTTTTCAGTTTTCTTTAAATAAAGATGAAAGAAATAAGCACTGTGTTATGAAAAAAGAATGACTTATTATAATTGTTTGCTGGTACAATAATGTCTTCTGAGTTCATTCACTCCAGCTGACTAACCCCAATCAATGAATACAGTATATGGACAAAAGTATTGGGACGCCTGACCATTATACCAACATGGATTTTAATGGCTCTGCATTCAGATACATATTCATATTTTGGAGTGTATCTGGGAATTTGTACCCCATTCCTCCTGTAGAACATTTATGAGGTCAGACACTGATGTTGGAATCGCAATCTCCGTTCCAGTTCATCCCAAAGGTGCTGGATGGGGTTGCAGCCTAGCCCGAACCCTGAAAAACTGATGTGTCCCAATACGTTTGTCCGTATTGTGCATCTCTCTGCTCACCTGATGGGGCTCTTGATCCGGTCTGTTCCTCTCTCTGCGTTCACACCGCGACCAGGACGAAAAATGGTTTCAAAAATCTCACTTAACGTCCGGACACCCATCGGCATTAACCGGGAGCCACTGGCAAATGCCATCAAATAAAAAAGACAAGTGTATTTAGTAGATTTTTAGACGGGCTTTCACTCAAAAAATGCAGTTGGTTTGGATGTTAGTCTTGCACTGTTTCCCTGCAGTTCTGCAGAGACACGATTCACTTAAACTCTCCTGCTCTCCACACCTGTGAGTGTGTGAGAGTGTAGATGTGAGTGAGTTTGGGTGTGGATGTGTGAGAGAGCTCGTCTCTGGTTGGTTCTCCTTTAAGCCTCACCGCAGTCCGCGCTGCCACCAAGTGAACTGGAGCTCCACAGAGACACTGGCTACGGTACTGGAAAATAGAGTAAAAACACACAAAAAAAGCTGTTGCAGTCACTGTCCACTGTATAAACTGGAACCAGGCAGAGCCGAGCTGTGTTATCGGTTCGGACGGGCGAAGACCAGGAGGCGCTGCTGCTCAAACCTAACCCCTCCATCAAAAACAATACATTTCAAAATAAATGCTCTCTCGTGTACCATAAAAATAGTCCCTGAGTGAAAATGTTTGACATTTGTCGAGGAATACGCAGTAAATAAACTGTAATTATGTTATGATATCGATTGCTATAAACTTTTGCTATAACTATCTGTAGTTCAGTGTATAGATTGATCCACGTATATTCACTCCGATATATTTATGAGAATTATTATAGGTTATTATAGATATATTTACAAAATTATTATATTATTCATGATAGAAGCGATATTTTTTATTCAGCCGTATTATATCCACTACGCCTGGTCACC
>JBBJLS010000134.1:501447-511595 GCA_037577275.1 Bryconaethiops microstoma | reverse complement strand
GAATAGAGATTTTCCATTGAAAAGGAAAGGGTAGTCCAAGACTAGGCTTAATCCCTGTCTGGGAAACCGACCCTAAGTGTCATTTCACTCAGTTTATCTGGCGATTTATCAAATACTAATCATCAAAATCAGAGATAACTATTACATATCAAATTAAAAAAGTAAAACTACACATTTCACAGTGTATTCACTGTATATAATAAATTATTTTGCGTGATGATACTACTACAGCTCCAAATGTTTAACAACAACACATACGCTCAACCACAAGGTTGGTTTTGATGGATCAAAACTTGACCAGAAAGAAAATCTGGACAAAACACTGAGAGTGAGTGACAGAGCTGAGAAATGACTTCCAAACTATTCAGTTCAGGTTGAACTGCAGCAAATGTGACACAATAAAGTGTCATATCAATGTATTTGCTAAAGTTTGGTCTTGATTAAGATAATTGTGGTTAGGGCACATAATGTGGATGGTTGGCATGGTGTTGTTTTAAGCCCGAAAAACACAAATAAATAGCTGAAGCTATTAATTTAAACCAAGGCCAAATACAAGGAATTAGCAGCAAACAAACAATTATAATACCAATAAAAATTCACTTTATTTTATGCAGTTATTTTTTAGAGATTGTAAAACACCATGTTAAGCAACATTCACATTGTGTGTAAAACACAACTAAAACGGACAGTTCCGAGAGAATGTCTCAGCAGTTTTGATTTGTGTCACATTCTGCACCAAAACCAAAACTATAAAAATAAAATTATGTGCATGTTGGTGAAGACAATATGGTCTCTCTATGGTCTAATTTGGAGAGAGAGAATAGAAAAGCACTATAAAAACCCTCCAGTTTAGAACAGCGGAGTTGGCATATACAGACTTTGTTACTGCATAAAGCTCTTCTTTCTGCCAGTGTTTAATTACTTTAGTCATGTAAGGGCTGTTTTATGTGTGTGTGTGTGTGTGTGTGTGTGAGAGAGACTGTGTTTCTGACACTAACTGATGGTCCCACTTCTCAATCAGAGGTGGTCTTGGGAGGTAATGGAGCATTGTTACTGGTCACAGTACACATCAAATGACGGCTGATTAAGCTGAAATTTGGCAAGATTTTGAAATTTAGTCATTGACAGCCACATCAAGCTTGAAAATAGACTAAAACTACCCAGTGAATGCGTGGCTTTAAAATATACTATTGCTTGAAGACCTCCTACCAGTCATACCTATATCATGAAGATTCACTGTGGATTACTCGTAAAGAGACTCACCCGCTGGTAGTTCTGCTCTTTCTGTATCTGCTCCACTTGGTCCAGGAGCTGCCGCACTCTCAGCTGCAGCTCAGTCAGCTTGTCTTTGGCTGCTATCTCTGGATAGTTGTTGGTGTGCTCACCCACCTGAATGTCCAGGTGCACTCTCTGCATGATCAGACAAAAGTATTAAAGCTGTCATATATTCTCATGTGTACATCCTTCATGTTTCATGTTGTTTCTTTCCTTAGTGCCGGCTTTTCAAACTAAACTGATGAAATCTGTTTACTTTTGTTGCATTCTAAAAAACTGCATTTTAGTAATTTGCAGTTTAAAGAATCGGAGTGACGGTAAAACTACACGCACACACACGCGCACACACGCGCACACACGCGCACACACGCGCACACACGCGCACACACGCGCACAAACACAAACACTGACACCCAGGCATGTCTAAAAGACATTTTGTTTAGCTGAATGAGATACATTTGTTTGGGAACAAAATTTCGATTCAAAAGTCAGAGTTCAAAAACAAGAACAAAGCCAGGAACCCCTGCTTGTGACAATCATACCAGTTTTCCTCCAGCAAAAAGTGCCATCTTCGTGGAGTTGGAATGCAGGCAGATTTGATGTTCGCCTGGCGTGTGGGAGGTGAAAGTGAAGCGACCGTCTGAACCATATTGACGAGACAGAATGACCTAAATTGAAAAGCAGAAAATCACAATTAAGGAGTTAAAGGTCTAGACGACTAGGCAAGAAAACTGAAAGAATCGGTTGTCTTGTCTTGTCCAACAAACTCAGCAAAATTTAAAGCCAAAACAGTGATCAAAGTGCAAGTAATAAGTATACAACCTGCGTTACGGAAAACGCTGTATGTGAGGATATTTTATTAGAAAATGTGATGAAAATAATAACCTTTGTGTCAGGATCTTTGATCTCAACATGCATGCCCAAGCCAGGGGTCGCTGGAAGGAAGGAGCCTGACTGTTTGTCCCACAGCTGCGTTCTGTATTTTCCTACAAAAGAAAAGACAAGCAGGGGATAAATAGGCACATTCATGCATGTAACAGTGGACCTTCATTTGTGCAAAAAAAGCATTGAACCTGCCAACAACCAGATAACGAAAGCGGCCGTATTCATGAGGCTCTTCATAGAGCTGATGTTGTATCTATTCCCCTCAGTAAAGGAACAACGAATAAGAAAGGAATGTAATCCTAGATCAGTGCTCTTACTCTGAAAAACTTTGTGCAGGTTTTGTGAACTTCCATACATTTATCTCAACTGTTATTACTCCCTATTGACAGGAGAAACACATCAGTCAAAGTTCTGACATTGTGGCTAAGCTGGTTGCACCTGTTCCTGAAGAGCTCAGATCCTGAACTGGCCTGACAAGAATTACAATGCTACATCTTACAACTTACATTTCCCTGACAATCAATTCAGCACACCAGACTACCAACTCTATATGGTATTGGGACACCTGACCATTACACCAACAGGGACTTTAATGACACTGCATTCAAATCCATAGACTTTAATATGGAGTTGGTCCTCCTTTGCAGCTATAACAGCTTCCACTCTACTTGGAAGACTTTCCACAAGATTTTGGAGTTTCTGTGGGAATTTGTGCCCATTCATTCTGTAAAGCATTTATGAGGTCAGACACTGATATTGGACGAGAAGGCCTGGCTCGCAATCTTACAGTTCACCCTAAAGGTGTTGGATGGGTTGAGGTCAGGGCTTTTTGTGGGTAAGGCAAGTTTTTCCACACCCAACTCCAGCCACGTCTTTATGGAGCTTGCTTTGTGCACCTGGGCACAGTCATGCCGGAATAGAAAAGGTTCTTCCCCAAACTGTTTCCACAAACTTGAAAGTATGGCGTTGTCCAAAATGTCTTGTTCTGCTAAAGCATTAAGACTGTCCTTCACTGGAAGTAAGGGGCCTCGCCCAAACCCTGAAAAACAGGTTTGTCCCAATACTTTTGTCCATATAGCGCATATGTTAACGTACAGTCAACAGTGAGTAAACCATTCGGTCGGTTACAGATTAGCTCTGGGTTCCTGGTGGTATAACACATGATGATGAAGATGATGTAGCTTTAATGGCTAACGCAGGCTAGCTGCAGAAAGGAGCAGTTTATCTCCAGAACATACCTATCACCATCGTCTCGTCTGGTATTTCTTCTATGAAGCATTTCTTCTCTGTCTCTCCGATATGGAAATAAAGAGAGTTGCTGGAGGAGAGCAGAGCACACAGCAAGACCACAAAGCAGACCTCCATCTCCACGACCCGAAAGGAAACGAGTCGAGAACCGACTCCGCAGAACCGGGACGACCAATTCAGACCGAGGAGTCGGCTCTGACGGAATCAGAATCAATTGTCAAACGTTTCACCGAATGTTTTTTTTTTTATATGAAATGTGCTCAAAATTAATAAAATATCGCTTCTTCTAACAGTTTACACGGATTAAACTGCCCCACAATGATCACAATACGTCACATTCAAGCATTAAGACTTTTATTTTGGAATATTCAACAGGAAGGAGGTTCTGGAAGAGCCCTGCTGGTAGCTACGGTGTGCTGGTTCTTGTTATTGGCTAATCTTTTCGAGTTTAACTCAAAACTCCGTGTTTAAACACTGTCTCTGCAGTTTTCCCTCTCGAGCAGCCATGGCGCAGTACAAGGGAGCCGCCAGCGAAGCGGGAAGAGCCATGCAGCTGATGAAGAAACGGGAGAGAGAACGAGAGCAGCTGGAGCAGCTTAAACAGAAAATAGCAGAGGCGAGCTACAAACAAACACACACACTTCACACACAAACCCACTTCATACACCCTTACTATACACATTTTATTACACATACCCCTAACACACATTACACACACTTATTAGACTCACTCTTTACAAACGCTTTTTACAACTATTACACACGTACACTACACACTCATTCCATACACACACACACACACACACACACACACACACACACCGTAGCCTAGTGGGTAAAACACTTGGCTGTGCACCCAATGACCACAAAGTTGCAGACACACACACACACACACACACACACACACACTCACTTACTTGAGCAAGACACTTAACCCTCAGCTGCTCCAGGGGGACTGTCCCTAGAACTAATGACTGTAATCACTCTGGATAAGGGCATCCACCAAATGGCCCTTTACTTACAACACACACACACTTGACACGCATTAAACACTCATTATGCACACACACACTTATGCATACACTTAACACACATTACACACACTCATTACACGCACTTACTACACACACTACATACTCTTAATACACACACACTTAACACACGTTACACACACATTACACAAACTCAATACACACTTATTACACATGCTTATTACACACATGTATTACATGCACTTATTACACGCACACATTCAGTACACACTCCTACTGCACATGCTTACTACACACCACATACACACTACACACTCAACACACGGATTAGACACACTTAGACTCATTACACACACATTGCACACACTTATTACACACACTCATTACATGTCCTTATTACATACCCTCATTACATGCACCTATTACTCATTCATTACACACACTTAACACACACTTCTTACACTGTCAATACACAAACTCATTACATGCACTTATTACACACACTGTATACATTTATTACACACGCTTCACACACACATTCATTACACACACTTATTAGACAGCTGCGTGCGTGTGTTCTTTCTTCAGGTCGATTATACACTTTATGGACAAAGCTATTGGGACACACCTGTTTTTCAGGGTTTGGGCTTAGGCCTCTTACCTCCAGCGAAGGACAGTCTTAATGCTTCAGCAGAACAAGACCTTTTGGACAACACCATGCTTTCAACTTCGTGGACCCAGTTTGGGGAAGAACCTTTTCTATTCCAGCGTGACTGTATCCCAGTGCACAAAGCGAGCTCTATAAAGACGTAGCTGAATGAGTTCAGTGTGGAACAACTTGACTGGCCGCAAAGAGCCTGACTTCGACCCCATCCAACACCTTTGCGAGCCCTGGCCTTCCCATCCAACATTGGTTCCTGACCTCATAAAAACTCTACAGCATAAATGGGCACGAATTCCCACAGACAGCCTTGCAAGAAGAGTGGAAGCTGTAGTAGCTGTAAAGGGGGGGACCAACTCTATGTTAAAGTCTGTGGATTTGAATGCAGTGTCATTAAAGTCACTGCTGGTGTAATGGTCAGGTGTCCCAATACTTTTGTCCATATAGTGTCTGACACCTGGCTGTTCTTGACATGTGGTTCTTGTTTGTGGAATTATCTAAAACGGTGTGTCAGTATTACAAAGAGATCTGCTTGATTTAGAATTTGATTGCTAGTCTTTTGTAAGCCTTGAAATGGTACAATACTAGTCCACTGATGATGGTATTAGCTGATGATTGATTCAATAATTATTAGGGGTAAAAGCCTCACTTGAAAAACTGATGCCATATTTTCATATAGTGTAATAACATATTTTGCTGGTTTTCAGGACAACATGGTGAAATCCAACATTGATAAGAAGTTCTCTGCTCATTATGATGCTGTTGAGCAAGAGCTGAAGTCGAGTACTGTGGGTAAGCAAGCTTCGGAAAGACAGCAGCTGCTGTCAGCACGAGAAGAATATCACACTTGTCCAGCAAAGTGATCGTTCATCATAAAATGCCACAACACACGGAACCGTGTTCAGTCCTGTTACAATATTTTTCTGTCTGATGTTCTTATCTAAGAGTACTTCTTTCTTCAGGACTGGTCACTCTGTATGACATGAAAGCTAAACAGGAAGCCCTGGTAAAAGAACGAGAGAAGCAGTTGGCCAAGAAGGAACAGACTAAAGAGCTTCAGCTGTGAGATTATTCAGTATCATTCGATCTTTATCTTCATAAAATGTTTTGCATATATGCATCTTATTTCACTTTGCTTAAGAACTTTATTATAACCAAGAATGATTCAGTTTTTTATTTATTTCAAGAAGTCTGTAGTGGAAATGTTTTTTTACTTGTACATTTATTTTTATAAAGGGAATTTTTTGTTAATTATGTACATAAATGATTAATCATTATGCCCATTTTGTACAGAAAACTGGAGAAACAGAAGGAGAAGAAGAGGAAAGAGGAGCAAAAGAGAAAAATTGCCAGTTTGTCTTTCAATCCAGATGATGAGGAAGATGAAGATGAAGAAGAGATTGAGGAGGAGGAGGAAGACTGTAAATATATATATATATATGTGTGTGTGTAGACATACAGCAGTTAAAATGAGAGTTGAACACAAGTAAATATATTTTTAAAGGTGCTATTGACATGAAGTTCTCACCAAATGTCGTAACAACCCATCCAGTCCACACATGCAAAGAAATCAAACCATAGATGTCCATAAATTATGTGTAATAAAATGGAATGTCAGAGGGAAAAGGTATTGGAACACGCTTACTGAAATGTAATACTTAGTATAAAGGGCTTTGTTGGTGATGACAGAATCAAGACTCCTCTTCTATGGAGAAATTAGTCGCTCAGGTGTGATTTTGGCCCGTTCTTCCACACAAACAGTCTTCGAACCCTGAAGGTTCTGTGGGTCCCTCCTATGAACTCTGAGCTTTAGTTCAGTGCCATAGATTTTCTTCAGGATTCAGGTCAGGTGATTGGTGGGCAATTCTAGCAGCTTTATTATCTTTCTCTGAAACTAGTTGAGAGTTTCCTTGGCTGTGTTTGGGATCACTGTCTTGCTGAAACGTCCACCCTCGTTTAATCGTCATCATCCTGGTAGATGGCAGATTTTTATCAAGAATGTCTCAGTACATTTTTCTATTAATCCTTCTTTCAGATATATGAAGTGTGCCAAGTGCCGTATGCTGAAAAACACCATGATGTTCCACCTCCAAACCTCCCTGTTGGTTTGGTGTTTTTGTGGTGATATGCAGTGCCTTCTGACCTCCAAACATGCTGTGTTATGGCATTCAAAGAGTTCAATTTTGGTCTCATCTGACAAGACTGTATTCTCAGTATTTCACAGGCTTGTCAAAATGCAGTTCATCAAACTTTAAACACGCTTTGTTTTTTCTTCAGCAGTGAAGTCTTGCGTGGTGAGTGTCATACAGGCCATGGCGGCTGAGTGCATTAATTATTGTTTTCTTTGAAACAGTTGTACCTGCTAATTCCAGGTCTTTCTGAAGCTCTCCACATGTGGTCCTTGGCTCTTGGACGACTTCTGAATTCTTTTCACTCCTCTGTCTGAAATCTTGCAGGGAGCACCTGGTCATGGCCGGTTTATGGTGAAATAATGTTCTTCCCACTTCAGTAGTTTAGAAATTCTTCTGTAACCAAAGCCATCAGTATGTCTGGCAACAATCCGGTTGTGAAGGTCTTGAGAGAGCTCTTTGGTTTTAGATGTTTCTTGTGTGACACGTTGGAAATGAGACACCGTCAGTTGAGACTGAACCAGCTGATATTTATCTGCATTGGCAGGATTGCTTTCAATTTACTTATAGATTTCGGCTGGTGTCATGACTTTCCGCGTGTGTTCAGTACTTTTTCCCTCTGCCATTCCATTTTATTACACATAACTTATGAATATCTATGGTTTGATTTCTTTGCATGTGTGGATTGGATTGGTTGTTACTGACATCTGGTAAATTTCATGTCAATAACACCTTTAGAAATATATTTACTCAGAAAATTGGTGATGCGTTCAATTCTTATTTTACCCACTGTATAAACTTTCTAATGGAGCTTTTTTATCCTGCAACCTACTGTTCTTTATAATTCAAGGAATATGGAAAAGTGACCATTCTGTCATACTTGAACACACCACAGAATACAGCGTGAACAGCACAAAATTCTTCCTCTGTATTTAACACATTCACCAAGTGAAGCAGCAGGCAGCCAGGAACACAGCGCCCGGGCAGCAGTATGTGGGGACGGTATCTTGCTCAGGGTACCTCAGAGGTGCTTAGCAGTCTTGGAAATCGAACCCACGACTTCCTGATCGCAGGGTAAAGGCCCTAACCACTAGGCCAACAGCTGAACCAAAAGTAAAGTTGCCCCTTATATTCACGCGTGAACTCTGTGGGGGTTGTCATCAAGGAGGGGTGACATATTTCTAAAGGGTGCCCAGGGAGCAGTGTGTGGGGACGAATACAATCTTTGTAGTTTATGAATAAAATATTTGTAGTTTATGAATACAAAAAATGTCAAAAATGTTTATTTAAAACAGTTCTGACCATGTAAGCATGCTCCTCTTTTCCAGGGAGGCCCAGGTATCTCTCTGAAAAGGCAGCATCTACAAAAAACACATACATTACATTTCTACACATGTATATAGCTAATGATATTCAAAGAAATCGACAGCAAGTATGCCAAAGAAATGTTGTCAATTACAACTCACTGTAGAGTCTGAAGTCTGTGACAGGGGCCATGATGGCTGAGCATCTGAACATTTGCTCAGTTGCTGTAAGGATCTTCAAGATTAAATAGCCCCCAAATTCCTATTAAAGCACAAAAATCACAGCACATTAGGCCTGTAAAAAGAATACTGACAAAGCAATACTGAGATACATTTTGAGATCAGTATAAGACTGTTATACGAAACAGTTATCATAGAGGCATTATCTTTGTGGGTGAAAAAACAGAATTCAGAATAGAAAAAAAAGGAAGTACCTTTCCATAAAGAGCAATTCTTCGGCCATCAATATAAGGCAATTGGGTTAGCCACCTGAAAAGTGGGTAAATAGGGATGTTTTGTATGTCTCTCAGTAGTGTATTGACATTGTTATTGTGCCATTTCAAAAGCAGTGCTGGAGTACAAAGCAACAACTGTCACTGTCCCTGTCCAATTGCTAATGAATGACAGAAAGAAAGAGAGAGAAACGGAGAAAGAAACACCAGTTTTTCCACCAGAAAAATGAGAAGAGTTTATTCACTTTGGGGAAACATTCCCTAATTATGACTCCTAAACATACCTTGTTTTTTTACATCTAAAAACGGTTATCGGACAGATAACCCATGATGTAATTCAGATCATTGTGAACAAAGCAAAATTATATATCAAGGCACATCTGTACCATGTTTTTTGTTCTCAGAAGAGCAACTGAAACAGACTCACTCTACCACCCCGAGTTGGTCTTTGATTCGGAGTGAACTCAGTTTGCTGGTTCTCTGGCTTTGAGAGACTGTACTCCTGCCATCCACCCAGGCAAGAGCTACTCCATGCAGACTGGACAGAACCTGAGGCCAGCCCAGGGCGAACTCCTCCGTCACTGTCTGACTGCCTGGACTGCCATCACTAATAGTGAAAGAAAGAAAGAGAGAAAGGATTGATGTACATACGAAAAATGCAAAAAGAAAAGAGAACACAAAATGAAAAATTATAATCTACAATATTAATATTTTTCTAACAAGGTCACAATCTCCTGATTAGCTCTAATGATTATCACTCAAGTCAATACTTTATGCTGGATAAGAGACAGTGCAGACCTACATTATGATGAGGAGAGGGTGCAAATTTCCCTCATATCCTGGAGGCAAGGAAAGCTTCAGATGCAGGTCTAGAATTACGTACAGGGACAGTTAAAATAAAGCACAGCACTGCACCTCTTCTAAAACACTGCAGAAGTGTCTGTACATGAGCTCATCAATATTCAAAACACCAGCAAATAGAGTGTGGTGAGGTTTCTCTCGCAGCCATTTTTCTCCCACACACAAACCACACCCCACTCCTACAACGTGCTTAATTGTAATGGCACGGTCATGTAATGTATATGTGGAAATATGCACACATGTATGTGTGTGTTGATGCAAACCACATCAACACACACACACACACACACACACACACACACACACACACACACACACACACACACACACACACACACACA
>JBBJLS010000134.1:454388-481832 GCA_037577275.1 Bryconaethiops microstoma | reverse complement strand
CCACCATAATTTGCAAATAAATTCTTTAAAAATCAGACAATGTGATTTTCTGGATTTTTTTTTCTCATTTTGTCTGTAATAGTTGAGGTATACCTATGATGAAAATTACAGCATCTTTCATCTTTTTAAGTGGGAGAACTTGCACAATTGGTGGCTGACTAAATACTTTTTTGCCCCACTGTATGTTTGCAACCAGTGAGGAGAGACTGACTGTGTGAGTGGGTCTTTGGACCTTGCGTCCGTTTTTGTGCTTAGATGCAGGGTTACTCAGATAATTTACGAGTGTGATTGAATGGAAGAATTTTGTACTTGATTATGTAAATTGCTTCTGTTGGTGTGCATCTAGACAGACATGTAAAGATACACTGTGTTTGCTTTGCTTCGGCCCATTTACAGTAGTTTCGTAGATGCTCTCTGGTGAATACACAGTATGACAAAATCACTGCTATTAAAATCACTGCACCAGTGCATGGTGCATTTTACATTTGAATTGTCTAAAAATTATTTTGGGTGTTTGCCACATATTATCTTCACTAACTTCTAGGCTTTTCACCAACCCCGCCCCCCCAACCCCGTTTGTGTAACCTCACAGGTTGTGATTTTGCATCATCTATATTTTCGCTGTTTGTTTGTTCTTGGAATGTGTCCATGTTGCAAATCATCCTGGTTCTTCTGCTAGGTCTGAAAACATTTGCATCAGATGCCTATTTATCCAGTTTTGAGACATGTCAATGTAACTGAATTGACAGCTTATTCTCATACTTTGGTTGTAATGTTTGGTTGGTCTGTTGTTTTGGTAATGTAGCAACATATTAATGCTATTTTGAACATACTTCTCATCCCACTTGATGAGTTAAAATGTTTTGAAGTTGACATAGACTTTTTTGTACTGCAGGGCAAACAGCTGGAGAAGAAAGAAGTTGAACTGAAAGCCCTGGATGCATTCTACAGGGAGCAAATTGCACAGCTAGAGAAGAAGGTTAGTAAAGGTTGCACAGAAACCACTATACACACAGTCTCTCTCCTTCATTGTCTCAGGGCATAGATTTTTAAATCAAATGTACATGTATAATGCGTACAAATATACACAAGTATCAGTATAGTCATAAATTCCAGACAGATTCTTAACATCTCTGTTCACTTTAAACATCATAATTATTGCCGTAATAGTGAAAGTATGCATTTCTAACTCTTGTGCTCCTGTTTTATGCAGCCATTTCCTGATTTGCGCAGCTCAAAAGCCTTTTGTTGCAAATCACTGCTGTATTCTCTGATCTTTTTTGTAGTGATGGGTGACAAATGCAATTTGAACTGTGTGTCACCTAATATTTATACCCCAGTGAAACAGGAGTATAATTTAGTTAGATTTTACTCATAGGGATAATTGTGTCACAAATAGATTTGAAATAAATGTTTATTTAATAGCAAGATTCAAGTTTTTTTTCTTTCAATAATTGTGCCCTAAATTTTGATAGTTTGACTAAAAAATCAAATGGATACCATTAAATTTTTTTGTACATTCCGCTGTTTACTAGGGGTGTCATTATTGGAGGGAATGCATTCATTACTTTCAGTAATTGAAAAATACTTGTTTCTCAAGAACCTGAAAATCCTGTGATTTCCATAGAGTTCTGGTTTCCATAACTGCCATCCAGTGAGAGCAAAAGAGGCTGCAAGTGCTAACCACTTAGTGTAAAGATCATAAACATCAAATTTACAGTCAAAACTCCTCTTGTAGCACTTTCACTCTTGTTCATACAGCTTGTGTATTCTTGTTACTCTCCACTTCCACTGTTGCTTTTGTTAGTTTAATGTCTGTTGATTTATCCATAGGACTCATGCTTAGAAACAAAATTGCCATCGCTTTAGTTAAGGCTGTTTTTGAAGCTGGAGTTCAGCATGCACTATTACGCATGGTTCTTAGGGTCAAAATAGAAAAAAATACATTAACACCTTAACTTTGTGAACACTCTTATACAAACAAATTTGTATGTTTGTTAGAGGTTTGTGTTATGTCCAGTTTGCTGAAAATCGTTCCAGATGTTTTGGTCTTACCTAAGGGGATAAATGCTACGATAGCTTACAGGGTGAACTGTCTACTTTGTTCATCATGATTTCTTCTTTCGGTTTGGTTGGCAAAAGCCCTGAGATTCTTCGCTTTTTAAGACCTCTCTTCCCATATAATTTTATCTGCCTCTGACTTTTTCAACAAATAAAAGTAAGGATGCTGAGCTACAAGGTCTATCCATACTCAGATGAAAACCCGAAGGCTATTACCTGACTGCTTGAGAACTTATGTTCCACATGAATTTGTGAAGTCTTATTATCATTTGCTTTAAATATCACCTATGGGGAGAAACTTCTTCATAACTATAGACTCTTAATAGCAGGATTAGAGTTGACAGTAATTGCTTGAAGGAATTATAACTGTACTAGTACATTGATATGATCATACAATAATACATTAAAATATTCAATTACAGCTGTACACAAACTTTTCAAATCCACTTTGAAAACACGAGGTGCTCGGTGGAGTGCAGGATTGTTTAAACAACTTAATTGGGTTGTATACAATTACTGTATAAAAAAAAGTTAAAAGTTTGAATCATTATCTGAATGGTGATGGAAATAATTACTACCATAATAACTGATTTCAACATATTCCTGTTCTCTCTACTCCATGAAGGTGAAGTTAAACCTATTTAATTTCTTTAGCTTTTCAACAATCTGTTATACACACATTGGATGTGTGCCAAAGTCATTTCCCAAGTCCTACTTTCAACCATCTGTCCTTTGCAAATGACTGGACAAATATGATTATGGTCATTGTGAAGAGAGAATCTAAAATGCATTTACTCCATCAGATGGGCTGCAGCGTCATGTTCCACTGTTTGCCAGTTTGTGTTTAAAAAAAATGAATAAAGTTGCATTAAATAGAAAGGGCTTGCTCTGCACTGTGGGGTGCAGTGGTGCAGAAAGGCTTTAGGCAAAACCTCAGAGCCATTCAGCTACTGGCAAATGAAGCTGGCGTCGCTCTCCGAGATTTGCGATTTTCAGTCACTTTTTTTTTTTTTATCCTCTCGTTCATTCTCATTCTGCCTTTTTCTTTTTTTCTCTCTCTGAGGTCTTATCATCGGTATGCAGCAGGCAAATGACAAGATTTGCTTTTTACCCCTTCCTGTTGGCATGCTGTTGTATATAGAGCTACTGTATTACTGCAGCTGCACCAAGAGGAAGAGGGTAATTGGGCTTTCTTTTGACTATTCTGGTCAACTTCCTTAGTTTCCCAGAATACCATGGACCATTTGTTGAAACACTGTTTAAGAAATGTGCAAAGGCCATGGACAGTCCATTTGTCTTTTCTTTTTAATATAATAATGGAAGACATCTTATATTACTAACAGAGCAACAGTCAGCATAACTGACTAGATCTTTCAAATCAGCTCTTGATGGTTATGAATTCCAGTAGATTATTGATTGTGATGTGAGGTCAAAACATGCATGAATTGCACCTAAAGTGGTTCCTGAGCTTCATCCAAGCCATAGCAAAAAATAAAACCAGACACATTTACATTGTTGCATCTGTAATGATATTGAACAGAGGCAATTCATGTAAAAGGTATATAGACCTATAAAATAATAACTACAGAATGACCTATAGAATAACTCATTTCACAGACGAAACCATCTTGGATTTTAAAAACCCTTGCAAAAAGGTTTGCATAGTATGATGTTTGGAGAAAACAAAACAATATATGCCATCACCTCATGTGCTGTGATGTGTGGTGAAGGCAGTATGATATGCTGCTTGAACACCTGGGTGATCAGATCGTCTTTTAGAGCATTTGTACAGAAGTGTAAAGCGTTCACTAATTTTTTCTCACAACTTTAAATGTTTTCAAGACAAATCTCTGATGCCTGTAAACTATTGTCTATAGCTGTGTATTACTTGCTCTTAATCATTGGTTTCAATAGACAATATCCTTGTTTATCCCCTTTTAAATTTGTCTTTAATTGTACTCTGTCCAGCCATCTTTACTTGCAACACAAGAGTTCCCAAGCTACCCTGACAGCCTTAGAAGGATAATGCTTTTCCATTTGTTTTCCTTTTTTCAGCTTCTTTACCATTGTTCATTTGAGCTGTACTAAGAGGGTTGCTCACTCACTGAGCTGAAGAATTGTTTTTTTTGTTTATTTTGGATCCACTGATTTCAGTGCATGCTTGGTTACATGGTCCATAATGATGGGAAAACAAAGGATTGCAAAGGGCAACTTTAACAGTAGAATGGTCTTCATGGTGGCTTTGCCAGGCAGAAAATTTAATGCATGTGTCTTTTTGAAGAGAGGCTTATTACAAACTGTGTGGTTACAATTTCATCATGCAGCAAATTTACAATAAACTATTTTTTAGGCTTTGTACTCTTTTCATTTTTGCCTGAGATTGATTTGTATCACTCCTGAAGCACAACTTCCATTTTGTTTTTGTAGTAGGTCTTTCCGGTGTTTGCTTCATTTTTGAGTCCTACAGGACAATGGATAGGAGAGAATCTTTTCACTATAATGTATGAGCTACCCATTCAGTCCAAATAATGAGCACTTTAATCGAGCGTGCCAACATTGGTAATGAACAAAAGAAGGTAATATGTATGAACTGCATGAATTAGCTTTAATTTCTTTGACTCACCCTTAAAAACCTGTAGTGATATCAGTGGTGCCTGAAAAGAGAAGTTAAAATGTAAAAGTTTTTTACCACTAGGATTGCTCTAGGTCTTGAGGGTGTGGTCTGCATTGTGTCAGTCCCTTCGTTTGGCTCAGTGCAGACACAGGTTTTGAGGATTAACAGCAACCCAGTGCTAATTATTGTGTGATAATCATAAATAAACATTCTACTTTTGGAGATCCCCTGCTCTGAGCCAGATCTCTGATTTTTGATAACAAATGGGCTCAACGCGGTGTGTCAGATGTTTCACTATTTATATTTACTTCATAACAAGAAATTGCCATTTGCTAAAGGGATCAGAGGCTGGCAGTAGAAGGCACACAGTGTGTTTGCAGTCAGGCTTTGGTTGTGATATGACAGTCGGACCATGGCACAGGGATAATGCGCCTAGTTGGCATGTCTCTTTAGAGCGTTGTCACTTCTCAGAAAGAGGATAGGGATGACAGACCTCTCAGAGGAATAACTTTTTAGTCCTGCTGCTAGTATTAATATTGATGGCAGCCGTGGCTGAAGCCGTCTATCTCATGTGTGCAGGTAGAGAATGCTTCAGAGCTGTCAGTGGGAATGTGCTTTTATCATGTCAGGCGTGACTTTTTATTTATTTATTTAAAATTGTTCAGTTCACTTTGTTAAATTCTCCTGAAGACTTTGAGGTAGTGCCATGAAACGCACCAGTTGTAAACAGCTGCATCTTGCCGTCTGGCACACTCTAATCCCTCTAAAGCTTTGTTATTGGCTCCCCCACTCATGTCTGTATCCCCCCCTCTTCTGCTTCCACACACTCCTGCTTTCCCTCCACTTTAGCCCCCTCCCCCCTTGTCACTAGTTGCAAAGCACTTTGAAGCATTTAAGCGTGGGTATGAGATAATAATCCTCCTGAAATCCTGACAGTAAAGCTGACACAATGTCACAAGCTCCTAACCAGCTCAGGCAGACTTCACCTGGGCAGAGCGGAGAGGAGCAGAGGCAGCTTTAGTCCTTCCTGGCCTGAGGCTTGTCTGCCGACTCCAGCAAATGGGAAATTCATTTACTCCGAAGCTTTCGGGGAAAATAAATTGTATTCTAATTGTATTTTTTTCCAGGAGGATTATTAAAATTTCAAAATGCGTGCTTATGTCTGGGCCTACAGGACTGTAATACCTCGCTTGGTCTTTATCTACAGGGGCATGCTACCTATCAGGGGCGTGGACCGGGCTAGAAAGAGGGGTTTGTTTTGTTTTGTTTAGTTTTTTTTGCAGTTCTGTATGGAAAGTTCAACTTTGATGCATTTAAGAGAAATCTGTTCATATGGAATGAGCAAACAAGTTAATACAGTCTCACAAATGACACGGTTTTGTGCATTACACGGTTTAGCTTATGAAAATGCACTGGAAAGCGTAAGTGTGACTGGGCCTTAAAGCAGGGCTTCCACCTTATTTCAGCCCCCCATTTTTAGACAAACTGTATTATTCCAATGCAGTATGTCTTTTTCAGTTTGGTGTCTGAAACTGTGTGATAAAATTCTATCCTTGTGTTATTGCCTTTCTTTATGCTCATTTTAAAATCAGTCAGCCATATGACACCTACATAAAGCTTTGTGCACACACACAGATTTGCTGGTGCACTTGCAGAAAAAGTGTTTTAAATTGAACTACACAAGTTAAAATTTATTACTTCTGTTTTGACCCTGAATTCAGGTCCTATCATTTTTCTCAGCAGATGCTGCCACCTACCATTCACTAGCATCCAAAGTAGATAAGGTAATAAAGGATCTCTTACTATGCCTCAAGTAGAGAGAGACAATAGCTTGACTGGTTGTAAGTGCTTAGCATTTGACCTCTAAATGTAAGGCTCCTCCAAATCGCATCCTCTACTTTTTAGGGAAGATATTTCAAATGGACTATTTGTATTTCAATCAATTTTGGCTTCCGTCTGGTTAAAAAGTGGAGGCGTCCATTGTTATTTGCCAAGGGCCAATGTGGCTGCAGGTTTTCATTCCAAACAAGCAGGAGCACACCTGATTAATCTCGACTTTAAATATTTTTTCACAAGTACTCATACTCTGTAGCCACATTGTTAATTTGAAGCCAACATTGGACACCTTTTGTTTGGACACTAGTCATAGCTCATCCCTCCCTGGACCTCGGTGATGATGTTTCACACAGACCTTTGTGAAGTGGATCAGCGATGTATGGTGCAGATTGAGCCACTGATTGGATTAGGATAGCAATATCTGTATTTGAGATGTGGAATGTGGGGTAGGAGAGTGATAAACAATGCAAACTACTGTAAAACCAAGGCGAACCAGGTGCCAGCTGGGTAATTATAGCTGGCAAAACCGTTAATGCTGCTCTTCAGCACAAGCGACTAGTTGGAGCTAATGCATTCAGACGCGAGCAAGAATTTCTGTTAACCTTTGTCCCCAGCATGCTTAAATTTAAGACCACTTGTTTAACCACACATTCCTACTGTCCCCTGCCTAAATAGGAAACACGATGAAGTCTGAACCTTTTTTTTTTTTTTTTTAAAGAAGAGATGGAAAATAAGATTTTTCTGTCTGGGGTTTGCAGAATATCTAAGGTTACATTACATTACTATGTGTTTTTGCACCTAAATTAACACAATCTTTTTTTTTTTTTTGCTTAATGTTATGAGAAATTTTCCTTTTTTACTGTTAAATATGTTTTATGTGTTTTTATTTAGTAGTCATAATGATAATTTGGGAGAATTCACAGTGCAGCCTTTGGTTCTTAAAAAAAAAAAAAGGAAAAAAAAGCTCATTCTATGACTCATGGCCCAAAAACCTAAAAATAAAGGTACTGAATTGGGCTCCTTGTTGCAGTGCTAGTAAAGAAAGACTTGATTCTTTAATGCAGCAGTTCTCATTTATTCTCTGTGGTGGTCTTTTAGTTTGAACAGGATTAATTTAAAATGTTGTTATTGTGACAAACTTCGTTATGCCTTTAGGATTTTCAGAGATTTTAAGTAATTAAAGAATACTGCCCAGCTTGATGTTTTATTACAAAAAAAGCATAAGTAGTCATGTCTGATTTAGTGCAGCCAAGACTTTAAAAGCCACAGATTGGTAAAAGCTTAGATTTTAAAAGTACTAAAAAAAGTTTTAAACATTATTGAATTAGAAAAAAAGTTGTTTAAAGGTGTCAGAAGAGATACACTGTCTTTATATGGTGTGTAAAGTGTTTCTATCCATGTCATGTCATATATAAAAATGACAAATAAAAGCAGGGCTCCTCTGGGCTGTTCATTACAGACTTCAGTTAGAGAACGATGGCCCTGAAGAACCTTTCAAACCATTTTTTTTTTTTTCTGAAGTTAAAATCTCAAATATAATATAAGGTTCTTTACTAGTTCGTGTTTTTTTCCGAGAACCATATGCCCAGGCCAAACTCTTACAGAACCTTCATTTTTAAGAGTGTGGGTCAACAATCATATCTGAGGGCGCAGATCTGGCAGAGTGTGAAGAGTGTGTCAGAGGAGGGAGAAGATACTGTAGATTAACTCGAGTTATATAAGGGTGTGTTTGAGCACAAGAATAAGAACCTTGAAATTAATTCTCTATTGTATCGCAAACACTTGCAAAGAAGATAATACAGGAATAATATGAGGAAATGTACTATTTCTGTGTTTTATTTAAAAAAAAAACATGCTACACAGTTTTAGACAAATCCGAGTTTTGATACATTTCTAAGATGTTCTAAGAAAGTGGCCAAAAAACTGAGGCAATGAGAATCAAATCCGATATAATACAATATGGTCTTTACAGTATCGTGTGCTTTTTCCTCATGCACATTTTTCATTGACATCTTTTAAATCTAAACATTTTTCTCTGTTCTCTTTGTTTAAATCTAAACATCAGTTAATCATATCCAGCGTTTTAAATCTGTTTGTTCTACAGTTATCAGTCGCATCTAATCAGATCTTTCTGGAGATTTCTGGCCCCCACTTTCAGACGGACTATTTTGTTGCAAAAAAATTGGGGATTACACACTAATGGCACTTTCCTACTGGCACAAGGAACCACGCCTTAGCACGAACAAATGTTTCTCAATTAGAAATAAAACAACTCGTACCCGAGCCATGCCTGTGGCAGGGCCAAAAACAGACTGCAGCCAAGCTGACTGAGTCACTGCTGTTTGATCAAAAAATGTCATCGGACGGATTCGGAAAGAATTTGTTCTGTGGGGGGAAAAAAAAACAGTGGAGATACAAAGTCTATTAAGCAGAAGCACGACTCTCTGTTTAGGCTGAATTTCAATAGGAGTTTTCTATTAGACTAACACATGTATCTTTAACGCTGTAAGAAACAAGAAGGTGAATCAGGACATCACCGACATGTTAGCTGGGTTAGGTTTTTTATTACACGGATAAAGACTGCCTCAAACAAGACTTATAAATAATAAAAGACCACAAAAAAAAAGGCAGCTCAGACAGAAAAATGTTCTGCAGAATCGACTCCATGGACGCAGTTTTGGAACGACCAGCCATAACCTGGGAAATAATAGCGTCAGAAACTCTGTTACCGGGCTGAGATACTGGAAAATCAAAGTGTGCTACAACTTCCGTACCATCACAGTACGGTTTGGGTACAGCACAGTTCCTGTTTACCTATGGAAAAGTGCCTTAAATGACTGAGTTATTGAGAGTACCACAAACTTTCTCAACGTCTTAGGAGACAGGGGCAGCAAAACAAACAGTTTCATTCAGTTGTTAGAAATGGAAAATAAAGGCTCTTTACTAGTATCCGTTACATGCTTGGAATAAAATGTCGTCTTCAAAGTTTTTGGGTTTAATCTAGAATGGGATGCTAACAGAAATCATAAGAGTATTGTGTTTTTTGTTTTCCTCATCATTAACCAACTTTTGACTTTTACACAGGCCAAGCCAGTTGGCTAAATCATGTTGCGCCGAGGTGCAAAACTTTGGTCCTAGAGTTCCAGCACAATTTGGAAGTTGTACTAGTCAAACACATCTTAAATCAGGCAATTAACCAGTAGGTTGAACCCGGTGTGTGTGAACAGAAAAATCACGAAACTGTGCCAGACGTCTGCCCTAGTTGTACACCACAGTGTAGTGTAACCTCAGCTTAAGTGTTTGCCTAGATAATATAACTGAAGTAGAAGTGAATTCACAATGTCGGTAGTGATCATAGGAAGTTTGTTGTGCCTAATTAAAGGCCAAAATCTAGGTGTGCCAGTCATCTCCTGTTATTTAACAACTGCTATTTTAAAATTGCTTTAAATATCATTGCAGCTTATTTGCCTGTAACCTTGCAACAGAATCAAAATCAGAAAACTTTCCTGATCCAGGAAACAGCTGACAACATATAGGCTGTTAAATAACTGTTAACTTTGTGGAGTGTAAACTGTTGATTTTTGTATCATCTGTGAATATCAATAATGACACTGTGGTCTAATAGTAATAATTTTAAATTAAACAAGACCTTGCTGTACTGTGAGATACTGACATTACTCTGAAACTTCACACTACACTTCCAGTATCTCGCAGTGTAGCACTCCCTTTCATGTATTTGTGCATAAATGTGTTTCTGAGCTCTAAGCACCATATGCTCCTTTCTTTCTTTATCTCACCCCAAGTAAATATCCCAGTGGTTTCCCAGACATCAGAGCTTTGCTGTAGCTTTATTAAAACCATTAACATTTAAGGAGCAGATCTCTTACTGGTCTCTGGAGTAAAGAGTCAAATGGAATGCTGGGTTCATATTAGTGCAGGAGAGAAAGTACAAGAAAGACAGAGAAGACAAGAAAGAAGCATGCTGTCATGGCAGAGACCACATGACTATAAAACAATATATAAACATACCTGTTCAAACCTAACAGCAGATTCAGTTTCAGGTATTCTGACTCATATGTTCTTCTCTCAGACACACTTAAATTACCTCACAAGGGAATCTCACCTTCAACCACTCTGTAACGAGCTTTGTATTCTCCATTCCGTGCAATTAAGTGTGAAACGAGCAAATAAAAATGTTCTAGCTATTCCATTTTTTTTAACATCATTCCTGAACTTTTGTTTATGACAGAACAGCTTACGAGGCTGGATAACAGTGCAGACACATTTTTCAGTGGAATTAGTTTAATCTTGTGTAGTATTTTCACACCCATTAAGTATTTTGTGTTTGATAAGCAGAAAAAAATATTCCCTCCTATTGCATTGGATTTACTGCTGCTGTATTTCAGGCACTATATTCGACTCGTCAACCTCATGATCGAATTTTTGAAATACCTGTGTGCCCAACACAAATTTGAAGTTTTAAGTGGACTTAACCTGAAGTTTTATCCAAATTGTAAACACCGGAGCAAACAAAGTGAACGAGCACTGTTTCATCACACTGGAAGCTGAGAAAACTCACTTCAATTGAGTTATTTTTTCTAGTTCATTCTCTAAAAATTATACAGATTTATAGCTGCCTTTTACAAATGATTTATGTGATGATTAATAATTATGTAAGATTTACAAATGCCTTTGGCTGAAGAAATCATGAGTCGTTTTCCAGTGTCAACATACAAATGTTTTTGGATGTAGATGATGAAATGCTTGTTCTCTTTTGGAAAGGTTTGGCTAGTAGAGAGTAAAAAAGGAAAAACAAGTTACATGTTTTTCTCATGGGGATCGAACTATGTTGGCTCATGTGCAACCATAATGCTTTAGTTTAAGTAAAGCAGTATAATGGTGGATAACTGGAACATCTAAACTTTGTGTCTTTTTTCTGTTTATTAATCATTTCTATGTTTATTATTTTGTGTGTGTGTGTGTTTAAGAACTTGGATCACTTCAAGACATCTGTTGAACAGTTCCACGCTGCTGCTAACAGGAGTGAGACAAATATAAAGTAAGTAGAGACTTTTACACACACGTTCCCAAAAGGAGTGGCAAGAGCATCAGAAGTCGCTCTGGCTGCCCTGCCAGTGGTGCTATAGATGAGATGAAATTGGGGCAGCAATTTTGTTTAGATGCTTGGTCTTACAAACTGTTTTTTAAGTACCCATAGACAAATTAAATTAAAATGTAAAATTGTATGATATCAGCACTTATGATAACACTGATTTCACAGCATGAAAAATATTAAAAATATAATGCATACTGTGTGTGTGTGTGTGTGTGTATATAATATATATATATATATATATATATATATATATATACACACAGTTATGTTTCAAGAGCACCCGCGTATAGTGAAAAAACGCTTGTGCGTTTTCTTTGGTATAAGCTGTCGTTTTCTTTGGTATAAGCAGGTAAATACAGTAATTTAATTTTTAGTAATAATAATACAGGGCTTTAAGAAGAACAAAGCGAAACACACGAGAACACTCAGCAAAACACTCGAGACGCTCCATGCGGCAAACTGTTATTATGCGGGAATTCTGGACTGCAACTGCCAGATGGTTCGTTTTCTGCAATTCGTGGATACTAGGCTTGAAATGCCTTGTATGCATGGGTACCAGAACCATTATATTAGGGGGCGACTTTTAAAAATCATTAGTTTCCTACCCCAACTTATTATTTCTGTCCCCCACCCAGCGATTTGTATGAGTGAAACATGCAAGACGTTGCGTGCAGCATGCAGCACACACATGTCTAATTAATTAATTTAGATGAATTAGAGCTTGTAATTAATTATTTTTTTTAGTTGCTTGACACCCCTAAAAATTATATTTTGAAAATGCACCAAACCACTTCACTTGAATTAAGTGACTGTTAATTTGTAAAACCAACACCTTAATTTAACCTTAAACTTTAAGGTGTTTATTCAGGAGGTTCTATTATTACATTTGAAATAGTATAGGAAAATTCACTGCGAGTCTATGAAAATCTATGTATCTGAATGCAGTGTCATAAAGTTTCTGTTGGTGTAATGGTCAGGCGTCCCATTACTTTTGTCTATATCCTCACAAAGTCACAGTTCAGAGTTTGCCGCCTCAGTCGTTCGAAGATTTTTTCTCAGAACCTAACTAATAATTGTTCGCAGAAATGGCAAATATCTCTTTTTCTGTGCTTTTTTTAATTAATTAATTTTTTTGCTTTTTCATGGCAATATATATTTACTATAATAAAATATCATTTACAAATTTTGTAACAAATATTAATGTAAATTTAGCTAAATTTCCATATAAGATATAACTGTATAAATTTTTTAGTACTGTCGAGAGAAAGAAAACACGTCTTGGGATTGTGAAACACCCCTCTACTGAGAGACAGGAGATTTGAATGTAGTCAATCTGAGAGCGTTATTTATTTCTTCTTTCTGCTGATTGGCTGCTGCCTTGTGACGCATCTCTGGCAAATGCAGTCCAGCATTCCCGCATCATAACAGTTTCCCACCTGTATCTCGAGATTAACCTTGACATGTTTTTAAGGATAATGCATTAAGCTGAGTTTAAAATGAAATTAAAGTGTTTTAATAATAATATTAAATTTTATTTATATTTCACTTCACATCTTACAAAAAATCTCAATGGTTTGGGGGGCATATTTAGGGTAAGACTATAAAAATAGGCATTTATGGGCTTTTTTTTTTTTTTTTTTGCAGGTGCGTTTGGAAGGTAACCCCCGCAAATTTCGCGCGCACACACACACACACACACACACACACACACACACACATACACATACACATTTTTCTCTCCCAGAGGACAGCCTAAATGTAGAGCGCTGTGTGCACCCACGAGCACAAAAAAGTGACAAACTTTCAAAATAAAAGTCATTAAACAAATACGTAAATGCACGGAAAAATAATTGTCAGTGCTAAGTAAATAATGCATTAACGCCATAATAAGTCGATCTGAAAAAATCTGAAGTGATTAATGCCCTAATATATATATATATTAAGGCTGGGCAAGTTAACGCATTATCTGTCAATAAAGTTGAAGTTGAGTCAACTAGTCGTTTGATGACGGAGGAACAAAGGTGAGCAACTTTTATTAAAGTTCTCGGTTACATTAACAGTCAACATGACAATTAAACAAAACAAAACAAAGGCTTATACCTTGAATTTTCTGGTAAATTTACGTGCGCAACAGAAACAGTTTAAGCCACAGCAGCCTCTGGACTGGACGACTCTCTGCAATGCTAGTATTAGCCATGTTAGCTAGCGGATGCTGTTTCAGAGGCCGTGCAGAACTCTGGTACTGTTTCTGTACTTTAACACCGACTTGCAGATTGTGCAGGTCACCGTGCTGTTTGTGTGTCTAGAGTGAAGTGTGTTTGTCACCTACTGCCTCGGCTGCCACGTCTCTCGTCTTGTTGTGGTTTTGTGTTTAGATTCTCCTCCACACGCCAACAGTACCACCCTTTTTATGAAGGGACTATAGTAATTGGTTAAGTCAAGAAACGCATGGCAGCGTAAGCCAATCAGAGGCAGAGACTGCATTGCGTACACAAGCGCACACAGAGAGAGGAAATCATTAATGTCATTAATGTGACGGTTTGAAGTTAATAAAGTTAAAGCAAATTTCATTGTTTTTATATCATCAGTTTTTATGGAGATGTGTGTTCAACAAACGTAGAATGGAAAATTGAAGTAAAGAAATAAATGATTCTTGGAGTCTGTATCAAACCATGTAGTCCAGAGACGGCAGATGAAGAGCTGCCGAATATGGATTTTCTGATGTTAACCCTTGGCCTGGCCCCTCTGGGGAGCACCTTGGCTCTGCCGTGTTGAAACTCTCTCTGCTACTTCTGCCTGTAATCAATTGGAGACCTACTGGAGATTAAATTGCTGTAGAAAATCATTGAAACCAATTCATTTTCTCCAGTGAGGGCCACGTGGGTTCATTTTCTTGGGGCTGTAATGTTATCTAAGGCCTGCTATAATAAATGATGATCGCTTGTAGCTGTCTCGCCACTCTCTATTTACTTACACCATACTTTCCAATCTATTATCTCTTTCACAAGTTACCAAAATTTTCAAGCCCAGAATTGGGAGGCCCGTGGTGCTTTGTTGTAGCGGAGCTGTTTGAAGAAATTGTAACTGAGAAACAGATTTTGTATGTCCAAACCAGCTCTGCTCCCAACAGTGTACTAATGCCAAGGACACTGTGTGATCTATGTGTTCTTGCTAATTTGGGGTTTCCACCACTTCTAAGCTCTTTCATGAGTCTGAAGAATCAGGTCATGGCATAAATGAAGAATAAAACATGCCAATACAATCTCAGATTTGCCTTGACAGTATTTTGTAGGAGTGTAAAATTGCAGTTTATTGCAATATATCCGTGTAAAGGTAATGATTCAGCTGCATTGTCTTTAGAATGGTAGAATTGACTAGAATATAAAGATGCACTTATTTGTTGCCCAAAATATTCTTCGCCTGGGCTAATTTCAAGTGTAAAAAGTCTGAGCTCAACAAAAGCGTTTTTTTTTTTTGTTTTTTTAAAAAATGTTTTTGTTGATGTGTAATATTTACAGTGGTCAGTCTAGCAGCTGTTTACAATAGCAGCAGCATCCAGTGTTTGAAACTAAGAAGTGTAAAGTATGCACCTGGCCATCCAATTTATGTAAAAGAGAAATTGATACATCAGCCCAGGCCAGCTTCTTCCATTTCGCGGTTAATTTCAAATGCGTTCAAGCCAGTTGTAGCCAAAGCATTTTGGCATTTGTCAAATTCACTCAAATCTTTACACTTGCAAATTTTTTTCAATCAAACCAAAATAAACTAAGTAGAGTAAGTCAAATAAACTTGAAATGATGCAATGAATAGCTTATGCAATAGGATGAAGTAGTCGAATATCATCAGGGGACTGTTTGGCAGTTTTTGTTCAGTTTTACTGTTAAAACAATGGCTTATTATTTGATCATTTTATATTGATAAGCAAATTCCCCACTCACACTGCTGCGGGTTTACAGAATATGGCATACTGTCTGAGGAAAGTTCTAAGCATTTCTGTACAGCTAAAGTGTCCTTATAGTTTGTACGAATGTTAAATAAAGAAACTATAATACTATATATTACCTTATTTTATATTATAATATGTAATGATTTGATTGATAATCTTGATTCTGTATCAAACATATGATACATATTCTGGGGACTGCCCTCATTGATTAAATAAATAAGTCTAATTTATCAGTCTTATTAGTATAATCAAATCAGTATGATAAAATTGTCTTTCATTTCTAACTAAATAACTAAGTATGAAAGATTTCAGTCCTGAAGGTTGTTAAGCAAATGTGAATCCCCAAGGCTAGATTGTTTTCTAAAGTCCCATAACTGAATTAAATTGTGAAGTCAAATATTTAAACCCATCAGTATGTCTTTATTTGTATGGAATGTGTACCTGGAAATTTTTTACTTCTAATTAATTGTCTTCAACTGACAGGCAACAACAACAAAATCTTTAGTTAAACTGTACAAGATTGTTAGTTTTGTAGACTTGAACTTTATGCAGTGGATAAGGTACTATATCTTCCAGCCAGCCAATCTGCTTGTTGGTAATTGTATTTATGGTGCACCACATTCAGCGCCTTAGCTGGAAGTGTTGCTCTTATACCTGTTCACTGCTGATGTTTTAATCCCCCATTTTAATCCCTGAGGGCTATGGCAGCCTAGCCTCAAGACCCCCTGAGTTGTGGAGCATGACAAGGCCAGCTGCTAATCTCTCCCCACCCATTTTCATTTTAAGCAGCTCAGGCACCCTCTTCTGCCTGCATCTCTTCTACACAAAGCTTTGATACAGCACTGTTCCCACCACTGCCATCCCCTCCCGCGGCACAAGGCAGGGGAAGAGCTCCAGTATATCTGATAGATCTGGATTAAAAGTGGCAGCAGGAAGAGACTGCAGTTTTGACTGGAAGGGGAAGTGCTGTGCTTGAACAGGGCTGCAGGAGGACTCATCTGGAACTTGGCTGTGAGTCATAGACAAAGAGCAAGGGTTCATAGGTGCAGAGTGCAAAGCTAGAGATCCAAATAATACTCTTAGATCGTGGCAAAGATCACTCACAGACTACTTGACAACTATTTGCCTCCAACTTTGACTATGATGGCAAAGTTTTTCTGAAGAAACTATGACCGATTCTGCTGTTGTGGCTGTAACACTGCTTAAGAAAGCTGAGTAAATATAAATAAATCATGAAAAAGATGCTTGGTGGGGGTATCCTGGGATTATGTCTATTATGATATAAATCAGTGCTGGACATTTTCTTGTCTTTGAATATGTAAACCAGGGTTTGGTACCTGATTGTCCTACTCTTAACTAAACTGATAAGGTGTGTTTGAGCAGTTAGATGACTAATTTTAGCAAGAATCCAACCCCTGATGCATCCTGGTGAATATAACAAATTATTATGGCTAGCCTAAATAGTTTGAATAATGTAGTTGTTTATGGTATTTAATTCTCTGTTCAGTATTTGGATAGACAGTATTTTGTATTTTTTCAAAGCCATAAAATTTGTAGTTTAAATAAGAACATATTTCATCAGCAAAGGCTCTTGGAGAGTGATTGTTACTATATGGTAAAATGTAACCCCCCCTCCCCTATATTTGCAGCTTCTATAGGAACATACAGAGAGTAAGCAGGGACCATTTATGTAATCTAAAATGCTTTACAGGCTGGTCCTCATTATACTTTTGGTGATTTTGATGATCATGTTTATCAGACAGATTTGAATACTAACCTGAACTCGAACACTGTTGATAATCATTTTTACTAGATAGTTTAATGTATCTGTAGATCATCTATAAGGAACTTTCAAAATAATGAAATAGTAGTGAGACCTACTAATTTATTTAGCTTGTCTCCCCTTTTATATTATATTTCACTGGTATGCATATCTAGCACAGTAGTGTTACACCAACCAAAAAATATGCCCTTATAAAAAAAACAACCACTGAAGAACACTACAGAATGACTAACACAAATGGTGTTTGGAAATAGAGCTACGGTCTCTAACTACCAACAAGGTAGCTGTGTCTAATTAAGTTGTTAGCAAGTGTAGCACAATACTTCTTTGCCTGATACGAGTGCTGCACACACTACCATACACTACCTTGTTGGTATTATTGCTCTGCTGAGAATTGTCCACCAACCAAATAATATATGGTCAGAGGTTGTTCTATGGTAGCTAACAAATTGTGCAGCATCAGATGTGCTTTGGTCAGTAATTGTAAACCTACGATGTGCTACTGTATGGTAGATATGCCATAGAGAGTGTAGGTATCTTCTGCCACCTATGTTTTGTATATGAAGTGTTATGTTCAGAAAATACAGGTTTCTGTTCATTTTCAAAGAGTTTTGCCACGACATTTTACTATTGTAAACAGTGAGAAAAAAGGTAGAAGTAAGGGATCGCATTTGCTTACCATAGTCGAGGTTTGTCTAAAGCAAGCTTCTTCCCTCAGCTGAATCCAATTAAGTTGCCCTGGCTAGACTTTTCTGTAGTTTTCCCATGGGTGCTCTTTATAATTTCTCAAAAGGAAAGTCCTCATTAGGACCGCTCTGGGCTCTATGGGTGGGTGAGAAAGTTGGACAACTTGCCCACAGGTCACAAGCCTGGCCTCACAAGACTTGCAGTTCAGGAGGGGTTGATGTATGGTGGTGTCATTAGCTGTTCCTGAGAGCATTCTGTGAGCGAAAACAAATTGAAACTTGCACTGATGTTAACGTGAGTCATGTGATATAGAGAGGATATCGCAATCATTTTTGTCTCTCTGGGATCCAAGATATTCTGGGTCTTAGTTTAACTACCTTTTAAATAGACGGGTATACCCATTTATCACAATAAATTACACTGGAACATTTTCAGGCTTTCCAGAGAACCGATCTACTAAATGTTTCATTAAAAAAAAAAAGAAAAAAAGATGGTTTTAGCCTGTTACCAGGAGAGTTTGAATCCCAAAGATATTGGGAGTTCAAGAGAGCATAATTGGCCATGCTTAATTGGGTGCAGTGCAGCATGGTTTTTAAAATTATATTTTAAATATGGATTTCTTTGACCTGTTCAAACCTTTCAAACATCAGAAAAGCAAAATAAAGCAACACATGTACTGTGAAAAGTTTTGTCTAACCATACAGTTCCATCTAATTAGAAGTGCAATATTTAAAAAGAATCTAAATGAAAGAGTAAAAGAAGCTCTTTGCATCAGCAGTATGTTTTTTGTAGGCTTTGTCTTGAGCAGGTGTCATGTGAGGAAGTAAACCTTGGTTTTTGAAACCCCTCACTGTGTCACAGCAGGGGAACATGTGCATCTGTCTGGTAGGGCTAACAAGGCTGGTGGGATGTGGAAGGGTGGGAATGGTGGGCTCTTCCTGAAAGGAAGTGGGATGTTTCTCATGTTTCGGAGAGACGAACACGAGAGTGAGGTGCAGGCGCATACACTCTTGTCTAACAAGCCCTGACCCAAGAATTATTGGCTTTGTGAACGCTCACTCTCACTTTCTTTCTTGCTCTCTCTTGTTTTAGCTTGGTTGCTCACTATCCTGCTTGCTCTCCTTACGCTCCCAGTCGTGCACTCTTGGTCTCCTTGCCCTCTTTCATGCTTTCTTGCTTTCTCATCACTTTCTGGCTCACTTCCTCATTTCTCGTTCCAGCCTGCTGTTGTCCTCTTTCCCTTTTGGCCCTGTCAGCTTTAAGTGGGGCCTATTGCATTGGAAATGCCGGCGCCTGCAGGTGAGATCGAGGGAGGGAGAGGGCCGGGAAGTGGAGAGGAAAGGGAGCCTGTGCTCAGTCAATCGAAGAGCTGTCAGAGTGCAAGGAAGCCCTTCGAAGGAGAGTCTGCGAGATAAGACAAGGTTCTCATCTGGCAGCTGAGCTCGAGCAAGGTCAAGCCAACACGAACTGTAACGTAGTTCATTGTAAACCCTCGATTTTAAGAAAACGCATCAAGTTGAACTTTGAGCTGATAAACCCTCATGGCTTGCATTTCCTTCCAGAGTTTGATTTCATGTTTTGTTTCTTTTTCAGGTTGTTATTTATTTAAAAAGTGTCTCACTTTGATCAGCCATTATGGTGAACTACAGTTATAGGCAAAGTGTTGATCCAATTTTCATAATAATTCTGTATCAATCCTTGCTTTTCTGTTTTGACAGAAATTCATTTCGCAATGATTACTTAATTAACAAACTTCTCCATACCAGTATCTGAGATTCAGCAGCCACTGTTGGTTCACTAGTGCTGAATAATGAGCTTGTTGCTAGACGTTTTGAGGCACATGCTTCCATTTACACTGTGTTTCTAAGTTAATTTAATCTTTTGTAGTTGCTTTATATTAGTGCATTTCATTTCCATATTTTCATTTCTCTTTCCACTTTTCAATCTCTGCCAGGTCTCTGAAGTTGAGCTTTGTTCTTTGGATCTGTGCTCTGTTAAGGAGATTATGTGTAATGGGAAAAATTCTGTAATTAACTTTTTAATCCTTAAGCACCCTGTTATTTATTTACAGATGTAAAATGTGGGAATGTGTATTGCTTTAACAAGCAAGGCCAACCTCTTCAAAACATCTATATTCAGCTCAGTTAATATTTTTATTGAAGACCTCACCTTCAGTTTGGTTTATTTCGCTTCAGCTTGGGCTTGGCCAAGCCAATTTTCTGCTTCAGCCTGCTTTAATAAAGCCTGTGTGCTATCAGGAGCCTTTCCCTTTTCTGATGAAGGCAGTTTATTTTAAATGAAAAGAGTGTTTCTTATCTAACTGAGCAACGAGTGTGGCTACAGTACCCTCTTGAACCGCCTCCAGAGGGTAATTAAAACGAAACCTGGCTTCGGCTGCAGAAAAAAACATTGGAATCTGATATGTGTGGCCCCTCTAACACGCCTAGATGTGGTATTGATGGAAGTTTATTTCCGCTCCCTTGCCCTCTTTCCTTTTGTCGACGTCTCCTCTTTCCACTGCTGATAAGTGCAGGAACTCTTGAGAGAGAGAGAGGCTTTGGCGGCATATCTGGGCTTGTGTCGGTGCGGTGTGAGTCATTGATGTGTTTTAATTGAATTGGTGGGCATGACTAGCAAGTGGGATCAGAGTCAAACTGAGCCTTTTAATTTGTCTTTCAATTAAGCCCAATGTCAAGCGATTTTCTGAAAGGAACTGTTGCGTTTCAGAGAGGGTGGAGGAGTTCATTTGGCTTAATCAATCAGGCATCATTCAGGGTGACACCTGTTAAGTGAAGCTTCCATAGATCTCCCTCTCAGAGTTTACTGTGATTGCCTCTGTTACAGAATGTTAAAACTGCACAGCAGTTGTGTTCAGAGAAGTTTGTTTACCCACGTTTTAGTTGATATTACTAGCTGCTATAGGTCATTATATTGTGTCAGGAATGTTATGAAGAACCTTCAGCAAGTTTCGGCTTATAAATAGGGAGAATATGAAAAAGAGTGCAGCCTATAGAATGCATACATACAGTTTAGCCAGTTTATTAGATACACCCACCTTGAGCTTTACATAATTTCACTCTCAGTTGTCATGTCATTACTCTCTCCACTCCATGGTCTTAGGAGCGCAAAAGTTATTGTTAGTTATAATTACCCATGTAACGGTAATTGTAAGACAGAAAACACAGAAATTATAAACTGAGTTGACAATTTGTCTGGTCCACTTTAACACCTACTGGCCATTTTATCAAGAATGTTGAGCGCAAGTGCATTTCGATGTATGTATCATAGTTAATTTGTGCTGCACAGTTTATTAACCACCCTTTACCCAGTCCATCAACCGAAAGCATCAACAATAGGACCGCAGCTTACTAGATTTTATATTAGTAGTGGACTATTATCAGCATGATGGTGGTATGTTAATATATGTTGCACTGGTACATCAGGAGCATGTGCAGCAGCGTTGTTGGGTTTTTTACACAACTTACTGTGTTGAGAATATTCTGCTAAGCCAAAATATCCAGGCAACAGTGATCCTGTGATCAGAAACTGACTACTGATGAAAGGCTTGTGAGTGACCAGACTGCAGATTGCAAGGGAACTTGGCCTGTTTGTTTAACGCATACATTGAACAAGTCATTATAGTACACGCATACATCATTGTTTCAGGGTAGGTAAATATAAATTGATTATATTATTGTCTGAAATATTCAAATAATTTAATATTGTTAATTATTTGTTTTACTTGGGTTCAGTTCAGATATTTTTTTTATTTTTTTTAATGAACTAAATATTTGAGATTTTATATCCCGATACTCAGATTGAAATCTCCAAACATTGATTAAGTTGATTATTGGCCTAAATTAATGTAATTTAATTAATATTGTGGAGCCACCTAGCACTTAGGATGGAACACAGACACTGGAACAAGGTGCTCAAACATTTTATTTACATCAGGAAAGTAATGGGCACGGAGGTAGGTGATATCAGTAGTGAGTCTTTGGGCAGAGCTACCATCACCAGAAGTGGGACATGGATAAGAAAGAAGGGGCATCCAGATGTTGCCAGATTTTTGAGTTTTCAGCCACCCTCGTGTGGCTGGGTCATTAATCATGCTTGTGCTAGTCGCTACCACTCACATTATCAGTAATATTAATGAATATCGGTTCTGGTGGTTATTCACTTTAGCCATTTCCCCCATACTCTACAAAAGCAGAGACAGAAGGAGATGGATTCTCCTGTGGGGGCGGAGGATGACAACAGGATGTTTTGCTATGTAATGAAGTAGAGATGGGCCCGATCCGATATGATATCGGTATCAGGTCCGATATAGCCGTAAATCCGATATAGAATATAGAGATCGGGTCGGACAGCCCCGATCTCTAAATTCCAGTTCACAGCTTGCGCTGGACCGTAAACACGACGCGGTGTAATACGAAATGCGTCACCGCACCCAGACCATGAACCTGCGGCAACTTCTATCTGAGCGAGCCGTAGTTTTGAACAAAATGTCGCTCGTTTGGAGACACTGCAGCGCCGAAAAGCAAGACGGCTACTTGCAATGTGTGTAAAGCCATCATGCCGAGAGTTGGAAGTATGGTTGCGTCGTACAATACAACAAATTTAATCAAGCAACTGCAGAGATTTCACGACAAAGGAATATAAGAGAAGACTCTTATATACTCTCCCTCAAGACCTCTTTGGGGTTTTTGCAGGGTTATTTTGTGTTTTGTTGGCTTTATCCCTCAAAACACGACGAGGCTAATGTTGGGCATCTCGTAACTCGGCCGGTCCACCTTAAATACAGAAGCGGTTAGATTACACTCTGCCCGTGTCGTGTTTCCGAATTTACGTTATTTAAAATTTAGTAGTTTTGCACTTTATTTTCACAGAGTTGTTGCCGCTAAAATTTACATAATACTTTAACTATTTAGATGATTCAGCCAAGGTTGTTGTGTTTTTGATATTTACATAATTTTACAGCTGTTGCTGATACCTTTTTGTGAAGTGCGACATAAATAAATTCCATTGGAATGCCTTTAAAATCAATGTAGTTGTGTATATTTTTGCTCTTCTGATAAGTGCTTAGTAGTTTATTTATTCTGTGATATAACCTTACTAACAAACAGCACAATTTCAACAAAAATAATGCTAATATTAAAGTAAAAAGATGTATTATATCGGCAGTCGTGTATCGGAATCGGATCGCAACTGGAAAAACGTGTATCGACCCATCACTATAATGAAGCAAGTGTTTTTCAAGGGCTCATGAGTGTTGATTCGCCATAATTTCCATGTGATTTCACATGTATGCTTACAGTCTGTTTACAAAATTGTCCTCATTAACTGAGCTTTTCAAACAGATAAGAGTGACCTAATTTCAGTGCAATACACCATGGTAATCATTGAAAACAGTTAGTGGTACTGTTTAATGGATCATTTTGCCTTTTTATTCTTTCCTCATTGACCTTAAACCTGTTACATCTACAGGCCACGGAGTATGGAACCTGTGTGCACTAATCTGCAGGCTCAGATACTGCACTGCTACAGAGAGAACCACAACCAGACGCTGCGCTGCTCAGACCTGGCCAAAGAGTACATGAAGTGCATTGATGCTGCCAAGAAGGTAAGGTTCACTGACTTTGTGTGTGAATAGGTTATTAGCACATTCTGACCTCGCTATCAAAAGACACAACATTGCAATGTTCAAAGTGGCAGGGGTTCATAGAAAAAAGTTTCTCATCGTCAAAGCCTTTTCCATAGTTTATAAAACTCCTTCACTAAAGCGGTCACTTTTTTCAGATAAATCTCATGGTGTACTACTATATTGCAGCCTCGTAACCAGGCAACGGTACAATAGTGGATGTATTCCATCAAGCTCCTAGTGTGTGGAGCTCAAGGGCACTAACTGGCTGACATAACATTGCATTTTCTCGCTCGCTCGCTCACCCTCTCTCTCTGTATTTCTACACTGTGCATAAGTTGTCCACACTTAGCAAGTTTAGTTTCCCCAGGTGACAGCTTGAAAATGTGTCCGCTGTCCACCTGTGTCCATGAGTCATGGCTGTGGGTTTATTTTTTTTACGACTCTGTAAACAGGAGGGCTTGGCTACTAAACACAAAATCAATACAATTTGCTCTACTAATGGAAGCTCATTCATACGGTGGCACACCGCCTCACATTTGTGGCTCACTTCATGAGGTCTGGGATTGCCTGCTACCCTACTCTTACACCATTCACCCAGATCAGCCTTTCCTATCAAGCAGCAGATTCCAAACACTACCTCAGGTTGATTTTCTCTTCCTTGGGACAGATTGCTGATTTGAAGGGAAATGCTGTACAATGAAACAATTAGAGCTTAACCAACATGTACATTTTGTTACCAGTGGTAATTTTAAGGACCTAAGATGTCCAATAAATGATGTACACTGTATGAATGTGGATACCCACCAATTTAGTGAGTTCAGATGTTCACCCATTGCTAACAGTTCAATAAAAAGCACACAGGCATGCAATTTCCATTGACAATTTTAGTAGAATGTGTCATAACTGAAGAGCTTGGTGAAATTTATAGGTGTTATGGTGAGGTGTTCACATACATTTGGCATTATACATATATAATTGAAAGTTTTTATTTTTGGATTTTTTGAATCCTCAATAATTATATTATAATGTGGATTTTGTTACAAACAAAAAACTACTGTTGATTACAGCAGCTTTTTTATACTTTGAAAACAAATTAATGTGCAGTGTACATTCAAAAGTAGTGAAAAATTTAAAACAAATTTCTTGTATTTGTTGCATGAAGAAATAAAAAAATTAATTTAAATATAAAAACACGTATTTAGAGATTAAGTTGTATATTAATATATGAACCCTTATTTGATAGCACTTTAACCACTCTCTCATTCAACCTTTAAGTCCATAACTGTCTTTATTTTCATTTAAGGATGCCAATATTGCCTCCCGATCTGCTGATTTGAGGCACACTGCCGCCCAACCTCACAGATCTTTCTTTTAAGGAAGGTCCACTGATTCTCAATAGGATTGATGTTAGGGGATGATGGTGGCCTGATTTATTCTCCCTTTATGTCGATAGCAACCAAGGAGTTAATGGTGTTTTTGTAGCATGGGATGGTGCAATGTCTTGCATTAAAATAATTTTATTCTGGAAGGCACTGTTTGGATTTTTATACCATGGCAGGAACTGGTCAGTTAAGAACTCCACGTATTTTGCAGAGGTCATTTTGATGCTCTCAGGGACCCTAAAGGGATCTGCCATCTCAATTATTCCAACCAAAAACATCATTCCACCACCACTTTGATGCTGTTGCAGGCTGTTCACTAATCATCCAGAACACCATCCATCACACACACATCTTTTTGATAAGTGAAAAGCCAAATCTTTATTTAACTGTATTCCTATTGATATGTCACGCCATAATAACAGAGTGTAATTGTCAGTTTTGTCTTGTAATATTTCATCAAATTAACACTAGAAACTTAAGTCTTAGGTGAATTTATTCTTGTTTTGTTGTCATTTCTCTTCATAAAGTTTTTTTTTTTGCATGTTAAAACATGTTATCCTAATGCTAAATATTAGGTTTATTTGTATGAGTATTAAACAACCACTAAATATCAGCATGTTATTAAAAATGATAATTCAGCGGGACCTAAATATCACCCAATACTAGTAGTCGGCCAGATGCTGTTCAGTTGGTCCCTTGAAAGAATGCTAGTAAATAATTTTAGTTTAGTATTGATTTTAACCGACTCTAGATCTTGTGCATCAGTAATTATTTATTGATGAGGAAAAACATAGGTGTGCATGATATATGTCAGTTTGCCACATGGATCAAATCTGTCTGCATCAGCTGGGCAGTTTGCAGACAGCATGAGGGAACAGTAGAAATCCTTATTAGACGGACTGTCTTGCTGTTGACCAACTTGCCTCCAGGGAGGTTGCAAGACCTGGAGGGGGGTGGGGGGAGAGAGAGAGAAAACACTGAAAGCATAAAAACTAAAGAGAGAGAGAATGTACAGCGAAATGAGGGGTAAAACAGTCCAGGAGAGAGAGGGAGAGATAGAAAGATGGAGAGACTGTGTGATTAGGACTGTGAGAGAGAAAGCGAGTCTATGGCAGGACCGTGTGAGAAGGGAGCAGAAGGCGTGCTGGCTGCTGCTTCTACGCTTGGAGGGGGCACACACGCTCCTCTCAGTCCTGTCTGGGATAATGATCTTGAGATTGGCTGATCTGTCCGCCCTGCTCACACTGCACTGCTATCCTGCACTCATTTATGGTCACGCCAGACACACACGGACTTTGATGGTGATGCATGTTTTGAGCATCTTCACATTCAGCACCAAGGAGAGATGAGAGAGGGAGACAGGTGGAGAGCAAAGACAGAAGGGGGGGGCAGGGAACATGGGGATACATTGGATAGCGTAGCATATCTGATGCTGGATTAATGTTACGGTACAGCTGGGCTGTTGTGTGATAGTTGGAACTTTTTTAGAAGCTGCAGAAAACTTTTATTGCTACATTCTCCCTCTGCTGGATTTGCCCCTGTAGCAGTGCCTGCGTGCAGGCGGTTACTGGAATAATGCCTATTGTGTTCACGGTTCTTTCAGGGGTAGCTGCACCCATTTGTGTCCGCTGCATGTGCCTGCTCATAGCTCAAGCTTTAAAGTGTTAGAGCAAAGGCTGAGGTTGTTCACCCATCTTGGTAGTTATATAGACTAAAATGTCAGCCGCAGACTTGTAAATGTTTAAGGCACTGGTGTCTTAGCCGTAATCTTGGAGAATTCTGCTTAGGTGTGGATATTAAGTTACATGCCTAGGGATGCATGAATAGAATCAGCTAAGATTTTTGCATGTGTTAATTTAGCGCTTACACTGTGACCTTAACAAATGGCTGTTATTATTATTAAATATATAAACATTATTACTATTATTATTATTAATTGGTATGTTGAATTTAAAAGAACATGTGTTTAGCCATTCAGAAAAAGAGTTAAACCATCTGAGGAACAATAAGATAAGGTAATATAAACCTTTATTAGTCCCACAAGTGGGAAATTTGCATTGTCAGTACAAAGGTAAGAGCAGTGGAAAATAAAATTGGAATAGCATAAAAATCATATCAACAGTAAAGTATAAAATGTACAATATACAATAAACAAATATAAGATAAGGATGAAGGATGTGTGTATTGGAAAATATATATGTATTTGTAAACCTAAATATGTATATATTGTGTGTGTGTGTGTGTGTGTGTGTGTGTGTATACACACACACACACACACACACACACACACACCCACACACACCCTGTTCCAAATTATTATGCAAATTCTATTTAAGTGTCACAAAAATTAGATTTTTTGGTTTTCAATTAAACTC
>JBBJLS010000134.1:433112-454288 GCA_037577275.1 Bryconaethiops microstoma | reverse complement strand
TTTTGTGTTTACTTGTGTTGTCTTTGACTAATATTTAAATTTGTTTGATGATCTGACACATTTAAGTGTGACAAAAAAAAGAAGGAATCAGGAAGGGGCAAAAATTTGATGTTAACACTGATTTAACTCATGTTCATATGACCATTAAAATCTACGAATTTCAGTAACAAAAAAATACATTACAGAGTAGTATTCTGTCCATGTCATGGATGAATGTCTCATGTATGCCATCAACACAGAATTGGTTGTATTATTTTGGAAAAATGGTATTAATGAACATTGTAATCAAGCTTTTGAATTTAATGTACTGTGTACCTTGAACTCTTGCACACTCATTTCTGCTGTTACTGGCAAGTTAAAGTTTTTGACTGTGCTGGTTGACTTCAGTGCCTGCTGTTTGGCCTGATGCCCCTTATTTTCTATGTGCCTTGTCACATCCCACACACCTTGATAGGCACAGGAAGAGAACCTTGGCGGCAGATAGAGCACCAGAGAAACCAGTCCGTAAATCCAGTGTCATGTGGCCCAGAGCCAATGACAAGGAACCATGGAGGAGTTTTGAGGTAAGCCTTCTCACTATCCTAAGGGGCAGCATAACCTCCTTCTCACTAAGGGGCAGCATAACCTGCAAGTTAGGCAGGTTTGGTCACATTGTCTATGAGGAAGGAATCCTAAGGTTTGGAACAAAGCCTAAGAGATAAGGACCATCCCAAAACAGAGCAGGAGATGGGAGCAGGAAATCACCCAGTTAGTTAAAGAGCATACAGTAAGTCCTGGAGGAAAGCCAAGGGGCAGGAGAAGGAGGGACTGAAGAGCAGATCAAGTCCAGACTCACTCACCTCAGACGAGCTGAAAGAATCAGGAAGCACAGGGGCCGGAAAAAGAAAGCCAGGACCAGCTTTCTCAAGGACCCCTTCAAATATGCCCGCAGCCTTCTGGAGGAGAGTAAGTCTGGGACACTAAGAGTCAGTTTCCCAGACAGTCTTGGACTACCCTTTCCTATTCAATGGAAAATCTCCATTTACAGCACTACAAAATCCTAGACTAGGCTTAATCCCTGTCCGGAAAACTGACCCTAAAAATTATTGAACTGGAACTGGAGAGTTACATCAAGGGGCATATAAGTGACAGCCAATGGGACGCACCCCTTGGATCACCAGGGCACATCCCTTGCCCCCCTGTACCATCAGCTCCGTTCGATGCCTTGCCCCCCAGATGGTCAGAGGTCAAGCAGGTGGTGGTGCGGTCAAGAGCTGCATCAGCACCCAGCCCCCATGGCATCCCATATAGGATGTACTGCCCTGAGTTGTTGAAGCTACTTTGGACGCTGATCAAAACTCAAGCTATTCCGACTGAATGGAATAGAGCTATCAACACTTTTATCCAGAAAGAAAAGGTGTACCAGACCCTCAGTCAGTTTAGAGGCATTGTCCTATTAAATGTGGAAGGGAAGATCATCTTTTCAGTCATGGCCAAGTGCATAACCACCTACCTTCTGGCAAACAGCTGTATTGACACTAGTTGCCAGAAGACTGGAGTCCCAGGATTCCCTGATTGTGTGGAGCATTCAGCCATGATTTGGAAGCTAATCCAGGCAACCAAGAAGAACAGATCAGACCTAACTATAGTCTAGCTAGACATTGCCAATGGCTATGGCTCTGTTCCCCACCAGCTAATAACCTTCGCGCTCAACTTCTTCTACATCCCATCAAACATCCAGAGCTTAGTGGGTGACTACTTCAGGAATTTCCACATCTGCTACATGACCCAGGAAGTTACCACTAGGTGGCACAAACTGGAGATAGCCATGGGCTGTTCCATCTCCCCAATCCTTTTCATAGTGGCGTTTAAAATCATCCTGATTGGTAGCAGGCAGATGGCTCGTGGAGTCAAGGCACAGACAGGGCAGAGGCTCCAACCATACAAAGCTATATGGATGATGTTACCACTCTCCTTCAGACAGCTGCATGCACCTCCAGGGTCTAGAAAAGACTTGAGGAACTTCTTACTTGGGCTCATATGAAGATCAAACCAACAAAGACCTGCAGTCTCTCTATTCACAAGGGAGTTAGGAATGACAACATCACTTTCCTTGTTGATGGCGAGAAGATCCCACTCCTGGTGGAACGTCCCGTCAAATGCCTTGGAAGGCTCTATACAGCTGACCTATCCAACAAGCAGATGGCTGCCACTATGACATCCCCACTCATGGACGGCCTGAACAAGATCGACCAGAGCTACCTGCCAGGGAAATTCAAGGTATGGTGTTACTGGCACACCCTCTACCAGCGGGTGATGTTGCTTTTAAATCTGAGTGACATCACAGCTTCAACAGCAAAAGCCAACAACTTCATTCACAAATGGCTTGGCCTTCCTCTGTGCCTTTCTAACATGGCACTGTTTGGCAGAAACACACTCACACTACCACTGCAATCCATCAGCCTGGGCTACAAACGAGAGAAGGTGAGACTTGTGTTCCAACTGAGAGACTCACTGGATCCCATTGTCAGGAACACCAAAACCCATGTCCCAACAGGACGTTGGTGGGATGCAGTTCAAAGTGGTGGAACAAGCCATCAGCCACTTGAAGCATCAAGAAATTGTGGATGTGTCAATTGGGCAGGATTGGGCTTGGCTGTGGGCCCAAGATGTGGTCCAAGGCCAACACGAAGGAGAGGGAGGACCTCTGAGGTGGTAAGGATGGAGGAGGAGTCATACAAGATCAAAGCAGCTGGCCAGCACCAACAGGGGAGGTGGACAACCTGGGAGGCAGTGGTAAACAGGACAATTACCTGGACTGACATGTGGAGGATACTTCAAGCCGGACTCAGCTTTTTGATCAGTGCAACATATGACATCCTTCCAAGCCCCCAGAACATAAAAATCTGGTACGGCACTGAGGAGAACTGCCATCGCTGCTGCTCCCTGAACCCAAGCCTTCAGCACATCCTCTTCGGTTGTAAGGCAGCGTTAACACAGGGCCTGTACAGGTAGCGTCACGACTGGGTCCTGTGCAAGCTGGCTGAAATTCTGGAGGCACGCAGGCTTGAAGTGAACACGACCAGCACAGTACCATCTCAGAGATTTTTTCATTTTGTTAGACAAGGAGACCAGGACCTGTCCTAGACTCCTAGGGTGTGGTCTCTCTTGACAGTTGCTCAGGTTCCCTCAGGAGATCACCCCAACCTCCCTATGACCCGATATACTGTAGTGCTCTGGTCCTCCATCGATTAGGCTGTCATCAAAGTCGAGCTGACCATTCCATGGGAGGAAGAAATGAAGGCTACCTTCGAGAGGAAGAAGGACAAGTATGCAGAGCTGGCAGCTGCATGCTCACAAGCCAGGTAGAGGGCTTTCACATTCCCCCTAGAGTTTGGATGCAGAGTCTATGTAGGAACATCAGCTCAGTGTCTCTTCAATTCCCTGGGCATCAGAGGTACCAGCGCCTTGGTTTTTCCAGTGTTGATCTGGAGGTAGTTCTGCTGGCACTAGTCCACAAAGTCTCGGGTCAGTTTTCTGTACTCACTGTCATCCACATCAGTGATGAGGCCGACTACTGTGAGTCATCAACTTCTGCTGGAAGCAGTTGGTGGAGTTGTAGGAGAAGTCTGCAGTGTAGATGGTAAAGAGAAACAGAGCCTCAGCAGGGGCGGAACTGAGCAAGTGTCTTCAAAGCCACTGGCCTGTAGCTGCTTAAGTCTTTGGGATGTGGGGTCTTCGGCACTGGTACCACACAAGAAGTTTTCCAAAGCTGTGCTACTCTCCCTAGCTTCAGGCATAGGTTTAACATGTGCTATGTTGTAGTAGGTTTTTCACCCCACACAGTTCTGTTCTTTGTGGCCTGAAATGGTTCCAAGGCACTCTCCAGACTCGACTGACTTTGTTCTGCTGAAGCTGGTTTTCCAACCTCTACCTGTAGCTGTCCTCTGTCCCCTCCTCTGTCTCATCTGACCACCTCTGCACTGTGTGGGTGACTGCTGGCTCCCTGCATACTAAAGGCTCATACACAGGAACAAAGTGCATCAGGCTATGATCAGCTCTTCCCAGGGGAGGAGAGGAGATGAACTGTATGCCTCCTTAATGTATGCCTCCTGTGGTGGGGCATGTCACATACTGTGTGAAAGTGGGCAGTGTGGCATTCAGGGAGACATGGTTGAAATCCAAGATTAAGAACATGGTCTGCTGACTACAGAGTGCAGAGAGTCACAGGCTGCACCCATGTTAGCGGGTGGGGGGGGGCATATGCTGCTATAACAATAACATGAGAGAATTCCCTGTGGAGGTAGTATGGTCTCATGCTAATGGCTAACAGCTTAATGTCTCTTCTGCAAAATTGTTCTTTTACAGTAAAGTGGCCAGGGTTACACCATCTGTTGTTCACAAACACTGCCAGTCCTCTTACCACTCTCCCTCGTCCTGTCTGCCTGCATCAGATCCGGGCAATGTCACGTTTGTGTCCGAAGTTAGCGGTGTTAGCCAGGTCTCTGTTTGCATCATGATACTACACTGCCAGTATTCAGTCTGGTACCAGGTTAGCACCACTAGCTCATTCATCTTGTTAGGATGAGATCTTACATTCCCCATAATGATAGAAAGGAGAGCTGGTCTGTATCATCTCCTTCTAGGGTGACAACGGTAATCTGTAATCCACATAACTAAGGGAAAAATTTAAGAACCTGGCTTGTCTGTAGGCACAGTGCAGACTCTGAAAGACCTCATTTTGTGTGAGGTGAGTGCAGCTGGTCTGTAGTCCAGCGAGGCACTGAAACATGCCTTCTTCAGTACAGAAACCCGACATGATGTTTTCCACAGCACAGGTACTTTCTTAATACTGAGGCCCAAGTTGAAGATCCTCAGCAGTACTCCACATAGCTGGGAGACTCACAACTGTAGCATCTGTGGACCAGTGCCTTTGTAATGTGGGGTCTGCATAGTTTTCTCCTTACTTGGTCCTCAGTGATGGTGATGGGTGGTCCATGGGTGTCACAGTCATCAGCAGCAAGAGGAGAGGGGTTGAGAATCTATCAGGTGAGATGGTGAAAGAAGGGGAGGTACGATGGAGGAAGCTGGAGCACTCAGTGCTATGAGTGTCATGCTGGAGCTGAAGGAGACACTGGGATGATGCCTGCTGTCAGACCTGTTAAAAAACAGCTTAAATTCATTGGCTCTGTCAACGTCACCTTCAGTCCCCTGGCTGCAGGTCTTGAAGTCTGTGATTGTCTTCGTGCCACTCCAAACATGCCTGCGGTTGTTCTGTTGCAGTCTTTGCTTCAGCTTTCTTCTGTAGCTGACCCTTTCCACTTCATAGACAAGTGCCTCTGTGCCTCCTTGGCTGTCCCCCTGTCACCTGACCTGTATGCTTCCTTTTTCTCATTCAGGAGGACTTTGATGTCTTTTGTGACCTATGTCTTATTGCTGGGGAAGCAGTCTATGGATTTCTCTGGTATAGTGTTATCAACACAGAAGTTGATGAACTCTGAGACACAGTCTGTGAGGCTATCAATGTCATCTCCATGTGACTCATAAAGAGAGATTTCAGACCATCCTGCAAGGCTACACTGACATCTTCACTAGTGATAGGTAGGTGGGTAGAAGGTGCACCAAGTTGTGGTCAGATCTGCCCAGAGGTGGGAAGGCAATGCAGCTGTATATTGACAGTAGCATACAGCAAGTCCAGTGTCTTGTTCTTCTATGGTGGGACAGTCTACAAACTGTGTGAAGGTGTGTCTTGTTCAGAGAGACGTCGTTGAAGTCCCTGGAGATAATGATGAAAGCGCTCAGATGTCTAGTTTGGAGTCTCGGCGTTGCAGAGTGGATTTTAATCAGTGCTCCCTACTTGCCCCAATTAATGACGTAGTAGGACTGCTCAAAAACGAGAAAAAAACCCCCCAGATATTAAGAGTCCCCAGACTACGTGTCTGACTTGTGCCATAAGCTCATCCAGCTCATTGTTCAGTGATTTCACATTGTCCATAATGACGGAGGGAAGATATGGTTTGTATTGCCACTTCCACCGCTCACCAGCCTGTTGTCCATTCCCTCCTGCTCTTTTCCCTCAACCTTTTGCTCCTCCAGACAGAGAGCCATAAACAACAGAAACGCAGAATTAATAAGTATTTGCCTATATTAGGCCCATAGTGTGACAACTTGTGTTTGACATTTGTACAAAAATCTTATATAGTCAAGTATTTTAAAAAATAGTCTACAGGTAAAAAAGGTTGCAAGTGCAACACTAAGTGCAGATCAAACAATTGCTGAGACATGGAAAGCTTGGTTCCAAGACTGCCATCTGCTGTTGGCTGAAGATATGTCTTGCCAGGTATAAGTATTTTGTTAATTGGTATTTCTGACGAATTTTCCAACCAAAGGTGAGCTCCATAAGGTTTTCATAGCACAGACATCATCATATGCTGTTCCTGTGTAGGGTAGATGAAAGACCTCTTCAGATACATGACTTCTATTGGCCCCTCCGTCTCTCATTCAAAAGCAGATTTAATCAAGAGAACATGTCCTCTTGAATTTGTAAATCATAGTTTTTCTTGGTCAGAACATCAGATAGCATTTTGAAACTAAGCTCACAGTTAATCCTGGTAATAGAACACAGTCATCCATCTTGTTCATTTGATCACTTTATTTGTCTGTCCTCTACACTCATAATCCATCACTGTAGCAGTGAGGGGATAAGTTGTGGGGATACGACTCTGTGTGAGCTGCATAGAGCTAGGCTAAAGAGAAAAAGAGGAAGGCATAGCCTATCACAGAGACTCTCTATTTGCTGAGAAAGACTGCAGTGAGCCTTTAGTAGTATCAAAGGGTATCAAATATGCGAAGCACAGGCTGTCACAGCCAACACACTAACATCAATGTACAGACATGCCCCATTATTTACACTCACACTCACAAACAGAAGTAACACAACTTAAGAATGCTCACAAGAATGCCCAGCCTGCTGCATGACTGCTCTGTGTCTCATCTGCATATTTTAGAGTTCTTGTCTTATTTACAACAGTTATTTCAGTACCTTTAGTATTACTAAACTCTGTCCTCTCTAACCATGAGGGGGGTTAACCTGTTAACACATGGCTGAAGGATAATCATTTATTAATATAAAAGTAATTTTGAATTTTCTCTGAATTTGTTAATATATTAGATCTTGACCACATCACAGTAACTAATAAATTACATTTAAAATCTATTTGATTGTCTGCAAATTGTTAATTAATCTGAACCATGTGGGCCTCAATCCAAACCATGAATGTCACAATGTTATAACCCAGGTACAATTTGTTATTGAAGTCCTTGAAGTCTTGGCTTAATTCATTAGATATTCTTCCAGTTTTTCCAGTGACCCTGCTTTCTCTGTTTGCTCACACTTGCTAAATACATCTTTTCTGCTGTATGTTAGCAGTATGAATGCCAAAACTCTGCGCAGTAGATTTTTATAGTGCCGAGTGGCTCCACTTGAATGTTGGAACAAAAGTGCATATTAATGCTGCTATGAGGAGGCAGCTGCACACAGCTTGCTCTGATAATGACATCTGGGCTATTGGCATGCTGATTAGGGAATTACGGTCAGTTTGATTTTTAAATTCAGCAAGAATTATGTCATTTTAAACATATAGAAGTCAGATTAGTTATTGATATCAGTCTCATTTCAAGCTGAAAAAATTGTGAATTAGTGCTGAATCAAGGACACTTAAATAGTGGAAAACACAATGAATATCAACAATACCAACACATATTGTAAGGTCATCTGCCCTTTAAATTGTGTCAGCACTTCATGGTGAATGAACCAATAGAAGCTTCTCCAATAAACTTTAATTTTCAAAGGTCAAATATTTTCTTATATTTATTTTCATGTTATTTCGTATAAATTTTATCCCCTTTTTTCACATGGTAAAAAAGATGAGGGGGCAAAATCCAACACATTCTGAAGATGTCTTGCTGTGCAAATGCAGCAGGAGTGATGAGTGCTATGATTTACAGTAGCGCAGTCCTCTTGCTCTGATTTGTCTGTCTGAGGAGTGCACACAGACACATATTGCTGCTTTAATGGGCTCTTTACCAGCCTAGCTAAGTGATGTAATTCATAGCTAGCTGTTGTAAGGACAGACAGACAGACATTACAGTCTTTGCAGATAGACAGAAACTGACTGGAAGCTGTGCAATTCAAAACTGTGGAGGGTAGTGAGTGGTGGTTTCTGTGATTAAGGCAACATTGCTTCATCAAAATGTGTGCTATTGGAATATACTTTTATTTGCATTTTATTTTTACATTTCTCACTTGTAGACTATGCATCAGGTATCTGCAAATAATTCATTGGGATTAAAGTCTTAAATAAGAAATAATTGGTTTCAAAACAGTGACAGTTGTTTTCATTTGTGGTTGTGGAATAAAATGAGAGGTGGCATTTTCAGAATCTTAAATTCTTCTTAATGTAACTAATACATTTCAGATAGTGGTTAGGTCTAAGGACTACCATGGTTCTTGATGATGCATTAAATATTTTCAAATATATATATTAACTTTATTAAATATTTAAAAACAGTATTATGTTTTAGTTTTAAAACATCATGCCTATTTAAAAGGGTGCATGGAAATATATAATTTTTGCACAGATTAAAATAATAAATACATTGTGATGAATATAACATTGTTCAGTTGTGTCTATGAGTTTTCAGTAAAAAAAAACTGTCATCATTCCTGTGGTCCGTGCTGTAATGAACCTGTATCTCTGTATAATAATTTGTGCACTGGATGACAAGTCCTTTATGATGCTGGATGTCTTCCACAAGCATTGGAAAGTGTAGACATCTTCCAGTGTAGGCAAATATGTGTTGGTGATTTTCTATGCTTTTTTATCACTCTCTGCAGATCCGTTTTTGTCAATTGTTGAGCTGTTGCCATTTTACAGGAGTATCCTATGAGTCAGGACACTCTCAAAAATGCAAAGGTAGAAAGACCTCAGAAGCTTTGGTGTCTGGTCAAACTTCCTGAGATTTCTCAGTAAGTAAAGTTGCTGTTGTGCTTTTTTGACCAGTGCGTTTGTGTTTATTGTCCATGTAAGATCTCCTGAAATGTGTTTACAGATGAACCTAAATAAAACTCTGTACACTCAGTCACTGTTTATATACATTAGCCTATGGTCAGCGTATGTCTTCATGAAATCAATGATGTTATTTCATTTTTTCTGGTTTTAAATGTCAAGTTATTCTCTATGCACCAGTTTTTCAGACTTCATACCTCTTCCATAAGTGACCCATAATTCTTGTATAGTCTGCAGATTTGATTGCGGTATTGGTGTTGTGTGCTGGAATGCAGTAATATGTTTTACTTATAGGTTTTAATATTATTTTACTTATATTAATATACAATGCATAGTGAGCTGTCCACACACTTAGAACGGGTTAAAGCTCACCCTTACCTTATTTTATACTTCTTAATTGCATTGTTTGTTTCACAATGTCTTATACGTACACTGTGCCATTTCGTCTGTCTGTATACTTGTATATGGTTGAGACAATAAAGTTCACTTTGACTTTGATGGGCCCAGATGTTGGAGCGGTGATGCTTTAAACCCATGCTTGATGTTACTGTGCACTTTGTCAGGAGTGTTTTTTTTTTCCTCTCATGAGACACTGGATTTACTGATAGAAAAGCATGGCCTTTAAATTTGTCTAGTTGAAATCACCTGTAATTACAAACACTCCATCTGGGCAGGTATTCAGTTGTTTTCTAATGGCAGTTACCAGAAAACCCAAGGCAACTGTAGTGTTATCATCTGGAGGTATGTATGCAGTGGTGGCTATAATTACTGAAAAGTCTCTTGGCAAACAGAATGGACAATATTTGATTGATACATACTCCAAGTTTGGAGAGCAGTGAGTGTCAGTGATTGTATAGTTGTTATTCATGCATATACATGAATTCATGCATAAACATAGTCCTCCCCCACTTATTTTACCGGAGTTTCTGGAGTTGCCAGCTCTGTGTAGTACATGGCCTGCAAGCTCAGAAGCTTCATAATGCAACAGTCCTGTATGTTTTCCATGTAGAGATAGTGAGCTCCAGCTCCTCTATTTTATTTGGGAATGATTTTGTGTTGGAGACGAAGAAACTTGGCAGAAGATGTTTGTACAGGTTGCTTGCTAGTGTAGCACGTTTGGTTCCTCATTCTACACCACCTCTGTCACCTTTGAACTCAAACTAACACTCGTTCTCCAGCATGTGTTTCAACCATCACAAAGCCAGCTAGCTTGCAAAATACACATAGCCACCTAGCTCGCAAAGTGAGGCCACTCAGGCTATCCCTTCACACCTATTTTTAAGGTCACTTTACCATTTTGTCTCTCTCCCTGTAGGTTACAGAGGTCTCTTGACCGTTTTTTAAATGATCAATACTTGGCCCCTGTTCAACCATTCAAAAAGTTTTATCCCAGCACACTGCACCTGATATTAACAAACTTTTTGACAATGGAACATTCCAAAATTCAGCATGAGCTCTGACAAGAAGCAGTACCAAATTAAGCTATACAAAGGATAATACTAATAATAAAAGTAATTTTAGCCATCCTTATACATAAATGGCTTGGTAAGAGTTGGCAAGTTCACACCATTTTAAAAAATTCTTGTTATAGGTGAATTTGGAGGAAGATTCTCCTCCTACAGTATTTGAAATATGGGCATGGTTCCATTGTAAAAACATCCATTAATAAGCAATGCACTTGTTTAAAAGTTTTTGATTGGCTGATCAGGTGCAGAGTATTGATCACTAAAAATGTCTGAATGGATTTCCTGATTCTTGCTTTTTTGGTCTGCTGCACCTCAGCAACCATCAGTAAACACCTAGCAACACCATAGCAACCATCTAGCAACAACTCCAGTTATCATAGCAACTGTGCAATCACACTTTGCATTTTCTTGCAGAAATGCATCTACTATATTATCTTTTTCATAGCTGATACTCCTCCTACAGTTTTTGAAATATTTACATGGTTCCAATGGCAAAACATCCATAAATATGCAGTATATGTGTATTCAGATTTTTGATCGATTGATCAGGGCCGAAGATTGATCATTTAAAAATTAAATTCTTGTGGTCTAGTTGCCCCTGTATTGTATGGGGAGAGTAAGTGGAGGGTCGAGTCAACTTTAAAGCATGTGTTGGAGAGAGAGTCTGTGATGTCACTGCCATTGCAGGCAGAAAGCAACAAAATGCATATCAACAATTCAGTATTACGGAGCTAAAGACACAGCAGACTCAAACAGACTTCAAAACACTAAAGCTCAGGTCAGAAGTGAGTCAGAGTTTGTTGTAGTTTAATTAAAAATAATCAGCCTGTAAATGCGGCTTTTTGTGCTTTTCCAAACCTTTTTGGGGCGATGGGGTTCGCTCCACCCATTTTGAGATGTCCTTGGTTATAGACAGTGAGATAATGCCCCCTGGATTCAGCAGTAAGACAGACCACTGTGAATGAAGAGAGGCAGAAGAAGCAGCGGTCTGAGACCCGAGACCGGTTTGAATTTGTTTTTGTAACACAAACTTTTTTTGGCCCATGAAATCACGCTTTGTATTTTCTTGTGGAAATCTAGTGTTTATTATTATTCTTTTTACAGCTGCAATCTTCTGAGTTTTTGAAATATTGGCATGGATCGAATGTCAAAATGTCTGTTAATAACCGGTATTCAGATTTTTGGTTGGTTGATCGAGGACCAAGTAAAATCTAATTTTCTGGTTGAAGCTGTAAAGTATGAGGAAAGAGTGGACAGTTAAGTTGCTATAAAAATGTGTCGGAGAGAGAGTTTGTGACATCACAGCTAATCCGGCTGGTCAGGGACAAAACGGGGAAAACCAGTCAATTTTGCAACTTAACACACAGCAGGCTCATAAACTGACTTTAAGACTCTAAAGATTAGGTCTGTTATTTAATAAAGACATGTGTCACTGTTTGTTGTGGTTTAATTAAAATAATCAGGCTGTGAATGGGGCACATTATTCTTATTGGTAAAATTGTACATATAGGTTATCGAATACAAGTTTTTTTGACAAGCTTTTGCTTTCTCAAGACTTTAACCATTTTCTACTGGCAGTTTACATTTTTCATATTGCTTACATGTTCCCAGGGCCAAAAAACCATCCAATTCACTTAGTCCAAGTTCATTTGAAGCCACCATGTAACACATGCAGCTTACCCCTCACAGCATTAGGCAGAGTCACTCGCTAAAAGGGTGCTGCGGGTGGCTCATGCCTAGCTTTCCTCGCTTATCCGTGCTTATCCAGGCTTGACAAGGCTCAAGACATTGTAGTTCACTTTGTGCGGCTCCCCTACTGTGATTGGAGGGTTATGCTGCTGTGCTGTGTGTTTTAAACACAGCTAAGAAGAGATCTGCAGTGAGGGGAATGGTAGTGGAGGAAGAGACAATACAATACAGTAGTGACCAAACACTACTGCCTCCCAGCAAGCCTAGGAGACAAATGAAGAAAAATGGTCAATTGCACCATACACACTACTGTATACAGCATTGTACTGCTTCATGTGCACTCCTAGGAAAAAAAGGGTTCTATATAGTCCCAAAAAAGTGCCATATAGAAAGAAAAAGGAAAGGCTTTCCTTTTTTACATTTGCGGTCACATTTGCATTTACATTTATGGCATTTAGCAGACGCTTTTATCCAAAGCGACTTCCATTCCCTAAGTACAGGTCTCCCTGTGGCAACTTGGGGTTAAGGGCCTTGCTCAGGAACCCAGTGGTGGTGCTGAAGGACCTCTTGGTCCAGAGGCAAGTATCCTCCCACTAGGTCACCAAACTTATGATATTGTACAATGACAACTTCACAAAATGACTACCTCCTTAAAAAGGTAATGGTTATGTGTGAAACATGATGGCTTAAAGAACCAATGCTTAAATGGTTCTTCAATATTTTAGAGAACCTTGAATATGGTTCTTTGAAGAACCTTTTAAAAATAAAGAGTTCCATTTTAGTTATGATCAAGTAACCCTTTTTTCAATACTATAAAAAAGTGTAAAACAGAAATGCAATTGTCGCATAATTAGAATGGCACACATAAAATGAATTGTTTTCTGAGCTACAAAGAACCATTTAAGCCTTCAAATGTTTGTCATAACCTCTGTCTTTGCTGAAAAACCCCTGAAGAGCCCCAACTGGATGCAAGGCCTGTTTACGGCATATGCACATCTTGACTAGCAGCTGACCATTTAACTTGCATGAAAATAGATTATTTGAACTCTGAAAGTGATTATTGATGTAGCTTCTTCCATGAGACTATACTATGAGAAAGGTAATCAATCATTCAAAGTGAAAACGAAAACAGCATCTTGGCAAGAGACTGCTGCACTAGCGTGCTTGACTTAGTTAATCAAGAATCTGATGCTTGGTAAAACAGATCACATGCTTGAGAAAGAATTTAGTGAAAAATGACATATTCTGATGCTGACAATCTGTATCACAGAAAAAACACTAATAGCTACAAGCTTGTGCATGTTGGTCGCATCTGGATCATTTCCATTATAATCGAAGGGCCGCTGGAGTAGGCGGGGTATTAGTGTGCTTCAGCACTGGCTCTTGATCTCTTTGACCAGAGCCTGCTGTATTATTAAAACAGTCCTTGGGTCATAGGATTCGGGGGTGGGTGCAAATCAATCAAAGCAGATTCCCAGAATGCCTCACTGTGGGGCGGTATTGAACAGCTCAGCACAGTGCCAGCACATGGAGCCAAAGACATGGCAATTAGACCTGTCTGTCTCACCATGAGTCACAAATCAAAGATGGCGAAAAGCTCAAAAAACGTGCTGGGAAGATCACATGATGTGCACAGAGCTCAGTGTGCAGTAATTAAAGTCAGCTTTGCTCAGAAGGGACAAAAGAATGTGTAAAGCATGCAAATACAAATACAATGACTACTTACCCAGTATTATTCACACATTTCAGAAGCACCTCAAAGTGCAAGTATTAACAAAAACAAACATTTTGTCAAAGCACGATAAGATTTTTAAAAAAGAGAATGGATTGAAAAGTATTAAATCAGCAAAACTGAAATAAAGCAAAGTGAAAAAGAGAACATAACTGAATGAAATGCTAAACAAAAAATGGGCATAAATCTGTAACCCTTTATATTCACACAAGGAAACTATTGAGTAAATAATGCAAGTTAGCATTTTAAAGTATTGTTACATTAATTAAAACAGGGTTGCAGTGGTGAATGCAGAGGCAGTCACGCTTTTCATCTGTCCTGTGGTTTGTGATTAATGGACCTTTTGTGTTTCCGTGTGTGGTGTACCTCTCTGTGTATGCCATTTTGTATGGATGCCTAGATGTTGCTGAACAATGCTGACACTCTTTATTTGCACTACTCTGTTTAATGTATTGGCGTGTAATATCAATATATTTTTTCCACCTAGGTAAGATGTTGATGCATGGGTTGTAGGACCAAGAAAACAAGCATACAATGATGCATGCTCAAACAGCACAATTAAACATTAGTTATGCTTACTTGAATGTGCTTAAAATGATCTCGGATCTCTAAATAGGTAGTTTCATTGTTTTTCCCCCAAAATGTATTAATTCTCAAAAAAGGTTAAAATTGTAGAGAAATTACCAGATAAATCTTTTTCAATAGTTGTAAAAGAAACCAGGGGTTGCAGTATCTACAACACATATTTAGCCACAAGTGACCCTACACTTACACGTTTTACATGTAATGATGATAAAAAAAAGGTTTCTTTGGGGACTTATTTACCTTAGAAGAATGCCGTACATGTATCTCTGTCTTGAGTTAAGAGAAATTAGACAAAACTTTAGAGGCATCTGACAATACAGACATAGAGAAACTTACATAGCAGTCGAAATAGAAACCAGATAACAGCACATTTCATAATTAATTATGTTGAAATGTAAAAAAATAATCTTTTAAGCTTAACCTGTGGGATTTATACTTTTCTTGTCAGATGTCTGATCAATCTGTTCACTCAAGCCCTTGGTTTTGAGTCTGTCCTTGATGTGCCTCTGGAATGTAGCACTGGAATATCCTTGTACACTGTTATGAATGTGTAAGCGTGATAAAAATGATACAAAGAAGTGTAAGCATCATACAAATGATACAAAGCATAAATGCAGAGGCTTCCGGGTGATGCTACAATGAAATGGACGTATAGAGCAGAGCTCCTCCGAATCAGTTTTGAAAAAATACACCCTATCAATATAATTAGCTTAGAAATCACTTTAACTGATGAAAGGAGCAAAAATGCTGAGGAGTCTTACAAGATGATGAATAAAACTCAAGAAAACCCAGAAGAAAACCGGCGGTTGCTGAGCATGCTAATGACGACGAAATAGCGTTAGGTAAAGCTAGCGCAGAAGCCAGTGTTAGCAACAATGCACTGATCGAAAGTCTGACATGACTTTACAAGAAGCTGAAAGACTTTAAACAGGACATGAGAGAGGACCTGGGTGAAGTTAAAAACGACATCAGACAAACTTTGAAAGATGACCTCTCTGACTTCAAAAGTGAAGTTTTGCGAGAGAGAGTTGGTACTAAGAAAAGCCTGGCAGAAGAAGTTAGAAATTGAGGGCAAGCGACTTTATCTTGACAATGACTATGCGGCTGACGTTATGGAAAGCGGCAAGGTTTACGGACCCAACCCAAGGTTAAGGATGTACTGAAAAGGAAAAGGGGATTCAATTCCGGACGCCATATACGAAGATGCAAGTGCAGTGGACCTCCGGATTGGGGTTCTACAAGAGTGCGGAAGAGGCAGCCCAGGACTTGAATAAACGTGGATTACGGGTGACAGTGACTACGAGGACGAGGGCCGTAACCGCTGTGGAAGAACGACCGAATGAGGTGTTGCCATGGAAACGCCCCAACGCCTCAGACAGAGCAACTCATCATGAAAGAGAGAAGTTAACGGAGTTTAGAAGAGACCTTGATGCATGTTTTATTTTAATATAAGGTCAAAATAAAACATCTATCAAGGTTTGGGAGAGGCATTTGGTGAACCAGAGGTATAATTTAGGTTAATAGAATCACTCATGGTGAGTGAATTCCAGTGTTCTATTTAGAAGCAAGTTTTAGAAACTCACTAACTTTCCTAAGCAGGTGATTTCCACCTAATATTTAGTTATTTAACTGTATATCTAGTCTAGTAGCAAATGATAACTCTGGGCAACATATCTAGAAAGACTTATGACTCGATATGGGAAGTTTTGGAAAACCGACTGAGGAAATGGCTTTATTAAGTGCTAATGTTGGACACTTCTAGTAGAAGTGAGTATTTTCTCACTACTAGGGAAGGCCCCTCCATACGGGAGGCATTTTACCTTCCTCCCTCCAACAGGGAACATAATAGATGGCATTACTCATCCTTTTATTTTGAAGTCACAAATTTCAATGTTCAATTGATGTTATATGTTTCATCTATTGTTTTTATGTTTTGGTCTGGATTGCAATGCTGTTCCATAGATGGAAATGACAGAATAATGTCTCGATCCTGTCGTTAAACGTAAACGGTCTGAATAACCCTGTCAGATGCCAGAAAATAATGACTAAATTAAAGAAGGATAAATTGCAGATTATATATTTACACATTTGTCTGGACAGGACAGTGAGAAGCTTAGGAGGTTTGACTATAATACTGTCTTTTATAGTTCTTACCAACAAGAATTGTAGAAGAGGTGTGGCTATACTGATTTCCAACTCAGTGAAATTTGAATGTATTAAAGTAATCAGTGATAAGCAGGTAGAATTTATTATTATGAAAGGAAAATTGGAGAATGAATTAGTGACACTAGTTAATGTATATGCTCCACATAACACTGGAAAACTTTTTTTCAAAACTCTGTTTGATAATCTTAGAAATGGATGGAATATTAATTTGTGGGGGTTACTTTAATGTTGTGATTAATAGTAAATTGAATACAACAAACAATAGGAAAAACATTAACCATGCTACAAAAATAATCAAAACAATGCTTAAAGAATTTGGTATAGTTGACATTTGGAGAGAACTGTATCCCTCTAAGAGGGATTACACACTGTTCGGCCCCTAAGCATAGTTATGCTAGAATTGACTACTTTTTTACGAATAAAAAGGACCTATATTGAGTAAAGGAATGTAAAATTGAAGGAGCAGATGTATCAGATCACTGTACACAAGAATATACGTGACCCCCCATTTCTTCCAAAAATAAAAAATTAGGGACAGTATAGATAAAGTATTAAGCATGGAAACTGAAAAGACGACAAGATTTTTAAAACAATCGTATTATGAGGACGGGCCTAGAGCATTTTGATTACTAGCAAAAAGGCTTAAAAAGCAATAGACTGATAGGACTATTCATAAAATAGAGATATAACCACAAATCAGATGACCTACGAACCTACAGAGATTGAAACTAACTTTGAACTACTACGACTATCTTACTTCACCCATCACAAAGACAGAAATAGATAAAGCCGTGAGTAGGCAATAGGCAAATAAATCTCCTGGCAGTGACGTCTACCAGCTGAGTGGTACAAAACATTTTGGGAACTACTAATACCATTACTTGAGTTATCGTTTAATTACACACTTGAACACGGCGAACTCCCACCTTCTTGGAAGGAAGTAATATCAGTGATTCCAAAGGGCAATACAAATGAGACCTGCTCAGGGTATAGACCTATATCAATATTTATAGTTTATAAACTATATACCTCCATTATTGCAAAAAGATATTAACATTTTATGAATGATATCATAGATGATAGATCAGAGGATTTATTAAGGGAAGACAAACTCAAGACAATATTAGGAGAACCTTACATATTATTGACCACTTTAGACGCAACAATATCAGTGCAGCTTTAATAAGCCTTGATGCTGAAAAGGCATTTGACAGTGTTAATTGGACTTTTTTTATACCAGGTGCTTAATAAATTTGGACTGAATGAGAAGGCCATTGTATCAAGGAGCAACTGCAAGGATAAAAATAAATGGTAATTTGAGTGAGAGTATGCCTCTGGAACGGTCTACAAGACAGGGTTGTTGCCCATCACCAACACTGTTCGCAATTTTTATAGAGCCCTTGGCACAAATAATTAGCCAAAAAGATGTTACAAAGGTTGGGGATGAAAAACATGTCATTGGACTTTTTGCTGATGACATGATGGAGTGAAGGGTCATGTATGACCAGCAAGTGCTAACATACAAGCAGAGACATATATACTGGTTCAGAATAGGGAACACCTGGGAAAGAGGCAGGGACATGAACCAGACAGGTGAATCCACTGATCAGGGGCAGGGCTTAAAGATGAGCTGAGGACCAAAACAAGAGTCACATGGCACAGAGAAAACAAGGCAGAAACTGGCAAAATAAGACAGTGTGACAGGACCCCCGCCTTAGGGTGCAGCTCCCGAGGCACCAACAATAGGTTATGAAAAAAAAAAACCCCAAAAGGACCAGAGAAGGAGCTCACAATAAACAAAAGATTACTAGAGGACAGAAACTGGAACGGACAGGACTGGGAATAGGTTACAATTTGGACATAAGACAGAGGTAACGGGCATGAGATTAAAGTTGGACAAAGGACAAGTCAAGAAAATCTGAAAAACTGGAACTGGAACCCAAACAAATGAGAGAAATTAAAAACCAATATGAAGAGAAAGTTACGAACAAGAGGACCAATACCAAGGGGTAGACTAGACATAAGACAGATTTTATGGCTGAAAAAACAAGAACAGACTAGGGAATGGAGAGAGGTGTCAACATAACCAAGATGGGGATAACATCAACTTAACTGGACAGAACAAAACACGTGATGACAAGGAGATTCATATAGAGAACTTCAAATAAACAGCTTCAGATACCACTAGACAGATTTGAATTCAGATAAATGGATTTAGGTGTAATTAAACAATTAGAGGCTTACCCAATGACCAAGGCAGGAAAACATAATTCAACAAGGGAAACTATTCAACACCACAGGCCAGTCACAGCTTGATGTAATGACAGACTATACAGTAAAGACAGTTGCCTCAAAACAGACTAAACAAAAGATTAAACACCAGACTCAGCACAGCAACCAACATACTGCTGGACATTTCCTAAAAGGAAAGAGGTAACCAGGTAAAAGACACCAGACGAAACTGGGGTCAATAGGAAACAAGACCGGTCTGACTATAGGAGGCAGGGGTCACGACAAGGACAGACAATGAGTAGAACAGAAAAACAATTAACCGACAGGAAGGGGAACGACAAAAACCATTACATTAAATGGGGTAGACAGGAAGTACATTAATACATTATTCCACCAGCGCACAACTATGCTCTACTTCACAAGACTCTCAAGTGCATACATTATCATATACATCTCCTTAATGAACAATATCAGGGGGGCCTTTTGGATAACATGTACACGGGTTTCTAGCCAAATGGGCAGATATAAGACAGACTATTAATTGCGTAATGTAGACTGGACAGGAAAGTACATATTGAGTATCAGAAGGCAAAGCATAGAACCTTACTGAAGTGACAAAGGAACAAAACAGAATATAACCCAAAATTAGATACATATGATGTACTCGAGACATTGGTCAGAGAGCACATTGATATTTGGACAATATGAAACAAAACTAACATTGACATACAAACTGGTGAAGCAGATAAAAGGACAGAAACACCAAAGACTGGTTTCTAGGGAACTAGGTTGTGGATAGAACAAATGAAGTTGGCACTGAAGACTGAAATTGGCAATCAAACAGAGGAACAAGACTGTGGACCAGGCCTAAGAGGTGGAGACTGAATAAGATGAATCAAGGTTTAGACAAAGGACTAGACATGAAAGATGGGGAGTGACAAATGGACATACGTGACTGAAACCGAGGGTCAGACATAGAGTGCTGAAGCCGACTACTGGTGTCAGGAGGCTGAAACTGAATTGTGCTGAGAAGACTGAAATGAGTGATTAGACGGGAGAAAACGTGTTGAAGGATTAGGCTTAGAAAACATATACAAAGTATCAGGCTTGGTGGACTGAGACGGAATCTTAGATATAGGTGACTCGAACGGAACTGAAGTTGGAGGGGCTTGGAACTTTGGGTTAAACCGAGGGAGACAAGACTGAGGAGTAACTGAAGAAAACAAGGAAGAGGACTGGGAAATGAAAAGAGATGATGAAGACGAAACAGATGAGTAAGAGGGAGACTGGTGGGCAAACGATGAATTAGGCATGGCTGACTGGAAGGGTAGAGGAACAGAAAGGCTAAAAGGAACAAAAATGGTGACAGGCACTATAACAGGGATTGAAATGGATGTGGGAACAAGCCAGATATTAACATGTGCAGTGACAAACACTGTGATGGGAACAGAAATGGGGACAGGCCCATAAACAGGGGTAGGGTGGAACTGATAACCGTCTTTAACAGAAGGTAGAGACTCAAGTTGAGGGAAGAAAAGTGGTACTGGCCTGGTTGAAGCCACTCTCTGGGCTCTACCAGATGCTGATGACGAGAAACCAGGGGAAGAAAGCGGCAGCCCCTCAGGATAAGGAGGTTGAGGAGCGGGCCCCTCGGGTTGAGGAAGTTGAGGAGCGGGCCCCTCGGGTTGAGGAAGTTGAGGAGCGGGCCCCTCGGTTTCAGAAGATGAAAGAGCTGGCTTGGAAGAACCTGGAAGCTTGGATGCCGATGGCAATGGGCCCTCTGGAGCACTCTTCTTACGTCATCTTTTTTTCTTACTGCTGGGTTCATGTGGAGAGGGAGAATCCCTGTCCACAATCCCTGTCACCAACTTCAATGTATTTGTGGATTTTACAAGGGCAAGCACATCTGCTGTGACTTCAACCTCATCTTCACTATTTTCACCCCCCAACGGCTCCTCCAGTACATCAGAGGGCGCAGTGACTGCATGGAGAAATGCTCCGAAGCACTAGGGGGCAATCCATCAGCACTGCACTCCACTCCTGCGGCTTCTCTGGTCTGCTATCCCTACAGACCCTAAGCAATGTATTAAGGGGATAAAACAACTCCATTGTCCCCAGAGCGTCCTCAACCATGCTCACCAACTGGCTTATACGTTGTCGTGCGGGAATCCTAGCGTTCACTGCACTTTCCCTTGGTTCGGAGATCCCGGTCTGGTATAAAACACAACTTCAAATCTTTTTCTCTTCTCACACTTTTAT
>JBBJLS010000134.1:405525-418056 GCA_037577275.1 Bryconaethiops microstoma | reverse complement strand
GAGTGGTCTCAAATGTCTGTGTGCAAGTCTACCTGCTCTTCACGTACTTATACCCTCCGTGACGTCACTTCCGACACCGATTGGCGCCACGCGACCTGGTGCGTGTGACAGTGGTCTGTGGAAGAACAGCTATGTTATCCACATGTGGTTAGAGAGTTGCCACTGCAATCAGAAGGTTGTGGGTTTGAATCCCAGGACTGCTAGTGGCACCACTAAGGTACCCTTGAGCAAAGTATCGTCCCTACACACTGCTCCCTGGGCGCCCCCAGTTTGTGGCAGCCCACTGCTTCACTTGGTAAATGTGTTAAATGCAGAGAAAGCATTTCACATTGTACACACTGTGTGCTGCACTGTGTCCATGTGTGGCAATATGGGCCTCTTTGCTTTGCTTTAACACCAAGGATCAGAATTTAATCAAGAGTGTGGATGCAGTAGTGAATAGACCCTGTTATATTTTGAGTAAAAGATGCAATATCTAGATTTGAAGCAAATTTGGATTTCAGTGGATTCCTGGTGACCTGTAATCAGTAATTAGAGGAAAAGAGATCTTACTTTTATCTAGATTGGTTATTTTAAGAAAATTAATTTCAAAAGAAGTAAAGGTAGGACCTGTTTTCTGATTAATACCTAAAGCACTTCTGTGAATGTTTGCTATGCCTCCCCCTCTGCTCTAATTTAGGACTGTGTACATAGTTGTAGCCAGAGGAGGTGGCTTCATTAAGAGCAACACACTTGTCAGGTCTAATCCAAGTCTCTGTAAGACATAAGGTGTCAAAAAATCCGATCAGTGGTTGGTTCATTTCTGTGAGCGATCTGTTATTTATAGTCAGAATTTTTGGTTATTACTTTAGGGCATTGCTTTCATGGTCTCACTCAGTGCATTACTGCCAGATATTACTTATGACATCTCACAACACTATATGTGCAAGTAGTTACAAATCTGTGTTCAGTCTGCAATACATATTGCTTTTATGGACATCAGTGAAAAGAGGAAACCCGTACCAGCAGGATCTCATGGTTGTGTGTATGTTTGTAGTTGCAGAATTCATGTATATGAGGTACAGTCAAATGTTTGTCATTATAAATTGCATAAGATTGCTCATTTAAACAACAGTATAATTGCTGTATTACTCCATCACTAATGCAGTTGATAGTAATAGCCCTAATTGGAACAGACACTGCACTGGCAAAACAGTGAAGGTACATTTAAAAGTGCTGTACTGTGATTTAATTCCCCCTTAATCCAGTTATATAACTTGCTCTCATGGCATCACTGGGATTTATTCTCACACTACTTGGGACCACATCCAATTGCTCTCATGATGTCATATTGTCCACACATCTGTATACATAATGCAAGCCTATGCATGACAATCTGCACAGTGTTTTCAGCAACAGATAAGGGGATCACAGACACAGTCCCAATCATGTGAAGTGAGAGAAATGCCATCTGACACACAATGATTCTTCTGTCAAGAACACTGGAGAAGTTCACAGAGCAGACAGGCACAGCTGTTGGCTAGATGGCCTTAGATTGCCCTGCTCTGACTATATCCATGTTCACAGTGGTATCACATGAATGTTATTAGATTTCAAAATTTCTCCTTACTGTTGGTGTCAGGGTATTTTAAAGCCAGATCACTCTCCCAGAAGTCAAGGAAAGCATTTTGTTTTATGTGAGGGCAATGTAAATGTCTTCACTTTATTGCAGGAGTCTTTCATTTGATTTAACAGATGCTTCTATCCAAAGTGACTTCCCTGACTACAGGGGACAGTCTCTGTGGAGCAACTTGGGGTTAAGGGTCTTGCTTAGGAACTCAGTGGTGGCATGCTGAAGGTAGGATTCAAACCCATGACCTCTTGGTCCAGAGGCAAGTATCCTACCCACTAGGCCACCATCACCCCTCGGAACAATCAGCTCCTCAGTCTGAGAGAGACGACTAAAGAGATCCACACACGGAGCGCCAACTAGAGCTTCAAACCCTAGAAGACTATGTCTCTCTATACAACCTCTATACAAGTTTACTACATTTTAGGTAGTTAATGTCTATTTTATATCCAACTGTATGTCTGTTTCACTGTTCATCACTTTAGTGTTGTGCCACTGGGTAAGTTTGGCTCAACGCGTAGTAGCATTCAGGGTCTAATTATTTAGACCACAACAAACAGTGATACATGTCTTGTTTTTATATGACTGACCTGGGCTTTGGCGTCTTTATGAGCGTGCTGTGCTCTGCGTTTATGTTTTTCGGCTTTTGGTCCATTCCTCTCACCCTCATCCATGTCATCACAGACTCTCTCTGACACACATTTTAAAGGTGAATTCACCAGTTTCTCCCTCTCCCCAAATATTACAGAGGTCTCTTGACCATTTTTAAAAGGTCAAATACTCAACCAATAACAAAGTTATATACAAGCACACTAATACGGATTATAACAGACATTTAACAATTGAATGGTCCTGACAAGAAGCAGCTCCAAATTCAGCTCTAAAAACACTAATAATAATTAAGAGGTGCAGTTCTGCGAAAAAATGCGAAGTATTGCTGTGGTAACTGGTGTGGTTGCTATGTGGTTGCTGTTCAGAAAATTTCTCCTTGTAAATACCCAAAATACACATAATAAAGGTTTTGGAAACCTTCAGCTCACACACAAGTATGATTATAAGATTTGTCGAATAAAAAAAAAAATCTAATATTTATGATCAAGTTATCAAATTATGATAAAAATAATAAGGACATCCCTGTGTTAAACACACACATACACACGCACGTGCACGCACACACACACACACACACACACACACACACACACACACACACACACTTACCCCAACTCATGTGCTCTGAGAGAGCTCACTGAGAACACAGCAGGTGTCTGGATGGCACCCAAGAATGTCCAGGTGCACTGCCAGGATTTTCAGAGCAGCTTTCCAAGGAAGGTAGCATCACAGTGCCCCTTCTCTCTAGGCTTGACAGATAGGTGGCTCGGCCGTTTTCTTGCTCTCTAAATATGTTTCAGATGTCTCTTGACCAATTTTTAAACAATCAGTACTCAGACCCTGATCAGCCGATCACAAAGTTTTATACATGCACACTGAACTGGATATTAACAGATGTTTTGACATTACGGAGTGGTCCCAGAATTTAGCATGAGCTCCGATGAGAAGTGGCGCCTATTTTGGCTATAAAAATACGGTAATAACAATACAACTTATAATTAAAAAAAACTGAAAAACAGCGGTAGTCTGATTAACAACTACAAATTGATAAACAATATTCTATTCTCTTCTTACTAAACCTCATGACATCTTTTTCTCTTTTTTGCAGGGCAAATGGCCATGTTGCTGTAGATGATGGCATAGACAGCAGCTCTTTACAAGTGAGAGAGAAAGAGAGAGCACCAAGGACTCTTGGTCAATAAGACTCTTTCCTCACCTCAAACTGACATACGCAGGTTTTCTCAATACAAATTAAGGAAGGTGAAACCCACCTGAACATCTACTTCCAGATATAGTGATACCAGACATGCTACTGTGCGGTAGAGGGCCATGTCCCACCCCTCTACACGAAGCCTTTCAGCTTCTACTCTTCCTCATTTCCCTCTTTCAATGTGAGAAGCTTGAAGCAACCCTCCCCTCTTTTCAGACATTTGGGCCATCTGAGGGAGGGCTTACCCACCTGGTTGTCCACAACAAAACGGGTGAAGTCTACGTAGGTGCCATTAACTGGATCTACAAGCTCTCCACCAACTTGACCAAGCTGCGAAGCCATGTGACAGGTCCGGTGGTGGACAATGAGAAATGCTATCCACCACCTGGGGTGCAATCCTGCCCACATGAGTTGTCGCAGACAAACAATGTCAACAAACTGCTGCTGCTAGATTCAGGGCAGAATCGGCTCATTGCCTGTGGGAGCACATCACAGGGCATCTGCCAGTTCCTGCGACTCGATGACCTCTTTAAGCTAGGCGAGCCACACCATCGCAAAGAGCACTACCTCTCCAGTGTATCCGAAGCAGGGACTATGTCTGGTGTGGTAATCAGTGGCTCCCAAGGTGTCAGCAGTGGTAAGCTGTTCATTGGTACACCAATAGAAGGCAAATCAGAGTACTTCCCAACACTTTCCAGCCGTAAACTGATGGCCAATGAAGAGAATGCTGATATGTTCAGTTTTGTATATCAAGATGAATTTGTCTCCTCACAGCTAAAGATCCCTTCGGATACACTGTCCAAGTTCCCCACTTTTGATATATACTATGTGTATGGCTTTAGCAGTGAACAGTTTATCTATTATCTGACACTTCAGCTTGATACACAGTTGACTTCACCTGATGCCAGTGGTGAACAGTTCTTCACGTCCAAGATTGTACGTCTTTGTGTTGATGACCCTAAATTTTACTCATATGTAGAGTTCCCCATTGGATGCACCAAGGATGGTGTAGAGTACCGGCTGGTCCAGGGTGCCTACCTTACACGACCTGGTGCCAGGCTGGCCCGGTCACTGGGCATCTCAGAGCGGGAAGAGGTGTTGTTTACTGTGTTTGCTCAGGGCCAGAAGAACCGAGCCAAGCCGCCCAAAGAGTCAGTCTTGTGTCTGTTCACACTGCGCAAAATCAAGGAGAAGATCAAGGAGAGGATTCGGTCCTGCTACCGAGGAGAGGGCAAACTGTCCCTGCCCTGGCTGTTAAACAAGGAGCTGGCCTGCATCAATTCGGTGAGTTATTTCTTAACAGTTCCAGATTTGTATCGGTGTCAAATGCAGCGGATATATTTTTTGCCACACTTTGTCTGTAAGTGAATTTTGGCAGATTTGCATGCTATCACATATCTGATAGTTACAATAGTTCCACATTTTAATAAGAGCTTGTCAGAAATCAGTCAATAAACATGTGCTTGCACAGGATTCCCCATTGCCTTGATTTTACAGGCTAGCTGCATGACTATAATGAATATTGTCAGGCAGTGGGTTTGGACACAAGCCCTTAGAGACTGTGTATGTGTGAAATGTGTGTTATTTACTAGGTAGCTTAACTCTGCAGTAGTTTGTTCAAGGCCTTGCTGATGGTCACATCATTAGCTCAGTCCCTGGCACTAACGCTCTGTCAGTCTAAGGCCTCATATGGCCCTGCTCCTTGGGCACTAAGTGATTTATAGTCTAGAAGTTGTTGTCTCTTTTTGTCCTCCCGGGACCTCTGGGCTGGTAGCACAACAGAACAGATTGCCATGGAGAGGTGGTGTGAGTGGGCATAGCTCCCTCATTTTCTCATTGACTGCACTCCGCTCTTTTCTCATCAGTCCACTCTCCTCACCCTTACCCAAATCTGCATGGAACACAATTGTCCGCAGAATGAGGGATATGTGCCCACAGAATTGTGTGGCTGTTTCTTTTAATTATTTCTGCAGCATTGTTCTGCAGTTGTGTCCATACGTACAAGTAGAAGCATAGTTTGTATTGTTTGTAATTTTAGTTTAGTGGAAGAAGGAGAAAACGGCTAAAAATTTAGAAACCATTAGTAAGAGAAGATGATGAACTAGGCAAGTAAACTAAGGGCACATCTATTTTCCACAACAATTTGTACAACAGCATCTCCTAGTAGGTGTTTCTTTGAAAAAAAAGATTGTCTTTAAGACAGAGATTTTTTACCAAGAAAACTTTGTAGTATCCTGTCAGCACCCTTTGTCTAATCTAAGTGGTGTCTTGGCCAGGCTTTGCACTGTAGGTGGTATTTGCCTGCTGTCCTGGCTTAGAGCTTGATAGCAGAAATGGCAGTGGCAATAGTATTTATTGACAAATGGCCAGTATTAGCAATAATAACCGCAGTCATTGTAATGATGGCCTGGGGTAATCTGCCTAGGTAATGATGCCGGAATGGCTGGCTGAATTCGATGAAAAGATAACATTCCTAAGGTCCTCCACCAGCAAGGAGTTTCCAGCTTATGAATAATTCACCCCACTCACCTTGTGTTATTCATTTGTGCTCCATCATAATCAGCCTCCAATCAAAAATCCCTCTGCCACCTCATTACTTACAAGCAATTAACGTTGTCATTTGCCAAACGCAAAGCATGCTCGGAGATTCAGATTTTAAGAAAGGGACCGACATATGGGAGAGAGAACTGAAACAGAAGTGACAGATAGAAGTGTAGAAATGTTTTTGTGGCAGAGAGGCTGTCTGTTTCTGACATCTCTTTTCTGCCCAGTTGTCTCGTTGCTTGTGATAATGCAATGCATATATGTTAATGAGATACAGTACATCATGGTGGTTGATTACCATCTGTACCAGTGCTTACAATCAATCAAGGACATGTCCTGAGGAAGAAATAATAATTTCATACAGGTGCAAGGGTCTGCCTTTAATGTGTTCTTCTTCACAATTTTTTGCTGTTGCCCTCTCAAAAGCAAATCAGATCTTGTTTGTTTTTTTGTTTTTTTTATTTTTTTCCAAAATATTTTCAACAAGGATTTTATGACTCGCTTGATAAGAGTATCAATAAGCAAGTATTTTCAAAAGTAGAACTATGCTGGTAACATAATCTGTGTAATGAGGGGGTGTTAGAAGTGGGAAAAAATTAATCTCGCTGTGTGCATGGTCATTGTCTATTTTAATGAAACATATTTCTCAAGTTTAGAATTTGAGGTGCTGCTTGTTATTTCCCCTCAGAAAATTATATGACAACTGACATTTTTTAGAACATGCCTTTGTAAGTGTGCATAGTGTTTAATCCATGTTATGAGTTATCATGAGAATTTGTCTGTATTAGCCATTAAGGAATTACAAATGCTGGCTTTAAACATTAGACTTTTCTAATCTTTTCAAAACTGAATTACATTCTTATTGAGACAACCTAAATCTAAATTGTTTATTCTAATACTTCCCCAATACAAAATAAAAGCATGAAAATAGATCCATATTGGATTTCAAACTAAAAGTATGAAAAAAATACATCATTAAAATATTATGCATGACTATATCATTTTCAGAGATAAATTGAGATGTAAATAAGTAAATAAGAATGAATTGCAGAAAAACACAATCCTACAAAAAAACAGTAATTAGAAAGTAGCCATACTGGCCGAACTGTTTGCCCAGTGTAGCGTGGTGAATGAACCCAGATTGAGCACGAAGGGGTTGGTTAGCCATGCAGTTAGTCTAAGAACGCTATGCACACAAAGTAAGGGTTTCCACCGGGAATCCTCATTCTCATACACACACTCGGTACAATAAGAAGGTAGAAAAGGACCGTGTCCGGCTGAAGTCGAGTTGAGTTGGGCATAGAACTCAATAACTGAGCACCATGTGTAACCACTTCCTTGTTTATATAGGACGTGACGCGCATCATGTGACTGGTGTGCGTGACAGTACCTTCCCCCTCCAGGACCGTCATCAGAAGGGACCTGGCTGAGAGGATACCCGACGATGGTAGTCCTGGATGAGGGAAGGGTCCAAGATGAAGCCACTGGGGACCCAGGATCGTTTTTCCGGGCCGTGGCCTTCCCGGTCCATGAGTTAATGGGTGTCCCGACCATAGCATCGCAAGTCAAGGATACGCTGGACGGTGTAGGAAGGACCACTGTCAATGATCTTGGGATGAGGAAGAGGAGGGTCTTGAGGTACCAGGGGTGAGAAGAACATGTCCTTGAGTTGAGAGATGTGAAACACCGGGTGTACACAGAGGGAAGCAGGCAGCTGGAGCCGATAGGTGACAAGGTTAATCCTGTGGGTGATTTTGTAGGGTCTGATGAACCAGGGGTGTGAGTTTCTTAGGTGTGGAGATGGAGGTTCTTGGTGGAAAGCCAAAGCAATGCTGCTGGGTGTAGCGGTCGTTGGCCCGCTGGATGGCAGTGTGGGCCTGGCTTCAAATCGGTTGGCACCGATGGACCAACTGTTACATCAACTTCCGCTTCTTGGTGTTTCGTAGTGACCAGTGGAGGTGATGAATGCCGTCTGCCACTCATCTCCCTCTCTGATGCGAACGAGATTGTATGTGCTACAAAGGTCCAACTTGGTGAAGATGGTAGCACCAGAGAGAGTGTCCAGATCGGTGTTGGTGAGTGGAAGAGGGTGATGGTTCTTAATATTTATTTTATTAAGGCCCCGATAATCGACACAGGGGCAGAGACCCCCGTCTTTCTTCTTTAGGGAGAAGAACCCCGTGCCAGCAGGAGAGGAGGAGGGCCTGATGGTTCCATGTCACAGCCCCTCAGAAAGAGAGAACAAATGGCCCCAGGGCGTTACCGTGCTGGGCTGGAGGTTGATATCAATATCGTAAGGCCGATGAGGGGGCAGCTTGATGGCACGGCGTTTACTGAAGATCTCCGCCAGATCACGGTACGGGATGTTGAATGATCTCCGTGTCGACATCGGGGGCCTCAGACTCCTCTGACCACATCTCAGCCGTCGCCCAGGGACAGAGCTCCTGACACGTCAGGCCTCATTGAAGGATCTTGTTCCAGGTGATGTGGGCATCGTGTAGAAGCTGCCAGGGGTGTGGTCTGGTGGATGAAGGGGCTGGAGGCCAGGGGCCAACCGTCAAAGGTAGTGATAATGAATGGCTGAGATAACTCCTCTAATCTCACACCCAACTGAGCTGCTTAATCTCGGTCAGTGAAGTTCCCAGCCGCCCCTGTGTCAACAAAGGCAGAAGTCACGACCCGTTTGTGGCTCACTTAATCGAGAAACAGTTGGTTTGAGGAGTGGACAGGACTGGGTGATGGGTGACGGGTTCCTCCTGCTCACCTGGCCGGTCTGTTTCTCCGAACAGAGATGGCAAATGGCATGATGATGTAGTAGGCGCGAGGCTTTCGCAATATCTCCTAGCCCTCTCCTCAGGTGTCAGGGAAACACACCCTAACTAGATGGGTTCCCCGGATCTGGAGTGGTCCACTGGATGAGGTGAAGAACCGATGGAGGAAGAGTACGGGGAGGAGTTAGAGCAAGTCCTGGGGGTCACTGGTAGCAGGGACTGAGGAACTGGCGTCGGGTGAGAACTCATCCGTTGGTCGATTCGGAGAGAAAGTTGGATGAGGCCTGTGGTAGTGTCTGGCAGCCCTCACCCGGCTAGAGAGTCTTTAATGTGGGGAGCCAGTCCCTCATAAAAGACCGTTCAGAGGGCGGAGTCGCACCAAGAGGTCTGCATCACCAGGGTGTGAAACTCTGCCATGAAGCGTCCGACCGAACGGTCACCCTGCCGCAGATGGTAAAGATGAGAGTCGGCCTCCACCTCGCTGTCCGGGTATTGGAAGACGGCCCTGAGCTGGGTGGTGAACTCGGTATAGGAGGGATCTTGATGGGCTATCAGGACTGCCGTGGCCCACTCTGCTGCCTGCCCGGTGAGGAGTGAGACGAGAAGTGCGATGCGGGTCCTCTCTGTCGTGTAACGATGAGGTTGAAGTTTGAAAAGGAGGTCGAAAGTGGTTAAAAACACATCATACTTCCCGTCTACACCATTCCATTTGTCCGGTAAAGCTATTTTGGGCTTGGGAGAGAAAGGGGAAGACCGGACCGCTGTCGCCCAGGGACAGTTTCAGCCATGCAGACTGGACCCAGCAGTAGGAGAGACCAATGAGGGTGAATCGGTACTCCATCCCCGAGCTGCTGGGTTGGATCAGCTCTGACGACGAGTACGAGGAAGATCGGGATGCCTGGAGTGTCAGGTCGGCAGACACGCCAACAATCCTGGCTCTGGAAGTGTTCGGCAGCTCCCTCAACTTCGGTCCAGCCGAGGTGGAGCTGAGGCTCACTATCTGGCGAGGCGGGAGTTCCGCATCTCGGGGGCATAGGAGACGAGGTGGGTCACAAAACCCTGTCTCCAGTCCACTGATCCTCTGCCCAAGAAGTTCTTCCTCGAAGGCTCATCCACCCACGCTCGTGCCCGTATCACCTCATGAGGTGACTCCCGTGCCGGTCCGGCCAGCTTCATCCATGCTCCCCACAGTTTCTCGTGCTCGTAAAGCATGGCGTCATGTAAACTGTAAGCTTCAAATGTATTCGCTACTTAGGTCTAAACAAAACATGAATGTAGCATAATTCCAGTGACAACTACAATGCGATTATTCCATTTGCTTAACAAAAATGTAATTATTACAGTGAGCTTGTTATAACGATACCTCTGTTTGAAATATGTCCTAACAAATCCTTTAATCTCTTTTCATTCCTGATATTATGGGTGCCCAAACAATTATAGCAGCAGGGGGACATGCCCCCCTAGCTTTTCAAAATCATTTGTTTCGCCCTCCCACCGCTAGCCCCAAATAACAAGTTTCTTGGTGCCCACATTAGGGAGAGCCTGACATGGACTCTTAACACCAGCTTCATTGCCAGGAAAGCCCAGCGGTGTCTCTACTTCCTGTGTAGACTGAGGAAAGCCATTTTACAGAGGGACGATAGGAGCATTCTCTGCAGCCTATAGGGTTTGATCAGCAGGAATGATACATCCTCCACCACAAATCATCCAGGGCATGGACATTGAGGCTGTGGAGAGCTACAAGTACTGTTCATCTGAAAAATAAACTGCACTGGATTTGAATGCTCTCTACAAAAAAGGGCAGAGCAGGCTGTACCTTCTGTAGAGGCTCAGGTCTTTTGGACTGCAAGGGCCGCTGCTGAACACCTTTTAGGACTCAGTAGTGGCATCAGCCATCTTTTATGGTGGGGTGTGCTGTGGCAGCAGTATCTCTGCTGGTGACAGAAAGAGACTGAAAAGGCTGATCTGGAGGGCCAGCTCTGTTCTAGGATGCCCGCTGGACCCAGCGGAGGTTGTGAGTGACTGGTAAATGGTGGCTAAGCTGTCATCCCTTTTGGACAACATATCCCACCCCATGCAACAGACTTTGACAGCACTGAGCAGCTACTTTAGTGACAAGCTGCTGCACCCATGGTGTGGGAAGGAGAGATTCTGAAGGTCTTTCCTTCCAGCTACTGTCAGACTGATAAGTGGAAGTTTCTCTCATGTGCAATTTTTGGGGTGAAATATTACTGTGTGCAGTGTCCAATTTGTCTGGTGCATTATTACTGTTTTTGTCAGTGTCTGCTGTTACTAAACAACTGAGGACACTCCAATGTGTACCTGTGTATAGATAAAAAAGTAAATTATAAAGAGCAAAATGTCTTCAGCTACATTGATTATATAGGAATTGTTAGCAGTGCCAGTAATTGTGGCACTGGTGACTTTGTTACAAATAACTATTTCTTAATGATAGATTAAAAAAATTACTTGAGTTAAGTGTTAGATATATTTAGGTTTATATAGATGTACAATAATATAAAATATATTTTATATACATACACATACAGTTTTATATATTTACATAATATTTGGTATAGTGTACAGGTTTTTATATTGTTATATTGGACAGTTTTTATTCTATTGGATATGCAGCTTCTAAATTCTTATTTTGTTCTGTCCATTTTGCTGCTGTAACAATGCAATTTTAAGATATAATTTCAATATTAATCTTATGTTGTCTTAGATTTGTGAGTCATTGACCAGCAAGCATGTTGTCTGTATTTGAATATCTGCTAATCTTACCATGAACTAGTTTGTAGACCGTACCTCCTACCACAGGATCCTCATGCTGGCATCACTTACAAGCCTGTGTTTTTAGACTTTTTTAAGGGAATAACAAACACAATCAGTTATTGTACCTCAGGGCAAGGATCTTTCCTTTTTGTAGTTCAGGAGAATAATGCTCCCTTTGTTGGCCTGCTTGCTGTGGCTTTGCTTCTTTTGTGGATTTATTGCTCCTATAATGACAGGTGGACTTTCGCAAAGTTCCAGGTCACCTTCTGTGCCAGATTTAAACTCATTTGCAAAGCTGTGGATTTTGCCCTGGAAAAAAACACACAAACAAATTAACATTGCTAATAAGCCTTTTTGTCCTTAAAATGACATAAAAGAACAGTACAACAAACAACAACAAAAGTAGTTTGGTAATTTTCATTACTAGTAGTTATCTTTCTGTCTCCTCTGATGCCTTTTCCTATTTTCTGTCTTGTCTTTTAATCTCTGTCATTACTGAAGACCGCCTGATGAAAGTTTTTGTGATTAGATCACAGCACTGAATATTATCTGCTCTCTGTTGATATTTACTTTGCTTCTGCCTACTCCCCTCCCATGTGCACTGTAGTATTCACTGGATGGGGTGTTACTTCTTCCCGCTGAAACAAGGGCTTATAAGCGTGTTTTGCTGAATCACGTTGTGGTTAAGCGACCTGTGACTCCTCTCTTATGCAGTATTGAGCAGGAAGGGCAGAGTATTAAAAATTTTGCAGCAGGAGTCCATCTAACCCACTTGCATTTGGACTAATTATTTTCCCATAATGGCTTATGTAATATGCAAGGTCTAGAAAGGATTACATACACTCTGTTCCAAATTATTATGCAAATTCTATTTAAGTGTCACAAAAATGAGATTTTTTGGTTTTCAATTAAATTCATGGATGGCATTGTGTATCCGGGCTCTTTGGATCACTGGAAGAAATTTTAGACACCTGTGACAATTAGTTTACCAGGTGCGTCCAATTAAAGGA
>JBBJLS010000134.1:388264-405425 GCA_037577275.1 Bryconaethiops microstoma | reverse complement strand
CAGAAACCCTGTTATCAAGGTTCCGAATAGATAGATATCCTCTACGTCCTCCAAGGAAAGAGCTGCCAGGCACACAATGCGCCACTTCTCCCACCCATCCATTATGTATCCAGCTGACAATGTTCCCGCAGGACAGTTAGGTTCCCCCGAACCCAGACTTCTCATCGCGTTCAGAGACCAGTCGATGAAGTCCATAATTCCTTATTTGGAGAGCAGGGCAAGGAGAGTCTCAGAGACAGAAACTAAACAGGACAAAATAAGAGGAGCCAGCAGGAGAGATAAAGGAAGGAGAGGAAAAAGATTCGACCGCCTTCGTCGAGAGCCAAGAGAGAAAAGTTTGTATCTCTCCCTTTCTCTCACTCAGTCATCTGTATCTCGCCCTTTCTCTCGCTCAGTCGTCATCTGCATAAAAGAATAAGTTGAGTGTCATCTGCATAAAAGTGGTAGGAAAAACCATGTGAGCCTATTACATCCCCAAGAGAACCAGTATATAGAGAAAAGAGAAGCGGTCCAAGGACCAAGCCCTGCAGAACACCAGCGGACAATCTGCGCTGGGTAGACTGAGAGCCGTGCCATGCCACCTGGTACCTCCAGTCATCAAGGTAGGAAGCAAACCATTGCCAGGCTTTGCCCAATATCCCAAGGTTGGAGAGAATAACCAGTAGGATCTGATGGTTAACTATGTCGAAGACTGAAAAATCAGAGCAGGAGACAGGTTGGCTGATCTAGCTGCATGAAGTTCTTCGGAGATGGCTAGTTGGGCAGTTTCGGTAGAGTGCGCAGCCTTGAACCCGGACTGGTAAGGGTCCTGAAGCCTGTTTTGAGAAAGAAAGATGTTGAGTTGGTTATAAACAGCACATTCCGGGTCTTTGGAGAGGAAGGAGAGAAAAGATACTGGTCTGTAGTTGTTGACATCTGAGCAGTCCAAACATGGGTTTCTTCAGAATTGGTGTGACCACTGCAGACTTGAAAGCAGATGGGACATGGCCAGTTGTTAAGGAGCCATTGATGATGTAGGTGATATGCGGGATTAGATCTGAGAATGTAATCTGGAGCATATTCGACGGGATAGGTTTGAGTGGAGACATGGTGGGTTTGCTAGACACATACTCGAGAGAGAGAGAGGTGAGAATCCAAGAAACTGGGCAGTATTGGCTGGTCTCAGGCTGACAGGCAGCTTGATTGGTGGGAAGGATCTACTAATGTCATCAATCTTCTCATCAAAGAACTTGGCAAAGTCTTCTGGTGAGAGAGTTGGGAAAAAAAGGAAGAGATGGAGATTTAAAAAGTGACGAAAAGGTGGCAAAGAGCTGGATGGGGTTGGATGCTGATTCTTCAAACTTGGTTCTGTAGAATGACTTTGCAGAAGTTAAATCTGTGGCAAATTTAGATAGAAAAGAGTGATAAGTGAAAAGGTCGATGTCACAAAGCGTTTTCCTCCATGGAAGTGGGGGAGAGACATGCTTTGGTCTGGAAGACAAGGGGCAGGCTAGATTAATTGAGCTGTGGAGAGATGAGAGAAGGTCATTGGTGGCTGATTCAACTAAAGATGAACAGGGGTTAGTGGAGTTAGGGAAGAAAGAATTGAGGAAGAAAGAATAGAGGAGGAGAGAGAGGGCAGAGATAGAGAAGATAGATTAGTCATAGGTGTTACACGTGAGATAGGTAGTCATAGGTGTTACATGTGAGTGATGAGACGAGGAGGTCTGAAGAGGAAATTTGAAAGATAGATGATGATGGTCAGAGACATGTAGAGGGGTGCACAAACTATTGAACATAGGAAGTGATCTGGATGATACTAAGTCCAGAGTGTTGCCTACTTTGTGGGTTGGAGGAGACTCGCCGAGGTACAAGCCGAAGGACAATAGAAGCATCGCAAGCTCAGAGGTCTGCAACTTGTCACCTGGAAGATTGAAGTCCCAAAGGAGGATGAGGGGAGAGTCATCAACTGGAAATGAGCTCAGGAGATCATCCAGTTCATTGATGAAGTTACCCAGCGGGCCAGGTGGGAGATAAAGTACAATGATATGGAGGTTAGTTGGATATGTTATAGTAACAGAATGGAATTCAAAGGACAAGATGTTGAGCTAGGAAAGACTGACAGGCGTAAAACACCCTCTATCTGAGAGAAGCAAACCTGTACCCACCTCCTCTGCCTGGAGTGCGAGGAGAATGAGAGGAGGACATGGTAGAGGAGAGAGCTTCCAGAGTAGCGGAGTTCTCTTGTGTGACCCACGTCTCTGTGAGGGCCAAGAAGTGGAATGAGTGGAGAGACACCAGTCCAGAGATAAAGTCAGCTTTCTTGATGCAAGACTGTCAGTTCCACAGACCGCCATGAACCACTGTAGAAGGCTGTGGAGAAAAAAGCAGCTGAGAGAGGTTACTGTGATTTCTCCTATGCCATTGCAGAATGTATCTTCTTAGCCTGTATCTTCTAAACTTCTAAAACATGTTAGAAGTAAAACTACTAGAACAGAAGACATCTTCAAAGACAGGAACTCAAAACTTTGAGACTGTTGTTGGAAATCTAACTTATATGTAATGATGCAAATCCACCACATCATCTCTCTTTCTATGAAAATTATTTAAAGCCACATCTACATTACTAATGCAGTGTTCTAGGCCAAGACTCTGTTTGCTGTGGTAAGCTTATGTCTAGTCCTAACTAATACAATTCTTTAAAACGTTTACTGACGCTGTAGCTTGGGAGCAAGGCTTAGCTTAGAAATTCCCAATGTTGTTAAGCAGAGTTATGAAAAGACACCTCAGTTTGGCTAAAAGGTAAGCTAAAAACTCAGCTCAGCAAAGCAAGAACCTCTGCTTTGATGCTCTGCTGTGTCACTTTGCTGTCAAATTATGAATTAACAAAAATGTAGTGAAACAGATGGACCGCTGTCTGTAATGGCAAACGTTATGCACTGATATTGTAAACAGAGCTGATCAAATGGACAGTAAGTGTAGATACAAGGTAGGTACACCTAATGAAATGGTTGATTCGCGTCTCCAGGTAAGCTTGATAATGAATTTTATGAGCCCATGCTGTTCAACCAAGCATGCTGCTTTGTCCTCTGTCCCCCCTTTTCCCTCATTAAACCCACCCCTCTCCTCCCCCCATGCTCTGTCAACTCCTCCAGCCCATTCCTCTGGTTCTCTGGCTGCCAGTTTCTGTCTAAACAGCAGTAATTCAAAGCCCAGCAGGTGTGCTAGCTGGGCCTTCCCTCTCTACCCAGCAGTAGAAGTGCAGGCGACACCAGGAAGGTGGCATTGTGTAATTACATATGGCTGCCTTAGATGGCAATTTGAAGCTCCGGTGGCACTGTAATTAGTGGCATGGTCCGTTAGGAGCAGGCATATCGCTTCCTTTGTAATTACATGTCTGAATACTACAGACATTTAGTGGGTGACTCTTATCAGTGCCAAAGTTCCAGGTGCAAAGCAACATATCACCACTCTTCAACATACACCAGCGACAAAGCTAGTCTAAGGAAGAAGGAACGTGTTATGATGGCAATACAGGCCAAAAGGGTCTGTGATGCATCTTATTCCCCTCCTACTCCAATAGCATTAATGCATTGTCATCATTCTAATTAGTCTTTGGCTGGATCTTGTACTACATCATTTATCATTTAGATTTATGTTTCAAATACACTTTGACCTAAACAAATTAGAAGAGTTGCTTCAGTTTGCAGTGGACCGAAAATCATTGTTTTCTAACATACCTGTTTTTACAGCAACGATATGCATACAGAAAGTAAAAACTGTCTGTTTATTTGGTACATACCTAAACATGTTCATTTTTCAGGTATTCTTACCTTGTAGAGCACTTTGTAGGTATTGGTACTGACAGTAGCCCAGCTGTTGCAGGGCACAGTTTGTCACCCACTCCTAATTCATCAAATGGAAAGTGACTACCATAGACTACTATTTGAATATTATTTGAATATCTCAACAATGATAACAGCGACATGGTAGTCAGTACTTGTTTGGGATGTTATAAAGTTCCCAGAAGTGTCTGATATTCCTCCACAGCACATACTAACAGTACACCATCACGTCACTTTCATTGTTTGTGACCGATCCACCTCTTAATAGTTTTTCAGTGGTAGTCCAACTGCACTGAACAATATAGAGTGCCTGACAAATTAAGCATAGCAACAGATGGGCAACAGTTGGTAATTGTAAACCCATAAAGTGCACTTATAATAAAGAGGCACTCACCAAATGCCTAGTGAATGTTGGCACAAAGTAGATCTGTCTAATAAACTGATACTTTCATTCACTGTGTACTAATATCTGTCTGGGCATAGTCAATGAATTTGATCTGTTGAACAACGTGAGCTTTGACCTTTGATTTTACTGAATACCACAACCACTGTGAACTACCCAAAGATTCTAACACAGTCAACACTGCATTATTTGCTCGAAAAGTTCTCTGCATGGTTTTACCTCAGGTATTGTTCATTCACTATGTATGCTGTCTGACTGTGGCCGATTTACTTGCTACAGTGAGTTAAAGATTTAGTGTCTGTTGTAATGTAGAACTAGAGCCTGGAGCAGAGAGGGAGAGGAGGAAGAAAATGAGAATATAGGAAGGTAAGTGATGGTATAGGTGAGAAATAGGTGTTTACAGGTGTTTACAGACAAGCCATAATGTTGATGGAGTGTTTTAATTTGCTGGTCTGTGAGCACACGATGTGTGTGAGTGAAGACCCTGCTTTTTGATCCTATGCTTCCTTTCACCCCCTCTGCTGGCTGCAAGGGTCATGCAGCTGTGTCTAATGCATTATTCACATTAATTTTATAAGTGGGTTCCTATTCCTTGTTATGTCTTATAATGGGATTTGAATTATGAAGCATTAAATGACTAATTGCTTATTCATGGACCTAATCTTTCTGAAATTTCTTACAATTTAAAAACCATAATACATTTTTTAAGTATGAATGTTAATATATTTCTGTGCTTGGTAGCATATTGTACTGTCAAGGGTGTCCATGTATTTGTTGCTATTGAATTACCATGCTTTATTTAAAAAAAAAAAAAACCTCCTCAGAGCACTTGTGAGAGATCACAGTAGGCCAAGATGTAATTTAGCTCTGCTGCCAGACTGGACTCAAATACTCTCACAGCCTTTCCCTATTTCTTTTTTACTTTCTCTCCGCTTACTGTGAAAGCTTAAGCCATGTGCAGGCTGAGTAAGGTCAGAGTAAAACCACTGCATGTACTAATCATCCGTGGCCCTCACTCCTATGACTCTACACAAACTGATTAGCGTGCCAACACATTTGCGACAATGTGTCCATCTGCCGAAACCTCTTTTTGTGCCAGTATGGGTCATTATAAAATGTTAGCTCAACTAAGCAGGTGTGGCACAGATCATAGTGTTTATCTTTAATAACCTAATTAATGACACGATGGCTCAGTCTGTAAAAAGTTATTCATGGGAATCACTTGGCCTTGGTTGAATTAAGTCTTTTATGTTATAATTAATGGAATAAGTTAACACATCAAATGCATGGGACAAACATCATTTTTTCTACACATTTTTATTTAATTAAATATGTTTATTTAATTGAACATGTCCTATAACATTTTCAGATGCTACATTGTGGGGGTTTTTTTTGTACGTGTTATATGCAGCAAACAAATCATGATAATTCATTAAAATCTTAAGAAGTGTGTTCTTTGTAGAAAACTTATATAAACAAAATATGTAATTTGACCAGGAGTGTCCAAACCTTTGCTACTACTGTGTCACATTTCAGATGACAACTGAGTTGTTGTTGTTTTAGTTGTTGCTTGATTGCGTATGATAGAAATAGCACGTCTATTTTGAGTTTTCTTGTTCACCAACTTAAAACTGTTCTGATTTTTTCTACACAGCTGTTCGGTAAAACACACACACACCCCCCTCATTCATTTTGTGTTGACAGGAATTCTCAGTGCACTGGCCAACCCACTGGTGTTTCCCCCCACTCTTTTCAATACAAAAAGAGCCAGAAGTACTACTCTAATTAGCATACGTTTGTGTGCCATTTGTGTGTGAGAGAGAGAGAAACTAGGTCGTATAGCAAGGCATGAAGTTGGTGCCTTGTGCTGATGCTGGTAGGACATATATGTAACCCAGTATGCCATCTCAGTGTATTGGAAAAGTGGAAGATGCAGTTGGGTGTTTCTGCACTGTGGGTTATTGTGTGCACATGTGTATGCACAAAGCATGTAAAATGTGCATTGAGAGAGTGTGTGTGCATATCCTTCGCAATGTATAATTTGTTCCTCTCTGGTTATCACCTTGTGTGTGTGCAGGTATATGGGATGTTGAGGTGTTTTGCACTGGTAAGTCAGTGTTCTCTGAGGCATGTCCAACTTACTCTGAGCCTTGCTCCTGGAGTTTCCTTCCAGAACAGTTTCAAATTAATGACCTTGCACTGCACAGATAAGGCAGCCAAGCAACACCAGGCTCTGCAGCTACACAAAGTCACTGCCGACCATTGCAGACACTCTGTAATGTATTACTGGGTTAGTAGTTAGTGGAAGCCCAATATATTAATTATCTTGATACTTAAGAATTATGTTATGTTTAGAATAGAACTATTACATAATCACATGATGGCAATTATTTGAACTGATCACAATTACTAAAGATGGCCTTTAAGTTCTGACTGGTCCCATAACGTATGTTTCTGAGTGCCGTTTGATTGCAAAGTGGTTTTCCCTCATAGTTTAACAGGGCAAAAAAATATTGCGTGGCCCCTGAACTCTAATTACTTTAACAAAACATTTCTGCTTGGATTTGGAATCTAAACTCTGATCTTCTGTATACTGTTCTTTGACTATGTTACATGGTGTTATCCACAAGTGAAGTCAATTCAATTCAGGTCAAGTAGGTTATTATTGTCATTTCAATCATATACACAAAGTACACATTGAAACGAAACAACGTGCCTCCAGGACCGTGGTGCAACACAAGAACAGAACAGAACTGAACAAGTGATCACAAGTGCAGACAGGACAAAAGAGCGTGCAAGAAAAGACACAGGAGCAACAATACAACTAGACAAGACAAGACAACATTTAATGCAATTGACACTGACGACTTCTTTGACACAAAATATTTGACATGAAATACGGATAAACGAAACTCAAGCAAATGCTCAAAATCGCTGATATCCTCTGCATTTTTTTTTTTTTTGCTTTTGTGACATCCAAGCCTTGTCCGCCATGCCCCTCGTCTTAGTGCTGGGTTGTTTATGTTTGGGCACGGCAGTTAGCAAGGCAATCAGACGCAACTGAACGAAATGAGCCACCACTGCTCAGCTTCTGATTGCCTTACTAAGGCCAAACATAAACAACCCAGCACGAGGACGAGGGGGCATGACGGACGAGGCCCAGACGTCACAGTCACCTGTACTCAGAGAGCCAATCCGAGAATGTTATTTATTTCTCCTTGCTGCTGATTGGCTGCTGCTCTGTGAGGCATCTCTGGCAGCTACAGTCTAGAATTTCCCCCGTGGAGCATCTCAAGTGTTCGTTTTTCATTTTGTGAGCCCTGTATTTTTATTACTGTACATTACATTTATTTATTACTGTATTTACCCTGCATATACCAAAGGAAATGTGCATGTATGAATTACAGTACAGTCTATACAAGGGTAACCTCTATATTTTACATTCTAGCAGTGCGGGAGACAGCAATTCTGTGTACACTGTACAGTAAGGATATGGGTTTACCATTACATTTTCTTTAAGGGTAATGTATAAAGCTGAGTTTAAAATGAAATTAGTGTTTTAGGAGTATATTTGGGGGCATATTTAAGGGTTTACACTATAAAAATAGGCATTTTTAGGCTCTTGGAACACAACTGTATATGCTATTTATGACAGTTTTAACATTTCAACAAAAATATGTAGATACAATATTTTATTACAAAGCAATATATTTTAGTTCATAATAAAAAATCTTTAGGGTGTAAAACTGAAACTGTTGGGGGCTATACATCTGATACCACTTATTGGTGTCATGTCTGCACGTGAGACTGTTACAGAAAACATTCAGACGAAAATGCAGGAATTAAGTGAAGAGATAGATAACCATATGGTTTGATCACAAAAAGGATAAACAAATCAATCTAAAAGAATCTCTTATTCAGAGTGACATACATCTGTGCTTTGTAGTGCAAAAGAAAACATCACTCATGCTTGTAAGCCTAGACTTAAAATTAAGAGCCACTAGAAGACTAAGATTCTACCAGAGAAGAAGGTAATACTTCACAAGGCACCTATCAAATCAAACACACAGAAGACATTTTTTTGGGAAGTTTGTGTTTGCTAAGTTAGTTCATGACATGAATATCTTGTTATTCTAAGTGCTCTGTGAAGAGGTGGGTCCTCAGTTGCTATTTAAAGACAGTAAGATTCATAGCAGTTCTGATGTTCATGGGAAGCTTGTTTCACCACGTCGGCGCCAAAGCCAAGAAAAGTCTTGGGTAACTTCTTCGACCATTGAGGAGAGGTGTGCTTGATGCTCTAAGATGGTGGGCTGTGACCCGTGGTCTGATCAGTGCTGACAGGTGAGACAGAGCCGGAATGTTTTTGGCTTTGGAGACAAGTTTTAAGTCTAATTGAGCAGCCACAGTAAGCCAGTGAAGAGTTCGCAGTGGTGGAGTGGCGTTTGAGAATTTTGGTGCATTGAAGACCAGATGTGCTGCTGCATTCTGAATAATCTGTAGATTTCTGGGGGTATTCAGAGGAAGGCCAGCTAGAAGTAGTCCAGTTTTGAGATAAGTATCTAGACAAGTATTTGAGTGGCATCAGTGGTGAGGATGAATTCTCCAATTGTTAAAAAGAAGGTATATGCTAGTTTGGGAGACATTGTTAATGTTAAATGAAAATGAGAGATCATCTAAGAGAAAACACTGATTTAATATACTTGATGAAGTGATAACAGCATTTTCAAAAGTGATGGTCAGGTCAGGTCATGGGGATGTATCCCCTTGGTATGTACAGGAGTCTTGCTGGGATTTAGCTTCAGCTATCATCCAGGAGAAAGTGTTGTTCAGACATGCAGAGCTCCGGGCTGAGTTCCGAGAGTAACCAAGAGGAGAGTTGGATATCTTGAGCGTAATCTTGAGTTGGTTATGTACAGCACGCTCCAGGACTTTGGAAGAGAAGGAGAGAAGAGATACTGGTCTGGAGTTGTTCACATCTTTGAAGTTGAGCATGGCCTTTTTTAGGATTGGTGTGACAGCAGCTGATTTGAAGGTCATTGGAACATTGCCTGTTTCCATGGAGCCATTTATTATGATATACAGTAAGGAAGAAGTGGAGATGTGGTAGGGTTCCAGGATAGCAGGAGTCAAAGAATGTTGAGTGGCTCTTCTGAAGACAAGGTTAAGGACATTACCAACATTATGGGTTGCCGCAAAATTGCCACAATTTTTGCATATTTACATTCATTCAAGAGATTAATGAGATTTTTACTGTACAAAGAGGGACAGTATTTATTATTGAGTGGATGCTTCATTTGAATTGAATGTTGAGTTGTTTACACTTTGGTTAGTGATTGTTTATGACACAAACTTAAATGCAACACACTTCCTATCAGAATTTTCCAGTCTGAGAGCAGAATAAGAAGTCAAAGCATTGACACTCCTTGTGCCATGTTTAATTTTGCACAAATGTTACTTTTTGCCTTTTTTTAACCACAGTTTTGATTTGCTGGAGCTGCAGCTTTTAATCTCACAAATAAGCTCCCCGGAAGCCCAATTATCAATCAAGGAGATTCTAGTGTGAGGCCTCTCTAGTGACTGTTATCATTGGAGAGCTGAGCTGCTTTGCTTCTCACTGCAGCCCAAACTCTTAATTTTTTTTTCCAGCTAGCTTTTATTGCAGCTAGTGATTGCTGCATTGTGTCTAACAGATTAAAATTTTAAGGTGTCACGTGCAGTAAATAAAACCACACTAAGATCTTATTTTTATTTTCTGAAATGTAATAATGTTTTTGGCTTCTATTCACCTGTTTTCCATTATTTTAACAGCTTTTGCTTACTACAGACAAATAACTTTCCTCTATGAATTAAGCAGTGAAAGAAACTATATTCAGCCCTTATCTGTAGAAGATATTTTTCACACCTGATGTTTTATGCAATGCTGACAGAAGTCCCTTACCTTCTGTCTCATTGCTACTTGGATTTATCCCAGGGGTGCTCCCTAAATCCCTTTCCTCATGTCTAACTGGTAACTCTTTTGGGAATCAGCTGTGAGGACAGGCTGTGGTGGGTTTTCCATCTAATTAATTACCCTGCGATTGTGCTCAAATGGATGCATATCTCCACTTCAATAAGCTACATATTAAAGGCAGAAATGCAGCAGCTGCTTTATTATTCACAGGGAGACCTAGTTATGTCAAGAACACGTGAATGTCGCTTGTAGCAACAGTGTGGGTGACAGGCACAGGAGAGGCTCTACCCATGGATGGCCTGAAAGATTAAAAAGGGTGGAGGCTGAGACATGCCTGGCGTTCTCCAGAGACTTTCTTTCCTTCTCTCTCTTCATCTCTCACTTTTTTCATCTCATCCCCTCTCTCTCTTTAACCTATTCTGCTGCATGTCCTGAGAGGTTGCATGAACAGATGTGGCACTGAACTATTCAGAAGGGCAGTGGTGGTGGTATTTTATTTATTTTTTGTCATTTTAGCAAAGGCAAACCTTGGATTTCCTCTCTGCTTTTGCAAATGATGTACCTCCAGCAGGGACCGGGCACAGGCCCAAATAAATATTAAATGCTGTTATGTGGCATCTGCATCTCTTCTTTGATTTTCTAATAATTTTGCTTTTGGATGCTGTCGTGCTGTGTAAGCAGCAATGTGGTGAGAGAGAGATGATTCATTTCACAGAGGAACTGATCGATCTGAACCTTTGTGTGCTACGTTCTTTTTCCTCATTCTTCATTCACAGGTGCAAACTGTGAAATCAGCAGATGCTTTAGAACACATCGGATGATACTTTCCACTGTAGTTTTTAAACTTTTAATATTTAAACAGCCATGTATGAACCATGTAACTTTTAAAAATCACCCTCTGTTGCATCACCCCATATGGAGTTCCAAACTGAATCTGGGATGACATCATTAGAAGATCTGTTTCTGAGTTTCCACAGCTATGCAATGCAAGCAGTCGGCTGGAGTGGTGTTAAGCACCCTGCCACTGGACTGTTGAGCAGTGGAAACATCTTCTGTGAAGTGATGGACACTTCACTATCTGGCAGTCTGATGGACGAATCAAGTGGCAGAAAAGCATTAACTACCAGAATGCAAAGTACCAGTAGTAATTTTTTATGGAGGAGGGATAATAGTCAGAGACTGATTTTCAGGGTTTAGGTGATTTGAAGAACATAATAACAATAAAAAAAGGTGTTGACCTGGCCTCCAAATTCACACATTTTCAATCCAGTTAAGCATTTGTGGGAACTGGAACAACAATTCTGGAAGGAACACCTTACAACTTTGGGGGCTTAAAGGATTTGCTGCTAACTTCTTGAAGTCAGACACCTCAGGACACCATCAAGGGTCTTGTAGAGTCCATGACTGAGTGGTTCAGAGCTGTATTTGTGGCATGTGGAATATGAACAGTATACTAGGCAGGGTTTAAAATAATTAAATTAGAAAAAATTATTGGGCAAAATAATTCAAATAGAACAGAACAATAAACCAGATAACATTTGCCACAAAGACACTCAGTAGCTTATCTGGCCCAGGAAACAGTAATTCTACACATTTATCCCATACACACATGCTTACATCTGTTAACCATAAGACACTACTGGAACTTGGTTAATGTCATTTGCATATCAGTAAGATCTGGTCCTTGACTTGCTGCACAGACCAGGCTGTAACATCACCTAATGTTTGTAACTTGAAGATTGTGGTGCCACAAGCAGTGGGAGAGGAAGCAGAAATGCAGAAAGTAGGCTGATGGGTGGTTTACTTCCTTTTTATTCTCATATGAAAAAAGTTTACTACTTCAGACTGCAACTGACAACACAGCTGGAGCTGATTGTGGTACTTCATTTTCATTTCAGTGAGATGTGATTTTTGAGCTAATTGGGCTATTCTTAACAAGGTTTGTATTGTTTGCATGTTTGGTTATCTGTTCTTATTTGTGGTGTACTAATGTAAAGATTACAACAGTAAACCTCCAGCCTAGACTTAAAGGATTCAATGAAAGATCTGATATCTTTGGAAGCAAACTTGGCAAAACTAACAAGTTTTGGACTAATTATTCAGTGAAAGGTTGCTTTAATGAGATCTGAGACACCAACACTACAGAGCTAGGTAGGAAAAAGTTGTGTTTATAAGAGTTTTAATAATTTTCCTAAGAGAGAATGTAAGGCATTACTTTAAATATAGAGATATTATATAAGATTCAGTTTCTGAATTTAGCACTGTGTAGTAGCTATAAACTAAAGGAGAGTTATCAGTTAATCCTTTATTTGCTAAGCGTTTTGTGTCTGTCTTTTTTCACTCACTGTTATATATTTTATGGCCTATATGAAATTATAATGATTAACCTTGCTGCTTTAAGACTAAACACGGTTGCTTAGGTAGCCACAGAGAGGATTTCTAAGCGGCAGACCTATAATTTCTTGGATCACTGCAGTGAGTGACCCTGCTCCATGGCCTACATTAATTGTAGTTCATGCATTGCCCAATATTTAGGTAGGGAGTATTTACTTAATTTAACTTTCATTTTACTTTCATCTACTTTTGAGGTAGAAGTAGTGTGCTAGGGAATTCTACAAATGGAATATAAACATATACAGATGTTGTGCTTCATAGAACTTCATAGAAATTCATAGAACTATCACAGAACTTCATTGAAATAGTTGATTTCAAATTCATGCTACATTACTGTGTGATATTTGTCACTTGTCAAAAGAGTCTGTGTGGTGAAGTGAGACCTGCTTTGACAGTGTGACCTCTAAACGTAATTAAGCCAGAGAGACCCAGTATCTGTCCCCTAATAAAGTGAATTGACTGCAGGGACAACAGTACATAGTTGGCTGCAGATGTGTTTTAGAGCTGCCTGCAGGGGGAATCGGATTTGTTTTTGTTTTGTCATCCCTCTCACTTCATCTCTCCTGACACATTTATGAGATAAGTGTATAACAGCACAGTAGAAGAGAATGGTGTGCCTTATGCCAGAGCACAAGTGTTTTCAGTGATTGTGTCTTCATTCAATACATTCAAAATACAATATACCAGAAAATCTGCAAAATGTTTATATGTTCAGTTATTCAGCATTACAACAGAACTGCAGCGATAACAGCCATAATGCACTTTGTAGAAAGTGTCTTACTACTATTGGGCACTGTTAGATGAAGCATGCAGGATCCTTCCCCCTGCCTCTCTCCACTGCAGGGAATTATCTCATCTCTGTTTGGCAAGTGTTCTGGATTTACTGGCTAAGGAAGACGATGCACTGTGTTAATGTGTTAATTAGCCACATCCTTTTTGGGGACAGTCCGAAACTGCTTAGCTATTTCATCATCATGCTGCCCCAGGGGAGAAGAATGCCCTCCATGTCTTTAAATGTAATCAATAGTTTACCTCTGGCTACTTCACTTTCTCAGTTTGAAGTTGTTAAAGAACTGCTGACTGAGTTTCACAACTTGCTGGAAGTTCTTTCTGGATATCACGGATGTAATTTTAGCTACCATGACCCAAGCCTTTGACCAAGATAGGTCACTCCCAGGAGTGGATAAAAATCCTCAAAAACAGCATACTTTCCGAAAAATACTATTATGGGAGCAGTGACAGCTTCTGCCTACTGTGTATGCGTAAGAAGCGAGCCCAAAAATCACAGGCCCCTCGCACCTGGTCATTGGGCTCTCAAGTAGCAAGGGGGAACCAGGTCACTGCTCCCTGACCTCTCATTAATACAGTTTGTGGGTGGAAAGAGAGAGTGTAGTGGGACAGGATGGGACAGCACAGATCAGGAACAAAAAACAGATGAGGAGGAGCTGATGCTTTTGCCCCAAAGTCAGTTTGTTTAGGCTTTAAGATCATTCTTTCATGTAGAAGTACAGAAGTCATGGCATTAAATTACTGTATGAGCCATTGCTGAGAATAAATGGAGTGTGGAGACAAACATCAGACAAACATCGGAGAGAGAGAAAGAGAGAGAAGGAAAGAGTGATGAAAGATCAAGAGGGTGACAAAAAGGAAGAGTAATGTTTGATAAATTATAAAAAAATATAACTAGATGATTCCTCCTTGCTCATGTAAATTTCAAACAGGTGGTTATTGTAAATTTTGCAAATGAAACCTTCCTGCGCTGGGATGTTATTTTTCATCATTTACATTTGGTCTAATAGAACACAATGGGACATGGAAGCTTGTTCACTGTTGGCTATTTGTGGATCACTGTTTTTTCAATCTGTAACAGTGATCACATTTGCTCATTTTACAGAACCACCATCTTGAAATTGAAAATGAGTCTGAGGTGGAAAAATTCTGAAGCCAAATTAGGTAAATGGAAGATGGGAAAAGCAGAATAACTTAAAATAAGTAAGACAAAATAAGTACTTTAATACTGAAATTACTATTCAGATATTCCTTTCACCATGGGAAGACAGAGAAAATATACTGACCAACAGTGACCGTATTTCTATATTATAAGTAACTATATTCAATCATACTACAAATCTGAGTGCATTTCCAAGAACGTGTTGTTAAGGATATGACTGAGCTGACAGAAACAGCTGTCACGAATCTGGCCCGTGGTCTTCGGGGAGAGACAGGAGTGACTGTGGAGAGAACTTTATCACAGTTCCGGGCCATGACCGCTAGAGGGCAGCCTCTGACTTACTTAACAGCTGTTCCTCATATGGATTAAGGATGTGGACAATTCCGTTGGGCACGGGTTTATCACAGGGTGTATTTAAGTCTTACTCTTCTCAGTCACAGGCACGAGTGCATACTCTAGTTTTGTTTTATCTCACCTCTACTCTTCTCTACTCGATTCTACTCTATTCTTTCTATCTGATAGTCTGTTTATGTTTTGGTTCTTCGTTAATAAATACTTACGTTATGGGAGATCCGCGCCTGTGCTTCATCTCTTCTTCCCGGACGGCAGTCCGGCGTGACAACAGCAGGGGTTTATTGTCAATTAGACAAAAAATATTCTACTTAATGTCAGCCAGTTTAAGAAACAGTGAAAATATATTGGAATGACCCACAGTGCCCACTGAGGGGGGGAAGTCTTGATTACCACACCAACATCTTTAAACATGCAACCTGTAATCATTCGCATTGATTATTTTTGAATATTAAAAAATTCTGAGGACAGTCTTTCCTCAACATCTGCGCGCTTCCTTAATTTATTGCCAATTAGTTGGATGTGCTGACAGGCTGCATCACAGTCTGGTATAGGAACAGCTCTGCCCACAGCTGCAAATCACTACAGAGAGTGGTGGAGGAGGCACAGCACATCACTGACAACCGATGCCCTGTCATTCAGGATATTTTTCACCAGTGGTGCCTGTGGAAGACTACATATTCGTCCAACCGTATTCGTCCAACACACAAAACCTTGTTATCATCTGTCAGACAGTACAAGAGCATGGCTGTACCTACTAGCCTTAAACACAGTTTTTATCACCAGGACATCAGGTCTCTCAACTTAAAAATCTAAATATTCCACATTGTCACTGTTTACTCTTGTCTGCACTGTTCACAGTCTACTGCACTATCGACCATGACTGCTGTTATTAAACCAACTGCTACATACCCAATGAACAATACTGTTGTATATACTCTTCATTTTACTTTTACACATGAATCCTCTTTTGAATATGATCCTTTTATATATGTAGCCCTGTGGAGTTATAGTTATTGATTTTTACAAGAGATTTTTATTTTCATGTTTATCTTGTTTGTTTGCCTTTAAAGTGTGAATGTTGTTGGATTGAAACTGTGAGGAAAATGTTTATGTAGAAGAGAAATTGAGTTTGAAAAAAAAAAAAAAAATCTGTTATGTTGGCCAATCAGAGATGAGGTTGGGGGACTTGCATGCGTGCGTGTGTGGGTGTGCACAAAAAAAAAAACAATAAAAAAAAACAAAACTTTCTTTGACAGGTATTGTTTAGGTGTCGTTTGTTGGGAGTCTAGGTCTAGTGAGCATGTAGTAACTTGGTTTAACAATGGATGTGGACTTGAGTTTAGCTTTACAGGTTTAAGAAACAGATGTAGATGACTTAAGCACTGTTGTACATCGCTCTGGATAAGAGCGTCAGCAAAATGCCGTAAATGTGTTTCGTCTTAAATTTTGAAAAGGCAGTATTCAGAATACTTCTTTACGTCTTTGGAGAATACTTTTAAAATATCCACTGAATAAAGCATAGTCTTACAAACACCAATGTTTATGAAGTATTTATACAATATTATGTACGTTAAATGAAAATAGCATTCGTAACCACTTTTTAGTCAAATCTAAGGTTTTGTTATTGGGAAACGGCAAACTTTATGGGAAATCCTTTTGTTTTCTAGCATGGTGGTTTAGGAAAGGGAACAAAATGTGCTGTGTATGTATCAATTTTGTATGATAAAGTGGATTTAAAATACAAACATTTTGCTAAATATGCTAGAAAAACACTTTTTAAAGACACTGTGGTTTATTATAATTATGCAATTTTTTAAAGTTAACACGGCATGTAACATTTATCAATGTACACTTATCAGCAGAAACACTAAAACCACCTGCCTAATATTGAGTGGAAAACATGATTCATCAGACCAGGCCACCTTCTTTCATTGCTCCTTGATTCTCTACAGATATCTCAGGCTGACGTGTGTAAATACTTCAGGAAAGTAAACACACAGAAAGCTCCCTGGACCGGACAATATCCCAGGTCCTGCTCTCAAAGCATGCGCCCACGAGCTGGCAGAAGTCTTCACAGACATTTTCAACCTTTCCCTGTTCCAGTCTGCTGTTCCAACATGTTTTAAGAGGACCACAATCATCCCTGTCCCAAAGAAAGCTAATGTGAGCTGCCTAAATGATTATCGCCCAGTAGCCACTCACCTCTATTGCCATGAAGTGCTTTGAGCGCATTGTCAAGGCTCACATCACATCTTTACTTCCTGCTTCACTTGATCCGCTCCAGT
>JBBJLS010000134.1:368054-388164 GCA_037577275.1 Bryconaethiops microstoma | reverse complement strand
GAGCAGTGTGTGGGGACGGTACCTTGCTCAGGGTACCTCAGAGGTGCCACTAGCAGTCTTGGGAATCGAACCCACGATTCTTGATCGCAGGGCGAACGCCCTAACCACTAGGCCACTAGGTGCATTTGTAATGAGATAATCCCTGTTATTCACTTTACCTGTGATTTTAATGTTGTGACTTTGGAATGGAATCTTCTGGCACTATGCTCTGATAAGTATATCCATGTTCAGTGGCTTATGGAACAAATTCATTCAGTGGTCTCATTTTTAGCTATACCAACACTATATCCACACTCACTATTTGTTGTGTAAAGTCCACTTGCTGTACACAGCTGTAATGGACAAATTACATATTTTGTGTATCCTTTAAATGAAAATAAATACACAACAGAGAACATATCTGCATATCTTGATGTACACGTTACTGTTGAATTGTGTATGATATGTATACATATTTGTAATTGTTTAACTCTGATTCCCTAAATACACTAGTTAGTTAGTTAGCTAGCTTTCTGTGCTTAGTTGTAAATCAATTAACTACAAAGGCTGGTAACTAAATGTTAATCAGTGTTATTCAGAACAGGCACTTTTAAGAATTCTTTTTTTAATGATGAAAGAATAAGCCTTTTAGTGAGAATAAGCAGTTTAGTACATCCAAACATGAAGATTGACCTGCAGAAGGGTGATGAAACACAATTTCCCATTCCCTCTCATTCAACTTGAGATGTTATTCCCTCCAACGAGGTGCTGTGCTCTTTCTCTGTTGCTAAAACCTTTAAGCACTGTGTATGCTTCACGTTAGTAGACACTACTACCTTGTTGTTTCACCTAGAAATAGAGTTGACATTTCTTCTGCTACTGCACAGTTTGTCTTCTCTTCTGTTCTGTTGTCCAGTGATTAGTTCCTTGATGCAGGAAAATGTTGGCAGGATATTTTTTGCTGCTGGCCTATTCCCACTGAGGTGCTTAAAGCCTCCAGGAGCACTGCTTTGTGCGGCACACGTACTAACATTTCATTATACCGTCAGTGTCACTACAGTGCTGAGAATTATTCACCACTTAAATAATTAATGTTATTGATCTTGGCCATAGATGAACAGGGCAAAAATGTACTCATACATTGTAGAGAAACAAATGGACTACACTCTGTACACCTCAAGTCATGTAGGTTTTTTTGTCATTTCAACCATATACATACAGTACACAGTGAAATGAAACAATGTGCCTCCAGGACCATGGTGCAACGCAAGAACAGTAACAGCAGCAACACCCCAAGACCAAGTGCAGACAGAGCAAAAGAAAATGTGCAGTATAGTAAATAAGGCTAATTTAATTGAATTGTTTAAGGCCGAAAGTATACTGTTAAAAAATGAGAGGAACACTGAAAACACATCAGCTCTCATTGGGGAAAAAAATCATGCTGGATAGCTATACTGATATGGACTGGGTAATGTGTTAGGAACAAAAAGTTGCCACATTGCATTGGTGAAAATTTTCAGGCTACAGAAGTAAAACTACAGAATCTACAGAATTAAAAAAAATAAAATAAATAAAAGATGCGGCAGGCTAGTCCATTTTGCCGAAATTTCATTCCAGCAACTCAATGGTACTCAGTAGCTTGGATAGCCCATGTGTGCTTGTATGGGGCATGCTCCTAATGAGACAGCAGATTGCGGATCTCCTGCTAAATCTGGACCAAGGCGTCACTGAGCTCCTGGACAGTCTGAGGTACAATCAGGTGGGGTCGCATGGGCCAATACATAACGTCCCAGAGGTGTTCATTTGGATTTAGGTCACGCGAGCTTGGGGGCCAATCAACGGGATCAATTTATTCATTCTCCAGGAACTGCCTGCATATTCTTGCCACATGAGGCCAGGCATTGTGGTGCACCAGGAGGAACCCCGGAACCACTGCACAAGTGTAGGGTCTGACAAAGCGTCCAAGTATTTAATCCCGATGATGTTATCTAGCTGGTAGAGGTCTGTGCATACCTCTGTGGATATGCCTCCCCAGGCCATCACTGAACTACCACCAAACTGGTCATGATAATTAATACAGGCAGCATAATGTTCTCCACGGCTTCTACATACCCTTTCATGTCTGTCACATGTGCTCAGGATGAACCTGCTCTCATCTGTGAGCACAGGGCACAAGTGGCGGACATGCCAAATTTTGGTGTTCTATGGCAAATGCCATTTGGGCTCCACAGTGCTGAGCTGTGAACACAGGGCCCACTGGAGGACGTCGGGCCCTCAGGCCATCCTCATGAAGTTTCTGATTATTTGGTCAGAGACATTCACACCAGTGGCCTGCTGGAGGTCATTTTGTATGGCTCTTTCAGTGCTTATGTTCCTCCTTGCACAAAGGAGCAGATACCCTTCCAGCTCTCCTAGAGTAACTGCCTGTCTATCTTCTCCATGCTCTTGAGATTGTGCTGGGAGACACAGCAAACCTTCTGGGAATGGTACATATTGATGTGCCATCAGATAGGAGTTATACTACCTGTGCAACCTCTGTAGGGTCCAGGCATCGCCTCATGCTACCAGTAGTGACACTGACCCTAGCCAAATGCAAAACTAGTGAAAAAACAGAAAAGATGAAGAGGAGAAAAATGTTAGTGGCCTCCACCTATAAAACCATTCCTGTTTTGGGCATCATCTCATTGTTTCCCCTCTAGTGCACCTGGTGTTAATTTCAACACCACCAAAGCAGCTGGAACTGATTAACAACCTTCTCTGCTACTCAACTGACCAGATTAATATTCCAGTAGTTTAATCGAATTGATGCTATACTCTGATTTTAAAGTGTTCCTTTAATGCACTGTGTTAGGTAGAGGAGAGGGAAGTTCAGAGGAGGGGTGTGTTGGTGGTGTGTGTGTTTGTTGGATACGGTTTATATTTCAGTTTTAGTTGAAGAGTCTGATGGTCTGAGGGAAGAATCTGTTCCCCTTTCTAGAAGTGGAGTCCTGTGTTTTGCCAGGCGGGAGGAGGGAGAAGTCTGTCGGGGAGAAGAGGGTGTATGCGGATGTGTGCGGATGCAGTGTCTGACTAGGGGAGAGAGACCCCAATGCTCCCCAGTGCTCTGCGTAGTGCCACTGTAGGATGTTATGAGGACTGGGTGGTGGGCTTTCCTCAGTCTCTGCAGGAAGTACAGATGCTGCTGGGCTTTCTTGGTGATGGAGCTGGTGTTGAGATTTCCACATGAGGTCCTCTGTGATGTGAACACCAAGGAGCCGCCATGATCACGTTCTATACATTGATGGCTCTCTACCAGTCTGTTAGCCATTGCACCGCCACTCTGTATGCCACCTCATCATTCCTGCTGATCAAATCCACCATGATTGTATTATCTATGTTGTAAACCATAGATAATCTATGTTGTAAACCGTAGATAATTAGCTACTACTCAAAGTGCATATTGTTTAAAGCTGGATTTGGAATTGCAACAGATCAATGGATACATACTTGTAAGCAGGCATTCCAGTTGTGTTTGCTGCACTGGGGGAATCTTATTCAAAAGCCACAGTTGTATCAAAGCAAATAAAGACAGAAAGTATGATAGAGAGAGAGGTACATCATTGTTCCATTGTGCTCTGCAAGTGTGCAGTATGATCTGCTCTTTCAGCTTTGTTTTGACACCTGTGTGGATGGTTAATGAAAAAGTTTCTCAGCTTCACTCTTTGTCTTACAGGAGATTTGTACAGTTTCTATCAAGGTCTCCCATGTTGCTAAATTCTTCTTAATATGCTCTGTAAACTGGAACACTCATTTGCCTTTTGATCCAGGTTGAGATTTGATCAGTGGGTTCATGGGCAAAAAGTGCAGGTTGTTTAATTTTCAAGCGGTGAAAAGTGCATGTCGTGGAAGGTGCTTGTGGGTGCGGCGAATGGTTCTTCTCAATAAAGTGCGGTAGAAGAGGATGGTGAGGAGTCTGAAGGTATCCAGCATCGTCAATGGGAGCGGAAGCAATCCTTGGGGTTTGAGTCTGCAGAGAAATGGGGGACATGTTCTCTCATATCTGCTGCTGTGTTTAGAACACATTATAATACATTTTTGAAAGTCATGTGTAAAACAGTTGTTCTGTACCATTACTTACTTTCTTTTTGCAGTACCTCTGGGTGGTGAACTTCTCATTTACTTTTTGCATATCAGCATAAACATGTGCTTGGATCATCTGAGTGCAGTCTTTTTGGTTGACTAGTTTTTTCACTGCAACATGTTTTCTCTGGTGGGATGGCAAAGAAGATGTTTAAATCTATTTATCTCTTTATGAAAGAGCTAAAACATTCACTAAAATGTTGAGGTAGGCCTACCAATTTTACCACCATTTTTCGTCTTAGAGATAAAACCATTGGGAAAAATGTGGTTCCACTTGCATGTAGCTAGCTTACCGTAGCTTTGCTGAAGGCATTATTTACCTGTCATGTTGGGGGACCACAGGAATGAGGCACAGGTGCAGGTGTTCATACTTTTGCTTTTATTTAACATATACCAAAACAAACAGGCACGAGGGCCTACAAGCAAATAAACGACGGTCACCAAGAACGACGGTGGACCGGCACACAACCATGAACACAAACCCTTTTAATCTCTACAAAACAAAACCCCACAACCAATGAACAGACACAAGTACTTAAACCTAACTCAGCCCAGCTGTGACTAAAACAAATAAACCCCATCAACCCTTTTCAAAATAAAAGTCAGAAACATAAGTGACATAATAGTGGCCTCTTGCGGCCGCTGTCTGGGACAGGACATTACCTCAAAATGTTTCTTTAAATTAGAGTCTTTATTATTGGCAAACACAACTGGCAGTCAGTAGTAGATGATTTTCCACTTTTCCACAAAATGGTGCTTGTATTTCCACATTGTGAAAGTGCTGATCTACAGCTTATCATGTGATGCTCTACAATATACCACTGCCCTCTGTTGGGCAAATTGAAAAGTGTGCACACAATCATTTAAAACAGTGACAAAACAAACAGCAAAAAACAAACGTATTTTTTTATTTTTAATTATGTTGCAGCAGATTTCCAAAGCATTCTCTTCTTTTTAGAAAAAGTAAATAATCAAAATGTACAATGGCCTTAATACAAATACATCATTTTTATATTCTGAATACATATTGTCATTACATGTATTCCATTACATCCCAACCCTGCTAATGAAGTTCATTTTGTGCGCTCATGTATCTAACAAATGGACAAGTCTTTTTAAGAAGCAAACATGGTAGAATCAAACACGTTTGATCTTGAATACACAAACTAATGCCATCTGTTTATCAATGGATTGACATCCATAAAAAATTCGTCCTACATATTTATATGAAAGCTATGATGATTCACCTGCTAATATAGTGCATTGTGCTTCAGTTTAGAGACAGTCCTTATCAGATAAAGGCATGTGATTTTATGGCCACTACCTGTGTGCAACAAATGTTCGAGCAAAAAAACAAACATCACGGACAATAAATTAAAGGAAAAAACAAGAAAAAAACGTGGATCTGGTATATACCTCCTTTTTACCTTTTTTTTGGCTGATTTTTTTCTGATTGTTTTACAAATTAATCCCAATCAGTTAAATGTAATTGCATGCCTGTTCAGTACAAAATAATCTGACATACAGAAAACAGTGGAGCAGGGAAAGATGGCAAAACTAATGATCATGAAGAAATCCAGACTCATTTTAATTTTGCTTTCTTTAATTACACAGAGTTGTGGCAATGAATCAGAATGAAACATGCAAAACTAACCCTAACCCTGAAAGTGTATATTAATATAGAATATGAAAATCAAATGATGATGCAAGCTGCACCGAAATGTTTCTCATTAAGCTCTTCTTGCTAATGAATCAAATGCTGGGATTGTGTATTGAGCTCTACAGACACTGATAAGGCCTCTTTTTGCGTACCATGAAGACCTTTATTGCCTCAAAACGAATTACACCTTTTCATTTGCACTGAAAGCAGTAACTGAATGTAATATAAACCTACTCCTCCATGGCAAGTCACTGGTGAAGAAAATGCAAACCACTATTAATTACAAGACTGTCATCAGCCACAGAGCTGCATTCTGTGTTCCCTTCAGACTTGATGCCACTGCTTCACTCCCGTAGACTCTCAAAACATACACTTTGCGTTCAGTGACAAACAGAGCAGTGTTAAATGGATATGGAGCAGTAAAGAAATAGTGACCATTTAGAGGACAAAATAAACTGTAGAATGTAAATCTACTTTCATGCAATTCATGTATGATACATATATTGCCTTTGTCAGAACAAAACCTTGTGCCTCATTAATTCAGTTTTGTTTTGTTTTTGAAAAAGCAAACTGTTATTTACACTGTGTCCGAATTTAATTACAAACGCCTTTTATTATATACTGCACATTCTCTGTCTGCTGCTATTATTTGCACAATTATTTATTACTCTCTACATCTTTTCTGCATTTTTACACACTTAATAACTGCTGCTCGAATACAGTATGTCATAACATCATATTCTTTGCACTAAATGTTGTTTTGTTCTATTGTTTTTCCTGCACACTCTCTTTACCCTTCTACCCTGTGTATTTTGTCCTGTCTGCACTTATGTAGTTGTGTGGTGTTTGTTTTTGTTGTTTTCCACCATGGTCCTGAAGGAATGTTCTCATTTCATGTTGTACTGTGTATATGGCTCAGTTGACAATAAACCTGCTTGCCTTGACTTTACTTATAGAAATTAACTGAATTAAAATATTGTTCTTAAACTGAAAGTTGAGTATTTTTCTTTTCCTTAAAAGTTACTTTTTGGGTGCAATGTTTCATTCTGTATTTCCAGTTTGTTGAACGCTGGCGCGACTTGCTGTCACGACTTGCTACTGCTGCTCACCAGTATCTTTTTGTCTTTTGAAAATATTTTAAAAATCTTTTTAACCACTTTATATTTTATATTGACACTCCTGGCAATTTGGTAAATTTTGCAAGAGTTTGGGTCTAGTTCAACTTACAGGTTTGTTTTGACTGTGATCCCCCACGGATTCGTTTACCTGGCTGCTTGTCTGTGATGTGGTCTGACAGGATTTGTGTATTGTTTGTGTTTGTCTGGACTCTCGTGTTGTCAGTCCATTGACCGGTGCTGGACTTTTCCAATATACAGCTGACGAGCTTCTCCGACTCCGTTTTCACCTGGCTGCTCCACCGCCAGCTGTGCTTCATCGCCACAAGGATATCGCATTCCTCCCTCGCCTAAAGTACATCCATCGTCGGAATTTTCATTATCACAACTCCAAACCAATACAGTCCTTCTGGTCCACTTCCCGCTATCCCCCACAGAACTCTGGCCGGGCTGTTGACCACAGTGTATTAGCCAGCCTGCTGAGGTCGGCTAACACTTTGGCCAAGTCTGACAGCACCTGCGTCAACTTCGGTCTGCTTAACATCCGCTTGCTTACAAGCAAGAGTCATCTTGTCCAAGATCTCCTCAATGACCGTAAGTTTGACTTTTTCTGTTTGACTGAAACATGGCAACAGCCCAGTTATTTTTTGCAGCTCAACGACTCCACTCCCCCGGGGTTTGTTTACACCTGTCAACCTCTGGAGTCCGGCCGTGGTGGTGGTCTCACGGTAATTTATTGCCAGAATTGGAAAGTTTTGCCATTGTCTGTACCTGTCTTCAGCTCTTTTGAATCCATTGTCTGTCAACTCTTGGGCTCTGTTCCAACTGTCATAGCCTCTATCAACCACCTTCCAAGGCCAAATTCTGATTTTATAAGTGGCTTTGCTGATCTGTTGACCTACTTATTTACTGTGTCTCCTAATATAATACTGCTGGGAGACTTCAACATACATATGGACAATATTAATCATCCTTTTACCAAAGACTTTGCATCCTGCCTTCATAGCTTTGGATTTAAGCAATATATAAACTTTTCCACTCATACTAAGGGTCATAATCCCATTATAACGGTTTCAATAATATCTTAAACTCCGTCGCTCCATTAAAAACCAAATCTGTATCATTCTCTGTCAGCACCCTGGTTTACATCAGAACTCAGGCTTCTGAAAGCAAAGGGTCAACAACTTGAATACTGGTCTCATAATCCATAAGAAATGTATAATCATATTTTATATTATAAGGAGTGTATTAACAAAACAATCTATTATTCTACCATTATCTGTTCAAATTAAGATTCCACCAAGTCACTGTTTTCACTGCTTAACTCTTCTTTCAAACCACCAGATTCTCGACCTGCCCACCTCAACTCCTCTGCCTTCTGTGATTCTCTAATATTATTTTTCACTGAGAAAAAATCACAAAATTCACCAAGACCTGGCCTTCTGATGTCCCTTGTAGTACCTCCCTTGAAATCTCATTGCTATCACATTGTTTTTCTGCGTTTCAACTCCCCTCTGTCTCTGATATCTCAGCTCTCATCTGTAAGTCAAAATCTTCCACTTGTCCGTTTGACCCCATCCCCACTGTTCTGGTCAAAGCCTGTCTACCCTCTCTACTCCCCCTTATCTCTGCAATCATCCATTCTTCACTTACCACTGGAACTGTTCCTGCCTCCTTCAAAACCACTGCCATCACCCCAATACTGAAAAAACGTCTAGATCCCAACAACTTTGATCATTTCTGTCCAATTTACAATGTACCATTCCTTTCAAAAATTCTTGAAAAATAGTTGCAACACAACTCTATGCTGATTTAACTCATAATTATTTATATGAACGGTTCCAGTCTGATTTTGCCCCTTCCAAAGCACTGAAACAGCACTCATAAAAATAACCAACAACCTTCTTATGGCAGCTGACTTGGGTCTACTTAACATCCTTATTCTCCTTGATCTGAGTGCAGCCTTCGACACCTGTTACCACTGGTGTGCCCCAGGGATCTGTCCTGGGGCCTCTTCTCTTCATTATCTACCTTCTTCCTCTTGGACATATCTTTTGTAAATATAATATTCATTTTCACTGTTATGCAGATGACACCCAGTTCTGTTTGTCCACTAAACCTAATTCCACTCTTCCCCCATCCTCCCTTACCCTCTTTTTAGCTGAACTTAAATCATGGTTGTCTTCAAATTTTCTTAAACTTAACAATAATAAATCAGAGTTTCTTCTGGTAGGCTCTAAATGTACACGATCCAAAACTGATTACTATCTATTACTATCAACAACTCTTTGTTTCCCTCCCGTCCCATCCCCCATTTGAAAGTCTGGGTGTCATCCTCAACAGCACTTTTTCTTTTAATTCACACGTCAATGTCACCCGGTCTGCATACTTCCACTTCTACGCAACTGTCACATCCCCAGTCAGTGGCCTAAACAAGTAGGTTTTTTAGGCTGGACTTAAAAACTGAGACTCTGAGTCTCAAACGTTATTCAGAAGGGCGTTCCAGAGCTGGGGGGCTTTATATGAAAACACTCCTACCCCTGCTGAAGCTTTCATAATTCTGGTGACAAGTAAATAGCCAGCACCTTGGGATCTGAGTGAATGTGGAGGTTCATAGTAAGAGATCAGTTCATGTAGGTATTCAGATGCAAGGCCGTTCAAAGTTTTGTATGTTGGTAGTAGAATTTTATTGTCAGTACGAAATTTGATTGGAAGCTAATGAAGATTTTATAATATTAGGCTGATGTGGTAGAATTTCGTAATTTGTATTAATGAATCTAGCTGCCGCATTCTGGATTAAATGAAATTTATTTAGGTTCTTGTTGGAGCAGCCTGACAGCAAGCTGTTACAATAATCAAGTTTGAAGGTAATGAAGGTGTGGACTAATTTTTCTGCATCATGGAGTGATAGTGCATGTCTTAACTTGCCCTATCACTCCATTAGTTGCAGAGAGTTCTGCTTGTTGCACTGGATTAAAAGATTTCAATCTCTCAATTATTTTTGAACAGTATCTGCAACTGCTGAATCAGACAGCGACTGTGTTGGAGTCAAACTTCTAGTTTGAATTTCTTGCCTAAATGATTTCAACTTTATTATTGTCCATAAAACATCACTACTATAGTTTCCAGGTAGGGTGAGTTGCCCTAATGTGGGACATTTTTTGCAGTTTAATGTTGGCCTAATATTGTAATACACTACAGAAGTCCAAACTACAAAAAAATTAGGGCATGCATTAGGGCAACACATCCTACCTGTGGTTCTGCACCTTCCTGGTTCCTAGTTAGTTTGGAAATTGTACTAAACAGAAACCTGTGATTATTTTTGCTAGCTTTAAATAGGTAAAGCGTGCTGTGGTAGGTGCTCTTTTGTAGTCTCTAAGGCTTTTGTAGTCTTCTGGGCAAAGTGCAGAGATTCCAGTTTGCCAAATGTAGTTATTTCTGTGAGATTTTCACAGTTTTATAACTGTGAGCTGTGGTGGATGTTATTGTACAACTAATATGAAAGTGGGGGAATGGGCTTACATTATGACTAAGATTAAGACTGAGGAAGAAAAGCCATGTTATCCACATTAGCACCAAGAGTCAAGATTAAAGTGTGAGACCACATATTGAGTACATATTGGGTAAACTCAACCATATCTATAATTGAAGCAAATGCAGATTTCAGTGGATCCTGTTCTGTTGAGTGAATATCAAAATTACAAATTATTATTTTATCACTGTGTATTGCTAAATTTGCCTTGGTAGTAATATGGCCTTGGTGGCCTGTAGACAGTAATTAGGGGGAGAGAGATTTTATTTGTATCTAGATTAGTTATGTTAAGGAATAGGGTTTGAAGGACATGAACTTAATCTCTTTTCTGATTAATATTTAAGGCACTTCTGTTTATGGTCCCTATGCCTCTTGGTCAGGTCTAATACAGGTCTCTGTAAGCCATAATGCATCAAGAATCAGATCAGTTAGTATTTTTATTTTTTTTTTAACAAAAACAGTTTTAGGAGTGAGCAATCTGATATTAAGCAGTCCCAGCTTTAGCTTTAGATCTAAAGTGCTGAGCTTGCTGGTTATTTGTGAGAGATTAATTACATTATTAGAACACACTTTTATTCTATTTTTCTGTTTAGTTCAGGGGACATACGCAGCCCCGATAGAGTGGAACATAGGTGACGACTCAGATTGTCAGTTTAGCCAGCCTGTCCGCCGCCTGGCCTCAGAACTAGTTTGTCAGCAATGACCACCTGAGCTTTAGTGCCATCTAGCTAACAGGCTATGGGAAATGAGAGTAGCACTCTCCTGTGAGGGGTGGATACTGTGCCATGCTAAGAGACCAGGCTTGCCCTCAAATGTGGCAAAATTGTCAATAAAACCTATGTTGTTTTCAGAGCACCATTGGACATCCAGCAGTTCTGCACCCAAAATCTGCTGTGGTACATTGGGATGGGACCAGAGTATATTACAGCATTGGGCTAATTTACACACCTCTTTAACACTACTCTTGGTGAACTCTGACTGCTGCAGATGACTATCATTAGCTCCTACATGAAACACTGTCCTCTCATACCTATGGCTAGCTAACAGGTTCGGGTTCCTTACAATGTCTGGGGCCCTGGCTCCAGGTGAACACCCAACAGTAACTGGTGGAGACAAGCTGCTCACCAAAATCCATACTGAATTGTACAGTTAATTGGTCCAATCTTCTCTAATCTGTGGATTGATGACGTTGTAGATCTATCATCAGAAGGTCTGGTTAACTCACTAGTATTTCATAATTAACTAGAACAGAATGCAAACATGCCGAAGCTACGCTGAAACACTGAGCAGCACTGACAGCAATACATATTTTACATGCATGAGAACATAAATACCACTGCTTTTTAAAACATTGAACACAGTTTGTACAGCTTTAACTTGAAACTGCTGTACCACAAATGTGCTGGTAGAGCTAGCTATCATAGAAATGTGTCAGAACACACATTGCACAACAGCTTGCTGCATGTAAGGCTGCAGAGCTGCAGACCAGACAGAATTCCCACGCTTACCCCTGTCAACCATCTAAAGCATCTTTCCATGGGCACATGGAATGAACTGAACCCTGAAGCAGTGATTCAAATGAATCACATTTTCTTTTGCTGCATGTGAACATCCACTAGCTTACCTGTGGAACATCGCTTACCTGTGGAAGAGATGCTCTGGACATTTATTTAGCTTTGACACTTTGGGCCCTGGGATTCATGTGGATGTTACTTTGACACATACCAGCATTGTTGTAGATCAGATGTAGGGTACATAGTAATGGTATTTCAGAACGGCAGTAACCTTTTCAAAAAGAAAATGTGTTAGCACACTGTAAAAACAGGAATGGTTTGATAAATGTGACAGAGTGCAAGGTGTTAATTCGGCCTCCAAATTCCCCAGATGTCAGTCCATTCAAGCATCTGGCTTCTCCTGGGGCTTGTGTACTGACCTGTGGTGGGTCTCCTACAGTACTCAGCTGTGGAGCTTCTCAAACTAGTTATCCCACATTGCAACTTACAGGACTTAAGGAATCTGCTGCTGACCTATTGGTACCAGATACCATCTGTAGTCCATGTCGTGTTTTTATTCATCACATGATAGACCTATACTAGATTTTAATGGTATAATACATCTATGTAAGCTATTGATGGTCAGTTTTCAAGTGCCCTGAATTGAAATTTCCTTTGAGAATATATTGCTGTTCTTTTAGGATCATATGTTGCTGTCCACTCTTTGACATTTTCTCTTTCTCTCTCACCAAAAAAAATTATCTGTGCTCTGCTGTTCCTCAGTCTGTTGGCATGACAACAGTGGCGATGCCCTTCACCCTCATTGTCCTCTGGTTTGTTCACACTTGACGTAGCAACATCACTGGGTGACTGCAGTGTTTGAATAGCCACAGTGGCTTCTAAATGACTGAACCTGAACATCTTTTTAAAATGAATCTCAATGCTTGGTGCATATTTTTATATACATATATACATAAAATGTGCATATTTTTATATACATATAGACATATTCATATAGACAATTATAGATGAGTGTGTTTACACTTCCAGTTGAGTGAACGCTGGCGCGACTTGCTGCCGCTGCTCACTGGTAACCCGAATTGGTTCTACTCATCTTGATGGCCAAGTTGCCCGAGTCCTCGTCTACTATGTGGACTGGCAGGATATATATCTGCTCCGTGGCTGGCTGGCTTCTCCTGGGGCTCGTGTACTGACCAGTGGTGGGTCTGCTACAGTACTCAGCTGTGGAGCTTCTCAGGCTCTGTCTTCCCCTGTCGGTGCCCCCACCGGCTGTGCTATATCTTCAAACAGACATCACTATCCAGCCTCGTCGGAGATACATCCATCATTGGTCCTGCCAGAGTGTTCAAGACACTTCGGCATCAATAAAGTCCATCTGGTCCACATCTCGGTGCCCTACACGTAAGACCGGTTGGACTGTTGACCATATTGTCCTAGCCAGCATAGCACCGTTCAGCTAACACAGTCAGAGGCGACACAACCACTGTTAACTTCGGTCTACTCAACATCTGCTACCTCACGAGCAAGGGGTCTCTTATCCAGGATCTCATCACCAAACGTAAGTTTGACATTCTTTGTCTAACTGAGACTTGGCAACAACCAATCAATGTTTCCCAAATCAATGAATCCACTCCGCCGGGGTTTATTTACATCTGTCAACCATGTGACTCCGGCCGGGGAGGAGGTATTGCAATAATTTACCGTGAGAAGTGGAAATTCTTGCCAGTGTCTGTTCCTGCCTTTAATTCATTTGAATGCACTGTATCTCATCTGTATGGTCCCTCTCCCACTATCATTGCAACTGTTTACTGCCCCCCAAAAACCAAATAGCAACTTTGTAAATGACTTTGCTCCTCTGCTGACCTACTTCTCCATGCTTTCACCAAATACTGTACTGCTGGGAGACTTTAACATCCACATGGACAATGGTCTCTGACCAGAGACTTTACATCCTGCCTTGAGAGCTTTGGACTTAATATGTTGTTATGGTGTCTCCCCTCTTGATTGTACATCTGACGAACTCCCCATAACTGACCATTTCCTCCTCTCATTTAATCTCAAACTCACTCTCTCTGCTACTAAGCTCCCCCGTCTCATTTCTTTCCATAACATTAAGGACATTAACTTACATTCTCTCTCTTCTAGCATTGACTCCCTCATGGACGCTCATAGTTTCACCACATTTGACGAGCTGGTCTCACACTAAAACACTGGCCTTCACCATATTCTCAATTCTCTAGCTCCATTAAAAAACAGGTCTGTCTCCTTCTCCCTTTCTGCCCCCTGGTTTATGCCTGAACTTCGGCTCATGAAAGCCAAAGGCCGGCAACTCAATAAAAAACTGGACTACATATACACAAATATGTACAAAAGCCACATTTTACATTACAAGGACTGTATAGCCAAAGCTAAATCCAACTACTACTCGGGTATAATCGGTTCTAATGAATAACACCAAGTCACTGTTTTCACTGTTCAAGAAATATCATCCAACCCCCAGACTCCCTACCACCTCACCTATACTCATCTGCTTTTTGTAACTCCCTCATGTCATTCTTTGCTGAAAAAATCCAAAAGATACACCAGCACCTCGGTCCACAATCCACACCCAGTATCCTACCTAAACTTCCTTCATCCACTCAACTCTTTTCCTCCTTCCAGCTCCCTATCATCTCCGAAACTCCAAACCATCCACTTGTCAACTAGATCCCCTCCTCCTCACAACTCTCGTTAAAGCTTGTCTCCCGTCTCTGGTCCCTCTTATCTCTGCCATCATCCACTCCTCTCTCTCCACTGGAACTGTTCTTGCATCCTCAAAACTGCTGTAATAGCCCCAATACTGAAAAAACCTGGTGCTGATCCAACCAACTTCAATAATCTGTGTCCCATTTCTAATCTACCCTATTTCCAAAATTCTCAAAAACTGTAGCTATTGAACTTCACTCATTTGTCTCATAATAACCTGTATGAACCCTCAGATCATCTTCCACTCACCTGACTGTCCCCTCCGCCCATCTCACCATTATAGGGAGCAGAGCTTTCAGTCGCTCTGCTCCCCAGCTTTGGAACTCATTAACACTTGACCTCAGAAACATCAGTTCCCTCTCACTTTTTAAATCCAAACTCAAAACCCATCTGTTTAAGCTTGCATAATGTCTAAATTATTTGCATTGTCCAATTTTACCCTGTTTTTAATGCTTGTTTATTTTCTGCTTTTTGTTCTTTATTTTTGTTTATCATCTTGCACTTTTTGCAAGGTGTCCTTGGGTGCTAGAAAGACGCCAATAAATAAATTGTATTATTATTATTAAAAGCAGCCATGCTCTCCTTCCCTGAAAGCTAGTCTTCCGTGAACAATATCACACAGACAGAATTATCCTGTATCATCTCACATTTTATGTTATCTTTATTTCAGGAGTGCCCTCAGATCCTACCTTCCACACTGATCTACATCCCAGCGGGTGTGATGAAGCCCATCACATTGATAGCCCGAAACCTTCCACAACCACAGTCAGGTCAGAGACACTATGAGTGCATCTTCTACATCCAGGGCAAAGAGTACAGTGTCACTGCAATGCGCTTCAACAGCTCCAGCATACAGTGCCAGAAGACCATGGTAAGCTCTAATTCTATCTTTTAAATATAGCTGTGACCTATGAGAAGAAACTGTCCAGTAACTGTCCAGTGAAACCAATTCAGGATTCACCTATGAGGGTGCATTTATGTAGTGCTTTTGTTGCTGCAGAGTTGTGACCAGTCTATGTACATGATTTTAAGCTTTGTGGAACTCTCTCCATGTTACAGCTGTTAACTGTTGAACAAATAATGTATGAACTCCTTACAAAATGTCAAATTAATATGTGCTTTCTGGGGCAGACTGGGGGGGTTGTGGCATTGGTTTGTGCCGGACTGCATCTCAGCCGTGGTTCCTGGGGGCGGGCTTTGGTTTTGGCCGACAAAGATAGGCCGACGGCCGTGCACCGGACAGAATGCACAGATTGCCATTTTATATTAGGAGACCGTATATGCAACAAATTCTAATGGCACAGTAATTTAACGCAACTGGTCATTTGTCAAATTTGAGTTGATTATAGCAGCGGAAAGGCCCTGATTATGTATATGTGGTAATGAGATCCCTCTAACACTACAGCTGTGTAGTGAATCAGCCATTTTGTAGTGTTCCAGCTACAAAAAGTTCCAACTGTCAATTTCATCCACTAGTTAGTGCACTACAAAATCTAGTGTCTGGGCACTGTACACTACATGAATACACATATGCCATCATGCACTGCGGGTTTCTTTTACTGTTTTGAACTAACTAGCTGAACTTAGGAGAGGAGTAGGTGTCGACAACTCTGGAAAGTTTTCAAGCTGGAAATCATCTACAGTAGGTGTTGTTCTAAATTCCAACTGTCAATTTCACCCACTAGTTAGTGCACTACAAAATCGCCACGCGACATGCCAAAATCTAGTGTCCAGACACTGTACACTACATGAATACACATATACCGTCATGTACTGCTATCACAATATTTACCATTGGCATTTGATTATGTCTGATGAGCCAAATATGTGTCAGACGCTTTGCCCTGATGGCATTACGTCTTCTCCTCTGGCTCAGCAGCAGTATCTTGACAAGTATGATCAAAATTAATGCTCGAATTGGATCCATATCTCTGGAAAGTTTAGCTAAGATACAAGCTAGGATAGCTACTGAAAAAGCTTTAGGGAAAAAAAACTTGCACGCAAGAAAAACCTTCGGTTACATTGTTTAATATTTATTTTTTGGTATGGACAGTCATAACTTCTATAGCCACAATTTATGTGTTTAAAATGTACACTGTTAGCATAATAAATGCTGAAATCCCCATCATGTTAGTAGATTACTCCAGTGCTGGGTAACATCTTGAATGGCCGAAATTAACTAAACGTCACCTCCCCTTGTTCACTAGTTAACCCCCCTATATAGCAAACACTATGTAGTAAATGAGTGAGCAAGTGAACGAGTGCACTTTTCGAGCTTATGTCTTTTTGACACATATTTATGGTGGAGAATCAAGTCTATGTATTTGCCCAGTACAGGATGCAAATGATCTCTTTCTTTAGTTTTCTCTTCTATGTCTAGTCTTGTTTTTATGATGTCAAACATATTTATAGAAATAAGAGTGTGCAAAGCACTGTCTAGTATCCATTGACCATCCATTTGATGCTTTTAAAACAATGGTGATTATTGGAGATTCTAGGATAGTCCTGCATCTCAGTTAGAAGAAAGGTGCAGTATGCTACTTAGCAGTAAAGTCTCTGTTCATTAACAGTAGGCAAAATGTGCTCCACAGTGACACTTTAGTACATCTGTTATGCTTACAAAAGCTTAGCTGCTGACATTCACTACATTTGTGGACATAGCACATGATTAGTATTACCCTGTCATAATATGCTAACCCTGCTACATTAGTGGTCCACCTGTCATTTGTTCTTATATTGACCAGGAGCTGCTTATAGTTCCAGAGGAACTAGACTATGTTTAGTTCATGCGTCTGTGTAGTCAGAGAGACCTGTCACTCCTAATGAGATTCGACAGTTACATCCACATTAATATCCTCGCTACAATCATGCCATTAGATGCCAGCAATTATGACTTACTTGGCATACTTGGTTTTTAGCATGAGTGCTGCAGAGCCCTGTGTATGAATTCCATTAGCAAAAGTATTTCCACTTAGCAGAATGACAATGCTTGGCCCAGAAACTATTGTTTTAGAATTTAAGTTAGTTGTAATTAAAGAATTTGTCTCAGAACCTCCCTCCTTCTACAGTGTTTTTCTTGGTGATTTCCATTATGGACTGGTCACCTATAATCCACAGGCCAGAAAAACAAATTAACTTTCTAATCCATTTTCATTGCTTTTGTCTGAATGGATGATTAATAATTTAACTAAAGGCTAGTTGAACAGAAAAACAGTGCCAAACCGAAACTGGTGCAAAAACGGAGAATATTACTACAAGAATTATATCCTCAGGTTATTGCCACAGTTGCAAGAAGGAAATCGTTCACTGTTTCCAGATGTTTGGATACCATCATAGGAACATAGTTCCTTGTTTGGTCATTTTTGGACATCATCATATGTGAAATATGGACAGATCAGTAGCCATAGTAACCACAAATGTATGGCAGCCATCTGCTGGATGGACTCTGGTCTGTGACAGCAGATGTCAGGAGGGATATGATTAAGTCAAGATGAGATTGATTAATTCAATTGTTCTCCTCTGCATTTAAGGTGATGAATTAATAAAACATACAGTAGTGCAGGTGGACACATGGAAGTAGTCTTGAGTTCAGTGCTTGAGTAAACAGTGGAGTTGAGTGCAGGCAAAAGCCTGGTGAGCACATAAAGCATCACTGAGCTTTTATCAAGCCATTAATGGATAAGGCAAAACACGTAGCAGCAGTCACGGGCTGATTGTTTAATTAAACTTACTTAACATTTTTTTAAATAGTTTTTTATAGAACTGACCTGAGCTTTAGTGTCTCGAAGTCCGTTTTATGAGTGTGCTGTGTGTTTTGTGTGACAAATTGGAAGATCTTGGCTCTAAAATGCTTGACTACACCACCTGGTGCCTTTCACACCAGGATATACCAGGTTTAGATGCACCCCTAACACCTTGATTGAGATGAGAGGTTTCTCTCAGGCTGTAAAAAATAAACTATTTATTTTCTTGGTCAGCTAAAAGCAATTGTAGTTTATCATCGTACTAGAAGGAAAGTATACACTATCCCATAATGCAGGGAATGGCTGCCACCATGAATATCGCTAATGCAATAATAGCTACAGGTCCAGAGCAAACAGCTGTTGAGGAGCAGCTACCTGTCCTAGAAGAAAAGTTAGACTCACCACCCTTGATTCTGATGCCTACTCACACCTACACACAAAGGCACAGATACTGCAAATCACAGCAAATAGTGAGGTTCTCGTTACCACTACAAATATAGTGTACGGTGCACAAGAAGTAACCTCGGATCTGGCAACCTGCCCCATTAACAGCTGCAATGCTAGTGCTCTGGAAGGAAGAGACACAAGAAAGAGGCAGTTAACACTTGTTATTTAACAATGGCTAAACAATGCTGAATAACAAAAAATCATACACCAATGGTAGACTACTGGGGGCAGCCAACACCACCCAGACCCTAGTGCCATGACGAACTGGCCAAGATCAAGGACAGAAGCTGATAAACCCAGGACAGATCCAAGGTTCTAAACAAAGTAAACAGGAAACAAAAGCAAGTAAGGCAAAAATTGATTTCTTACATTAAATTAGCCAAAGGCAAAAGAGCTTTTACATTGAATTGACTCACAGGCAAAGGCTGATTTACATTAACGTACAAAACTACAAAGCTGATTTACACTGAATATATGAAAACGCAAAGCAGCAGCAGCAAATCTTTCTGCAAGAACATACCATTTAAAATCAGTCACATAATGTCAATAAATACTAAACATCTCCCCAAAATCCAACTGCATTATACCTGTACATTAAGCATTACTGTGGTTTACCTCTGTGCACTGGAAATGGAACCCCTGGTGTCTGACACCACAAACCTACATAACATTGTAACAAACAAGCATAATTAAAATACAGCACATCATACTTTTAATCATTTTGTGGTAATGCATTCACAATACGTACTCTTACCAGATGCTTACCATATGTCAGTCCCTGGCTATTAAAAACTTCCAGCCTAGACCTTCAATGGCCAACCAGCGTACCACCCAGAAGCATCTGGCAAAACAATAGCACACCTTTTATAAGCTTTTAAATCAAGATCAAGTATACAGAGTTTTCAGGAACACAGAAAGCCAAGGGTCTCAAATGGCTATCGAAGCCTGTTTTATAAAAAGTTTACATGATCACATCGAGATGTATAAACACTAAACTTGCCGTACTGCTATGCACATTTTCACAGGAACCGCATCCAATACGTAGGCATGTTTCTGCTTGTTTTTGTAAATGGGTGGCACCTAGTGGCAAATCAGTGGTACTGTGTCTTCTGCTTTCTGTACTCGCATTAATGACTGAAAGTAATGTGAAAGTGAAGTGAAAGTGACCATTCTGTCATCCTAGAACACACCACAGCACACAGTGTGAACAGCACGAAATTCCTCCTCTGCATTTAACCCATTCACCAAGTGAAGCA
>JBBJLS010000134.1:345247-367954 GCA_037577275.1 Bryconaethiops microstoma | reverse complement strand
GTTTTTCCGTTTTTTTTTGTTTTTTTGAGTGGGGGTGGGGGTCCCCCCCCCCCCCCCCCCTCTCTCTCTCTCTCTCTCTCTCTCTCTCTCTCTCTCTCTCTCTGTCTTTGGCTCTTTCTCTGTAGTAACCATCTTGTCAAAATGTATACATTTTTGCAGGATTCTTGGTCTGCATTGTGAGATGGTTTCCCATAGCAACATGAAAAATAAGAGAGAAACTGTAGTCCTGAAATATCTTCTAAGTATGCATAGATTTTTATACATCAGCATGAAAAGTGGATATGTTAACATTTTTAGAAGTAGATTATGATGAATGGAGTCCTATATTTAGGTATTAAAAATATGGTGTGATATTTTGGCACCATAGAAATTAATTATCAGCAGAATTAAAATGAGCTTGTCTGATGCTGTCCTCTGATTTGCAGTCATTTTAGTGATTGTCACACTGTCATCATTTCCTCAGGCGAAGCTCTGAAGAGATAGTTTGTGTGACCCCAACTGGAGTGATCGCAGGAAGTACTCCAGTGATGGTGGACATTGATGCTGCAGAGTTAAGAAACCATGAAGTGAAATTCAACTACACAGAAGACCCGACTGTCGTGCACATAGACCCAGAATGGAGCATTGCCAGGTACACTGGTGCACACTCTTCCCGTCCTCCTCCTCAGCTGTAAAAACATTGTCTTGTGTTATCTGCAATAGTACTATGGAGATTAAATCAGGAAATGTTTTCTTTGATATTTTATTTAGAAGAATTAGTCAGTAGACATGTTTTATTATTGCATTTATTAGCAGTTCTGATAGTTATTGTACATCTTTCCCACTTGTATAAATAAATTTGTGAGACAGCATTTTGAAATGTTTTTTACTAAAACATGTCTGGTCATCATTACCTGAGAAGCAGTGACATGTCCAATAAGTCAGGTGGGACTTTGCACTGTTCACCTAGTGTTACTGTTCCTTTGTGTTAATGACTGTTCTTTAAAAACCTGGAGCATACTCACTCTCCTTCCTTCTCTCTCTCCCTCTCTCCCTCTGTTCTTCTCTCACTTTCTCACTGCATTTGGCTGCATATCTCCATTATCACAGAAACTGCTGGAAATTCTAGAATATTGTTTTCCTCTGTGGACTAACTAATTAACATTGCCCCACCCCTCTGCAGTCCTCTACATCAATGTGTGAATAAAGTTGCAGGTTCAAACCCTACTTTATACCATTCTGTCAATCGGAATTAGTGGGTTATTAGTGGACTGAATTCTTCCCAGTGGAGCGCACTGATTTGTCTCGATAAGGAGCCTAGCAACTTCAGTGAGCTGGACGGAGTGAAAGGGACTGATTGAGAGGGCAACGAAGCTTGCAAATAATATTGACACTGCATCAAATGAAAGTGAGCAATTCATTGACTATGTAAAATTTACTGTTGTACAACATCAGTCAGGACCATGTGATGATGTCTGCCACAGCCACAAATCCAGTAAATCAATCATCAAATAAAGTAGCACCCACGCTTACTCCACCACCTGAACCCCCATTGCAAAACGGATGTGAACCTCTGAACAAAATGTTATAATAACATATAATAACTACATTCAACCCAGGGAATCACTATCATTTAGGCAAATCAAAACCAAAGAAATAGAACCAAAACCACTATTAGACAGAAGGCTAGAAGTAACATTGCTAATTCCACACCAGAGAAGTGCGACATTATTCTGATTGCGGATTATATAACCAAGTGTGTAAGAATGGCAAGGACTGTAAAGTCGCAGGTTCAAACCCCATTTTCTACCACTGCATCGTTGAGCAAGACACTTAACCATTAGTTCCTCCAGGGGGAGTGTCCCTGTAAATAATGATTGTAGGTTGCTCTGGATAAGGGTGTCTGCCAAAGCCCATAAATGTAAATGTAACTAACTTGTTTTTTAGTTACAAAATAACTTCAACATGAACCAATATTGCTACTAATGCAAACTCTGATGACTGATGTAAACCCTTTAAAACAACATCTTGGAAATCTGTCATGGGAGCTACAGGAAAGGACGCAGCAGCAGGCAACATAATGTGGTTTACAGGAGGGATCTTTAATTTCTTTTTTTCAAGTTCTCCAAGCCGAGCAAGCTCAAAACATAAAAAGCAAAGTGTGAGTAGTCTTTCAAAAACATCGGAGGACCTTCTCTCCAGAAAACATAAACAAAACGTTGGCCCAATCACTCTGTCCTGGAGACCCTCTTCTCTGTGCAACTTTCTCAAGGCTTGCTCAGACTGCTCGTTTCAGTGAGAATAACCTCCTCGAGCTCACGCCTGTGTAGGTACAGAGGGAGAGAAAGATGCAGGGAGAACACACAAACATTCTTCACATAAACCCCTGCATGATATGGTTTTCTCTCTTTTTCAAACCCCGAGCTTGTCCTCACTTGACTTGAGGGTGATACGTTATTTCTCTTTCAAACTCTTAACTTCTCTCAACAAATTCACCAATGAAATAGGTGACCACACAACGAGTCTGTGGCTCAGCTGGACCTTTTAAACTTTACTCCCTTGCACAGACCTCCAATCACACAACGAGGATACTGATCATATCCTCGTTTAGGTACCTAGCAACCCAGCCTCTGAGCTAATGAAGCTCCTGACTACACCTGGGTTGCCTAGGCACCTGATGACCACACACACACACACACACACACACACACATCTGATGTCCTACTTCCATGCCCAGAGCTGCGTGTCCCCTAATACTCGGTCGATTGACTCCATTGTGGGCATAACAGAGAAGGCCTGGACGTAACAGAACCCCTCTCCCTAGGACCGGCTCCCAGGGAAGGGCGAGGGCCAACCCGACCACTCCCGAAGCCACACGAGGGCATCCACAGCGAGCAGTTCGCCCCACCAACCTTGATCCCCGTGGAGGATGTCCTCGAGGATGAGGAGCTGGGCGATCCGGCCTGCTGACATGAAAGTCATAAATGAGTTCCTGACTAAATACATCACTGGCTGAGACCCAGCTCCTCTCCTCCTACTAGGTATTGAAGGCTCCCTTGGCGTCTCTGAGAGTCCAAAAGCTTTCTGACCCGGTAAGCCAGGGCTCCCTCAATCTCTATTGCCGTAGGGAGAGTGGGGTGCACCTCCCTTCCATCCAATGGGCCTGCTACTGCTGGTTTGAGGAGAGAAACATGGAAGACAGGATGAACCCGCATGTGGGGTGGTAATTTTAGTTCATATGAAACAGGGTTCACCTGCTTCGGGGACAACTTACGTGAGGGCAGCCTCATCTGAAAGTCCCGTGAAGAGAACCAAAATATCTCCTGCCTGGTAAACAGAGCCGATCCGCATATTTCTTAAACTGCCCAACCGCCCTGCTGATGGACATGTGTGTGCTCTCCCGCACCCGCATTGCCCTGCTAAACCAATTATTAACCTCTGGGATGTCAGAGGCTTCACCATCCCAAGGACAGTGCTGGGGTTGGTGCCCTAACACACACCCAAAGGGCGTTAGGCTGGTCACGGAGTGACATAAAGAATTCTGGGCGTGTTCCACCCAACTGAGGAACTCCGCCCAGTGGTGGTGTTGCCCATGGCAATAAGCCCGGAGGAAACGACTTAACTCCTGTACCGACCGTTCAGCCTGACTGTTACATTCCGATGAGAGCCTGATGTCAGGCTGACTGTAGCCCCCAGTTTCTTAAAAAATGCTTGTCCAAACATGTGAAATAAACTGAGGGCCTTGGTCGGAGAGGATATCATAGTGCAATCCTCCGGCATGCCATAGTGCAAGAACACCGCTCAGAAGAGAGCCTCAGCCACCTCAAAGGTGGTGGGAGAGGAAGCGAATGGAAGGATCCTGACCCCCTTAGAGAAACGGTCCACAAACACCAAAACTATGGTGTACCCTTTTGATACCGGGAGGTCCATTACAAAATCCACAGCTATGTGGTACTGGTAGGGGCATTAATTTCCCGGTAGGCAACTGACATGATGTCTTTGATATGGCGCAAACTAAACAGGATTTTACACACGTCAGCGCACAAAGAAGGCCACCAGTACTTACGACTCAGGACCTCGACAGTTCAATGGACTCCTGAGTGTCCAGTAGCAGGTGTAGTATGCACCCACTCTATCATTTTTCTTCTTAAAGTTTCTGGTACAAATCTCCCTTCTGGCCCTGTGTGTGTGGAATGGATTCTTGAGAACCTTGCCATTAAATCTCGCTATCCACAAGGGCTGCAGGAATAATAGGTTCATTAGTTTTTTGTACTTCAGGCGTGGGAAAATGCCTCGAAAGTGCATCCGCTTTTCCATTACGTGAACCAGGGCGATGTGTAAGCATGTAGTCAAACCTACTAAAAAACAAAGCCCACCGAACCTGTCGAGGGCAGAGTCGCTTGGCCTGCTGGATGTACTTGAGGTTTCTTTGGTCAGTGAACACCGTAAATGGATGCCGGGCTCCCTCTAACCAATGACGTCACTAACGCCGCTTTGACCGCCAGCAGAGAAGAAAGCACAAGGATGTACTAAACCCACAGCTCCTAAACCCACTTCTAAAGCATTCACCTCAACTATAAATGGTTTGGCCGGATCCGATCATTTCAGAACCGGAGCGGAGGTGAACAGTTCCTTTAACTGAGTAAATGTCGCTTTGGTGGCTGGAGTCATTCTAAGATATTTGCAATTAGCTTGTCAAGACCTTCATCTTGACAAGCTAATTGCAGTTCTGGACTTAAACTTTCTGTAAGCTGTAAACGGCTGTCAGAGTGGACTCGTTCCACCCACTTTCTGCAGTGAGAATCCGAAACTTCACCGCGTACTCATACAGTTTTATTTCCTTGCCTCAATTGTAGAAGCCTGGCACTGCTTGTCTTGCCATGATCAGGACAGTCAAAAGCAGACTCTCCTTAAAATCAGCATAGTCTGGTACAGGTGTGCCCTCTCGTGACCATACAGCAGTAGCCCAATCTAGAGCCCGACCTGTCAGTCTCTGTGTCATCAGGGAAACTTTTTGCTGTGGGGTCATCTTGGGATACTCCATGAAGTAGAGTTCACATGCCAGCAGGAAATTCCTGCACTCTGCAGGATCACCTCTATATCTCTCTGGATGAGAAGTATGGTGCTGTGCAAAATGAGGTGCACACACAGCATTCACCAGTTGCATGATCTGCTCTAGTTGAGTGTGGTGGCTCGCCATTCGCTGCTGGAGCTGATCCTCCTCAACTGGCAGGGGAATAGCGGCTGCGTCCATGTTTTGGGTATGGTCATCTGTCACAGGAGCTGCAGGAAAGGACGCAGCAGCAGGCAACATAATGTGGTTTACAAGAGGGATCTTTAATTCTTTAACATATAAAGCAAAATGTGATTAGTCTTTCAAAAACATCAGAGGACCTTCTCTCTGGAAAACATAAACAATACGTTGGGCCAATCTCACACTGTCCTGGAGACCCTCATCTCTGGGCAACTTTCTTGATGCTTGCTCAGACTGCTCACTTCAGTGAGAATAACTTCCTCAAGATCATGCCTGTGTAGGTATAGAGGGAGAGGAAGAAGCAGGGAGAACACACATTCTTCACATAAACCCCTGCGTGATATGTTTTTTTCTCTTTTTCAAACCCCGTGCTTCTCCTGATTTGACTTGAAGGTGATACGTTCTTCTTCTTTCAAACCCTTAACTTCTCCCGAAAAGTTTACCAATGGAATGGTTGACCACACAACGAGTCTCTGGCTCAATCTGGACCTTTTAAACTTCACTCACTCGCACAGACCTCCAATCACACAACGAGGATATTGATTGTATGCTTTACATAAACTAGAGACAGGTGGACATGTCGTTAGGTACCTAGCAACCCAGCCTCTGAGCTAATGAAGCTCCACGGTTGCCTAGGCACCTGACGAACACACACACATCTGACGTCCTACCTCCGTGCCCAGAGTAGCGTGTCCTCTAATACTTGGGCGATTGACTCCGTTGTGGCCATAACAGAGAAGGACTGGATGTAACAGTATCTTGGACATATGACATCTGTTTTGGGGTTGCAGAAGGAGCATGTTATTCCCACTATATATACTGCTGTTATTGCTCATTCATATATTGCTTAATTAAACAAGGGGAAAAAATAATCCTATTACTAAATTCAAAAGCAAAAAGAAAACTGTTTAATAATCTGGGGACGTTAACTCCATGGATTATTTCTAAGATTACTACTCGTAAATAAATATGCACAGAAAAACTGCTGCATGCCTTTATTTCAAGCAGAATCAATTACTGTGATGCTCTTGGCCTCTCAAAAAACACAGAGACCACAGTTCGTTCAAATCTCTGCAACTTTTCTATTAACCAGGCTTAAGAGAAGAGAGCACATCAGACCACTTTCAGCCGCTCTGCACTTGCTTCCACCTTTATAATAATTTTAAGGTCCTCCTCCTTATATACAAAACCCTTAATGGACTAGGACCAAGCTACATTACTAACTCCCTTAACTATTTGTCCAACACATTCTACTTCAACGTCTTGGTGCCAAATACCACAGCATGCCTGCAGAAGTCTTGTGAAGTATATGCCACAAGTAGTTAGACCTGTTCTGGTGACACAAGGCAGGGGCTTGACAATATTAAGCATGTGGTTTTAATGTTATGGCTGATTTGTGTCATGTGTACAGCTTCATACGCTTATTGTGATCCTCAATACTGTTGAAGATGGGGAGATTTCTTCACATTAAAGAGTTACTCCAAAAGCTGTGGTTACATGGCATACATCAATCAATCAACCCATCTGTTTTATGAGCATGCAAAATAATAATCAGTTCAACACATTCTAAATGTGGGTATTCTGGTATTTCTCGTTAGGTTAAGTGGGATTTTGTTAATGTTCTGTAAGGCTTATCCAGTCTCAAAACAGTAACTACACAACACAGACACACTCATGTGGATGTTGTTTTACCAATGCAGACATCTACCATCGGGCATGGGCTCTTTATAGTGTCAGGCCCTGAATGGGACCACAAACCCCCAGTAGATAATATTGGAGTACACCCCTCTCCCTGCTCCATCTTGTTCTCAAAAAAAAACAAATAAAAAAAACACACACAGACATACACAAATACTTGCACTGATTCTGTCTGCTTGAATGATGTCCCCCATCTAAATAGGCTGAAACTAGGACCTTTTGACCTAGTTTCAGCCTGAATTCATTTGAGGGACCCTCTTCCAGCGCAACAGTCCTCATTACAATAACTAACAGAGATGTAAGCAATGCTGTGAGTGTTATTGTAAATGTAACATTGACCACAGATTCATGTAAAGATTTGTGTTTTCCAGACATTTTTGGTCAATTTAGTTCTTTTAGTTACATGGCTGTAGTTTGAAGAAGGACTTTAGGTGGATGCATGTGCAAGGGAGGATTTATTTCTAAACATAAACACAGAGAAACATTTAAAAATAACAATCAAACATACACCACATTATCGTGGTTATAGTGAATCATGCAAGAACAAATCCAGAACAGGGTAGACGGAACCGCTGCGACATGGTGGATTGACAAACAGGTGTAGGTGCTAAACAGGAAGGCAGGATGGAGCAGAGCTCGAGCCGAAAACAAAGCATGTGAAGCAGGAGCATGGCTGGGAATCAAAATAAACATAACACATGTGTTAAGCATAAACAAAAAAAACACCTCTGGAGGCATGAAAGTGATCTGTCATGGGAATGGGCCTAGAGAAGGAGTAACAAGCCAAACACTGACTGAACAATGAAGGGCAAAGAAAATTAAACCAGGTGATTAAACTGGGAGATGTAGTGGATAGAAGGACTAGAGGCTAGTCGAGGGACTGGACAGACCAGACAAGACTGATGCTAAGACACAGGGCTGGACTTGGAAAGGAAAAGAAAATCGAAACAGATCATGAAGGGGACATGAGACTAAAGATGGCAACAAGATAGATAGTGAAAGTGGAGCAGGAGAAACAAAGGGGCACTTAATGGGAGACCATAAACGTACAAAAGGATGGATTGGAGACTTGATCAGAGACTGAACCAAAGGTTGCACATGGGACTGGTCAGGGGAGGAAATGCTGGACAAGACATAGGGCATGACAAAGTAACCAGACAAGACAGGATGAGACATGCCAGGGAGCTGGGTTTGTAGAACATTAGGGACAGAAGTACAGGGCACAATGAACAGAACAGAGACAAGAACAAGAACAGGCACTTCAACATGGACAGGCAGAGAGGGAGAAACCTGATTTCGACAGGACATAGGAACAAAAACCGGGACAAATACATGCCTAATCTTGCTGACAGGAACAGAGAAGGGTTTAGGGGCACTGCAGGCTGAGCTGGAGTCATATCCTGGGCTCCAGCTAGGGTGGCTGCTGCATCCTGAGCAGCCTTTCCTCTGTATCCCAAGGAGCAGGTGGCCAGCGACAAGGGACCAGGAGACAAGGAGCCCAATGATGAGAGACTAAGAGATGAGAAGGCCGGTGATGAGGGACCAGAAGGTGAGGGTGCAGGTGATGAAGGATCAGGAGATTGGGAGGCCATTGGTGGGGAACCAGGGGACTGGATGGCTGACAATGGGGACAAGGAGGCTGGATAGCCATTGGTGTGGAACCAGGAGGTTAGGGGTCCAGTGAGGTGGAGCCTGGCAGCTAGGCATCCAGCAAGGTGGAACCAGGTAGCTGGATGGCCAGCTGCACGGTACCAGGAGTTTGGAGGGATGGCTGCTCTGGACCTGGAGACTCAGGAGTTGGCAATGAAGAAACAGGAAACAGGGGTGCCAGTGACTGTAAGAAGCTTTCTGGAACCCGCAATGATTTGGAACTCTCCAAAATGGCAGGGGATGCCATCAATGATAATGAAGTGCCCTCCGAAGCAGAAGGCAAAGCTGGTGAGTAGACACTCTCTGAAGCAACAGGTGGTGCTGCTGATGACTCGGAGCTTTCTGGAACAGCAGGTAGTGCCAGTGGTGATGAGCAGGTCTCCGGAACAGTCATTTTGAGACGCTTGTTGGAGCAGCGGTGAGTACTGACCTAGGCGAGAATATGGAGCTCTCCTGAGGAGTAGGGGTGTCAGCAGCAACAAAATGCTCTCCAGAGCAGCAGGGGAAGCTAGTGACAAAGTGCTTTCTGGAGCAATAGGGGTTGCCATAAGTGCCAACAACCAGTACTCTGGAGCAGAATGGGACACTCTTTCTCCTGCAACACCCTCCTCTTCTTGCTGGTGCATCCCTGGCTTGCTTGTCCTGCCAAGTTCTCTTTAGCCATTTCCTCTGCCAGTAGGACCAGATTATTTGCCTGAATGAGGACTTCTACGTGCAACCACACCTCATCCTCATTTGAATCACCAGTCCATGTCCCAAGGGCCATCTGTCGCCCACTTGGGGGCATCTTCCAGGACGCTATAGGGAATCATGTAACGGGATCACGGAGGCTGATTCATTGGCAGCTGTCAGGGCACATGGTGGCAAAGCAAGACACAGAGAGAGCGAGAGAAAGAGAGAAAGATATACAACTAGAACTAGAAATTTTATAAGTGGCTTTACTTAAACCCAGAGGAGCATTGCCTGTGCTCAGGATGAGATCTAAGTAGCAGCAGCCTGTAGAGACAGTCTGTTTGGAATATCATAGTGCTTATTTCACTAAAGCATACAGATAGGTAAAAATTCTTCAACCAAACAATGGGCCAAAGTCTTGACACAAGTACCGTCAGCCATATGGATGCCAGCACTGCAAATGCATACAAATAGCTCATGCAAAACTGCCCACTAGAACTGCATTATTACTGAATATACTAAGTGTTGTCATAGGCTCACATTCAGTCCCATGGTGACTTTTAAAATAACTGTGTTAAAAAATAATGCTATTGGTTTCACATGGCTTCCACATGGCTTCCATGTTTAATCCTGGCAAGCACTAGAATTTTATATTTATTTGTAGGTTCCTATTGAACTGTTTGACCAATTTTCATTGTTGCATATTTAAATTTTTTTCTGATAGTGGTGGAACTCTTCTGACCATCAGTGGTACCAATCTGGCCACCATCAAAGAACCCAGGATTCGTGCCAAGTATGGGACTGTCGAGTCCTTCCATGTGAGTACCGTTTTACATCTGCACTGTTTTACTTTTACATTACATTCAAAATAAAGATACCCAAAAAGGTTCTTTGTAGTGAATCCATACTCTAAGTGTAATGTTGAGGTGCTTTAAATCTGAACGTTGGCCAAAATGGTGGCGCCAAATCCAGAGTCTGCTTAGAGCATTGAATCACTGATTCACCGTGGGTGCAATTTGACTCCACAGTAAACGAAGCTTGAATTTAATTTGTGGTGCAGGGAGTTCAAACCTAACTTGCCACGAATGGGATTCAACGTTAGGCAGTCAGAACGTTAGACTGCCGCACTTACCCATTGTGTACTAATCAGAAAATAAGAACAGAGTTATGAAACTGAAACAGTCAGGAGGGAATCTGGCCACTCCACTCACAGAAGAAACAAAAACACACCCTAAACCAAAACAACACTGAGCCTGGGCAAACACCAACCTCTTTTCAGAGAGAGGAGGGGGAAAGAGACAGAAGTGTGGTGAAATGTGTTCTGTGCATTTTTAAAAATGTGCCTTGAGAAAAATCAATGTTAGTGAAACGCAAAGCCAGCAATGAGTCCGAGGGTGACTGCTAGCTATAAAGGGCCGTCCACAGGTGTAGCCAATGCCGCTGCTTGCGGTAGGGTGGCAGCCTACGTCTTCGTCTTTTCTACCAAACACAGCAGTGGCAGTGCTACATCTCCCCCTGCTGGTCAGAGTGGCTAGCTCAGCCCCAGGCAGAGCTCTTACAGGATCCCCATTCCAGAGACAGCACCTGATGTCCCAAGGCCTGCAGCATGGTTTTGCCTGAAGGCACGGATGAGGCCGGGGTACAAGATGTGACAAGCAGGGACCCACCAGCACTCCTCTGATGAATTGCTCTACTGCTGGCACCCCCATGTCCACTTCCTGTTCAGGGAAGAGAGACGGAGCATACCCAAACTAATACTCAAAGGGGGATATATACCCAGGGATAAGTGCCAGGGCCACCAAAACTGGGCATGGAAAGTGGACTGGGCTGGAGTTTCCTCCTAATGCACTGGATGTGTTCACTCAACTATAAATAAGAATATTCAAATAGACAAACATGTATCAGTCTAAGGCCTTCCTCAAAACCTCATTGATTAATCACTAGAAGACAGCCAAGATGGTCTTCATCACCCCTCTGGGAATCTTGATATGCCATTTGGGTTGATTAAGCCCGTCTTCCACTCATTATCTTTGTGGATCTGGATGAGGTTATAGGCTCTGCAGTCCCAGTATTCAGAAGGTACTCGGGATAGCTCAGGTGGGCTTGGATGAGGAGAATGGGCATGGGCTGGAGAGTGGACACTCCCAGGCATCACTGCTGACAGTGGGGCCCCCATGCTGCCACTAACTGGGTCAGCCAATCGATGTGCGGATTATCCCAACCCCAAGGGAATGACCAGCCATAGTGGACAGGGGACGTGGTTGGTGACCAAAGTCTTCCGGGTGCGTCTGCACTCCCGTAAGCGGTTATCCAGCCTGAGAGAGACCTCAATTAGATGAGGAGGTGCTTTAAATTTGAACGTATTAAACGTTCAAATTCCAACAAAGCGCCCACTACTTTCAGGCATAAGTGAGACAGTGTGAGTTTAATTGTGATACTTAATGTTGATAGAGCTTGATTATGGTTTCTTTTTTTAATTTTGGAACTGCTTGTTTGTTTTTTTTTACCATGGCTCCCATGCTCCTCAGAACTGCACAGTCTACAATAATTCGGTCATGATGTGCCTGGCACCATCAGTGGCTCACTCCGAGAGAGGCTTTGCAGAGACCGGCTGCGGACCAGATGAAATTGGTTTCTACATGGATGATGTCTCTACTCTTATGGTGGTGAATGAGAGCTTCAGCTACTACCCTGATCCAGTGTTTGAGCCCCTGAGTCCAACCGGCATACTGGAACTCAAACCTACATCACCTCTGATTCTCAAAGTATGGCTTTTTAACTGTGATGATAGCAATGAAGGCTTATATAATTATGTATCTAACATAAATCATTATTTATGTTAGATACAGATTTCTACCAGATATGTTCCAGAGTATAAGATTAAATTTGTGAATAAACTTGAAGATGACGATAGTCTTTTACCCATCAGATGTCCCGTCCCTGGGTACGTTAGCTTAAAAAATACCCTATTATTTTTGTCCCAGATTCCTCATTCTGTGGTCAAGTATATATTTTCTGTATTATACTGTAGTATCCTTCTTCTATCTTTGTAAATATGAAAGGGCTAATCTGAGATGCTGCCTGCTGGCTTGGTAGTGGAAGACTTCTGTTCTCAGAACTCACTGATGGCAAAGAAGAAGAAAGCCAAACAATCTTTCTTTGTTAAGTGGAAATTTATTAACACAACCTTTTTACTTAATGCCCAATATCGGCTTGGTTTGTTGGAGGAGAACAAATGAGAGCGAAAACCACCCAGCACATTAGCAAAGTGATGAGAAACAAGAAAATGCAATTTGGTAAAATAATCAGGGTTATTTTGGAGATGCATCACATTCTCCACACAATTAATTTCTCATCTAATTTAAACTAGGGATGGCGGTGCAAACAGTGGTAAGATAGAGAGAAAATAATGCCTTTATAGAAATAATGTTCTTTAAAGAATACTTCATAGTATTGACCATGGAATGGAGAGATTTTTTTTAGTCAAACATCTCCCTAAACAGCTCTTTTATCAAAGACAAAATTGTGTTAGGAAAATGAATAGCCAGATGTTTTAATTTTGTGACTTACGTAAACATGATTAATTTCAAGAGTACATTTATTCAGAAGTATGATAGAAGAACTCACCTTAATCTTCTTATTTCTTATTCTTATTTTCTCTTTACTAAAGGGTCGGAACTTGTTGCCAGCAGCACCAGGAAGCTCAAGGCTCAATTACACAGTCCTGATTGGGAAGACTCCTTGTGTTTTGACCCTGTCTGAGACTCAGTTGCTCTGTGAATGGCCCAACCTAACGGGCCAACACAAAGTCACTGTACGTATTCTGTTGTGTATTCTCAGACTTTTCGCTTATTTTATTGAGGTCTGCGATTAAGATAAAGTGTCCTAATCTTGTATCCCACAGACTTTCATGTCTCACAGGTCTTTCAGATCAAAACTCTGTGCCTTTTGACACAATGTCCAAACAACCAGTATGTTTCCAGGGAAAGTGCGTCATATATTCCCTCCTGTGTTTTGTTTTGTGAAGTTCTAAGCAAATGCCTCATTAAATTTTGAGTAAAAGTTGAAACAATCACTTATTCTATCCATTCAAAATTAGAATTGTCTCATCATGTTGTCATCTGTGTGCAGGGTGCTGTGAGGCAGGGGCAGTGAGAGAGAGCACAGCAATGCCCCTGTGGAAAATGACCTGCATACAGCTTTGACCTAGTAGTCACTGGCAAGGGGAATTGTCTCTTTGAGTTTTCTGTGGACCAGTTGCTGTTTGCTCTGCATTGCCAGTGGACCACATACTTTTAAAATGTTTCAAGGAAATTTGCCTATGGTCTCTTTGCTCTGTCAGCCCTTCTCATCAGCCCTCATAGATGTAGTGATGATGTTTGTCTATGTTTGGATATGTTAGCAGCTTTTCAGAAAAATCTTGAATTAGCACCATGGTCGATAATGTTTACTCTTTAAAGTTATTTGCAAAATAGTAGCTTTGTAAATAGGTTGAAGTAAGTGATCAATTATATATTTTCTCTTACTGTATATATCACAGATTCGAGCAGGAGGGTTTGAGTACTCCCCAGGCACCCTGCAGATATCTTCAGACAGCCTCCTCACCCTGCCTGCAATCATCGGAATTGGAGGAGGAGGAGGGCTCCTCCTGCTGGTGATCATTGCTGTCCTTATCGCCTATAAACGGAAGTCTCGTGATGCTGACCGCACTCTCAAACGGCTGCAGCTACAGATGGACAACTTAGAGTCCAGAGTGGCTCTGGAGTGCAAAGAAGGTAAAAATATACCAAAACATATACCAAACTTTACATCACTTTACAGTTACTTTAGCACAACTTATTTTCAAATATTTTTGTGGTTAATTCAGTATATTATCACTGTATGGATAATACCTAGTACTTTTATAATAACTTTACAGGAGAAGAAAATTACTTTACATTATGGAAGTTTTTTTGTAAAAGATTTTTATTTCAAGTAGTTTTAGACAGTCTCTGTTGATCTAGTCATTATAAAAAACTGTAGATACAAGATGGTTAAGTATAGATGGACAATATGATATCAATATTTGTAAATTGTCATAATATAATAATGTCATACATAATAATATAATGTACTTTCTTATAGTTTTTTTAAGGTCAGAAAATCAGAAATTTGATCGCATAATCATATTATATTTTATGACATGATGTGGCCATCAGAGAGCAACATAATCCAAACTAACAGACAGACACAATGATTAATAAGTAATCCAATGCCAGTTTAGATAATGGGACTGTTCAATTGGGAGATTTATTGAGCAATCAGACTGAACATCAAGGCCGTCATGAATTTGTGAATTTTGTCAAAGAATTTGTCAAGAAAATTCTGTTTCCTTACATGTGTTATTTGAGGCAACTGCTCCCTCTGGGTACAACTACAGTATGAATTATATCTATGTAGTATCCACACAAAGATTAAGCTTCCCTCTCCACTATTCACAAGCCAGTGGACAATGCAGAGGAAGAACAGCTAGAGGAAATTATGCTAAATGCCATAAATGTAAATGTAAATGCTTCAGAAGTTCTGCCCCTTTATTAATCAGCTTATGCAAACATATCCTGTCTCCAGCTCTTTTCCCTCCTGCTCTTTTGGAAAGCACACCAAATTACTCAGAACCTGAATAAACATTAAAATGTACCAAAAAAGCAACTGTGTTTCATTCAATGTGACGTACCAGGTAACTGTTTTCAAGATATGTAACTGTTCCAAATTGGGGAAAAGCCTTTGAGTAATAACAGAACTTTTTAAGTTGGGAACACTTGAAGCATTTGGTGCATCCCTCTAAGAGACAAGAATTAAATAAAAATGTGCATTTAGACTGGCAATTCACAACATCATACTGTGATCTTTCTGGTTCCACAGTTTAAAAAAAATTGGAATCATGCTGACATCTCTGTCCTGTTTATGACCTGCAGCATTCGCAGAGCTCCAGACAGATATCCATGAACTCACTCAAGAGCTCGATGGAGCTGGAATACCTTTCCTGGACTACAGGACCTATGCCATGAGAGTGCTCTTTCCTGGTATTGAGGACCACCCAGTTCTCAAGGAGATGGAGGTACCAGTTAGTACATCACTGACAAAACGTTAACAAAAACAGTAGCACAAAATGCAAACTGAGCACTGGTACATCACACCCAGCTTTAATTCACTCATTTTTTATGAAAAATTATTACATTTATTTTTTATTTAATGCTGTCTCAAAGAATGGTACTCAAATGAAAAGGAGCAAGTGGCACTATACAGTACTTATGGGGGGGAAACTATAATGGTTAACAATGATTGATGAACTGTTGTATCTGCCATGGTAAATGGGGAAGTCCTGAGGGATTTTGCATTTTAGTCTCCACAAGGTTTAGAACATTCATTTTCTTTCACTTTTAATTAAGTGAAAGAAGTAATGTGCCAAATATATACAGTATTCCCCCAGTGTAACGTGGATCAGGAGTCGCTGATTCAGTCACACGCGGATTTTTTCTGAGAACAGAACTCTCCACAATATGCGGAAATCTCCACAATAACGTGGAAACTGAAAATATTCTTGCAATTTTTTTTTTTTTGCTTTTTTCGTGGCAATGTTTTTTTTTTACACATTTTAGTTCTAAATTATTAAAATAGATCATTTACTAATTAACATAAATAGTAATCCAAATATAAATTCAACTACATTTCCGGCTGCCCTCCCGTCCTCCTGTTTTCGTTTCATTCTTCAAAAAGCCCTATGCTGCCCAAACGCCCTGCACCTTCTGGCAATGCAGCTCAGCATCTCTACCGCATCTCGGGTGAAAAATACAGGCCAACGGCCGTGTTTCGGGGGGCCGAGATTTCATTTTAAATTTAGCTTAATACATTACCCCTAACGAAAATGTATACGAGGCAGACTGGGAATCTGTCCGTTCTGCCGCGCTGAATTTAAATCTCTCTCTCTCTCTCCCTCTCTGTCTCTCTCTCACTCTGTCTCGCTCTCTCTCTCCCTCTCTGTCTCTCTCTCTCACTCTGTCGCTCTCTTCTGGAAAAGTCCAGAACGGCCGTTCTGCCACGCACAGGACAGCCGTTCTGGAAAAGTCCTCTCCCTCTCTCTCTTACTGCCCAGAGAACACAAAGAAGTCTGCCTTAGGATGGTTAATAATGCTTGTTTTTTCTCTTGTTTTTCATTTTGTCCTTCTTAAAGCTCTATATTTTTATTACTGTAAATTAAATTAAAAGAGGCTGTTGAGCTCAGAAGTAGTCACTACAATACAACTCGCTGCCGGATGAACAGTAAATTATTTTACATTTTACAGTATTTTTATTAGTGAAAATTAATAAAAATTAATTAAACTATTACTGTATTTACCCTGCTTATACAAAAGAAAAGGACAGCGCATACCAGAGAAAACGCCCATGCATGAATTACAGTGTAGTCTGTACAGCGGTAATATCAGAATTTACATTCTAACACTGCAGGAGTTCACAGTGTAAACTGTACAGTATGGATATGGGTTTATCTTTACATTTTCGTTGAGGGTAATGTATTAAAGTGAGTTTAAAATGAAATGATCGTGTTTGGGGAGCATATCTCGGGGCATATTTAGGGTTTACACTATAAACATAGGCATTTTTATTTTTTTACCAAAACACAACGCGGTTTGTCACTATACGTGGGTGCTCTTGGAACATAACCCACGGTTTACTTGGAACGTAACCCCCGGGATTACTGTACAGTGCTGTGAAAAAGTATTTGCCCCCTTCCTGATTACTTTCTTTTTTTTTTTTTTTTTTGCCTGTTTGGCACACTTAAATGTTTCAGATTATCAAACAAATCTGAATGCTAGGCAAAGATAACCCAAGTAAACACAAAATGCAGTTTTTAAGTGAAGATTTTATTTATTAAGGTAAAAAAACTATCCAAACCTACATAGCCCTATGTGAAAAAGTAATTGCCCCCTAAACCTAATAACTGGTTGTGCCACCCTTAGCAGCAACAACTGCAATTAAGTGTTTGCAATAACTGGCAAGGAGTCTTTCACATCGCTATGGAGGAATTCTGGCTCACTCTTCTTTGGAGAATTGTTTTAATTCAGCCATATTGGAGGGTTTTCAAGTATGAACCACCTTTTTAAGGTCATGCCACAGCATCTCAGTTGGATTCAAGCCATTCAGAGGTGGACGTGCTTGTGTGGTGGACGCGTTGTCCTGCTGCAGAACCCAAGTGCTCTTCAACTTGAGGTCACTAAATGATAGCCAGACACTCTCCATGATTTTTTGTTAAAGAGCAGAATTCATGGTTCCATCAATCACAGGAAGTCCAGGTCCTGAAGCAGCAAAGCAGCCCCAGACCATCACACTACCACCACCATGCTTGACTGTTGGTATTCTTTTTCTGAAATGCTGGTACTTTTAAGCCAGATGTAACAGGAAGCACACCTCCCAAAAAGTTCAACTTTTGTTTCGTCAGACCACAAAATAATGTCCCAAAAGACTTGGGGATCATCCAGATGTTGTTTTTTTTTTGGCAAAATTGAGACGAGAAAAACTGAGAAAATTGTTCTTTTTGGTCAGCAGTGGTTTTTGCCTGAAACTCTGCCATGCATGCCATTTTTGCACAGTCTCTTTCTTATGGTTGAGTCATGAATACTGACCTTAGCTGAGTCGTGAGGCCTGCAGTTGTTTAGATGTTGTTCTGGGCTCTTTTGTGACTTCTTGGATGAGTTGTCACTGAGCTCTTGGGGTAATTTTTGTAGGCCAGCCACTCCTAGATAGGTTCACCACTGTTCCATGTTTTCTCCATTTGTGAGCAATGGCCCTCACCGTGGTTCGCTGGAGTCCCAGATTTTTAGGCATGGCTTTGTAATATTTTCCAGACCAATAGATTTCAATTACTTTGCTTCTCATCTGTTCCTGAATTTTTTTAGATTGCAGCATGATGTCTCTCCTTTTCTGGGATCTTTTAGTCTACTTTTTAAGTGATATCTGGATTCAGCAGGTCTGGCAGTAATCAGGCCTGGGTGTGGCTAATGGAATTGCACTCAGCCTTCCAAACAATGTGATTAACCAAAGTTATGTCATGATTTTAGGGAGGGGGGGGGAGCAATCACATAGGGCCATGTAGGTTTGGATATTTTTTTTCCTTAATAAATAAAATCATCACTTAAAAAACTGCATTTTGTGTTTGCTTGGGTTATCTTTGCCTAATGTTTAAATTTTGTTAATAATCTGAAACATTTAAGTTTGACAAACAGAAATCAGAAAGGGGGCAAACACTTTTTCACAGCACTGTATGTGAACTTTTGTGCCGCATTCCTACAGTCATTCCTTCAATAAAGTCACGGCCACCCACTGATCAGACCATCTGACACACACCCACTGTTTATATCAGCGGCCCCCAAACGTTTTTGTGCTGTGGACCAGTTTCATGTAAAACAATGTTTTCACACACCGGTACAAAAACAACTGAAAACAAAGTGTGTAAAAGTATGAAGATGTTTGTTTTTTATTCATTTTTGCTAGCTTGTGGGCTACATTTTCAATGTACCGTATCAGTGAGTGTTTTTTCAAAATAAAAGATTTTTCAGACTCTGATAACACAGGTCAACAATTTGTTTTTTGCAATCATCAGAAACCACAACACACTTTTCTAAACCAGTTTTTCATGCTGATCTGCCTTCATTTTTTTTTAGTCACATCAACTTTTTGAATTGTGAGTAATATTAGATTTGCAATAGACTTGCGAAGTCAGATAGGCATAGATATAATGATCAGTTTCAGTCAGCTACCACTGTTTCTTCAAAAACGTTTAGTATATGATTATTATATGCTAATAATACCACTATCATGCAATATATAACTAGCTTCATCACAAAAACTGTACGTGCGGGAAAAACTAAACACAGATTTGAAATGAGCATGAAAAACACTACGAAACCCACATAAACTTATCTTTGATGATTTTGACCTGATGACCTGTGTAATCAATAAAATATTTTTCTAACACACACCTAATGGTTAGACCATCTGATGCACATCCACTAGTTAGACCACCTAACATGCACATACTGGTTTAAACTGATACCTCTTCCTAATTATGCTAGTGGTTAATCTGACATAGTGGGACCTCTGTTCGGCTTCTCAAGGCCTGACCAATGGGAGAGCTCGCTTTGGAGAAAAATAAAACTTGATTGGATCATTGTTCTTTGGCCATTTTAAGAATTTAACTCTATTGTTTCCAACCAAAACTTAATAATGAAATAGGAGTGGTATTGTAATAGTGATCTAGTTAATATACCATACTGAGCAAGAGTATTAGCCTCTAAAGGCAAACAAACAAGAAAGATGCTGGGCTTCCATGAGGAGATGTCTGGGAATGATTAATCAAACACACAGACATAAAATCACTGTTTACTGTATTAATATTATTTGTATGCATTCTAATAATTGCTTTTTGGAAACATATACTTCACAGCTACACAGGTTTCCTCAGGTGTCTAAGACTTTTGCATGGTACTGCACAAACGCGATTGGATACAATTTTTAAATAAAAAGGAAATAAATGTATTTTTTAGGTCCCAGAAATCATTTGGCCTTCTTTGAATTCCCAAAACACCCTAATGGTTTCTTTCTGGTAAAATTACAAAAAAAAGCACATATATATATAGGTTGATCTCCAGCAGCAGGTTAGGTTCGTGACCATTGCCTGTATGAAGCCCATATATTAGCTTCATAGAACACTGGACATGTATTTCACCTCAACACCCCCTTCTGCTCCCCTTGTTTTCTGTCAGTTGTCAGTGAGGCTTCATTAGTTCTCCATTCCCTGCCTCTCCCTCTGTGTCTCTCACCCGATAGTCAAGACCCAAACTCATCTCTTCCATCCAATTACCTGTAACTCAACCTTCCTTTACCAGGAGGCCGAACTAAGGATGCTTACCTACTATCCCCACACAGGGAAGCTCCAGTGTGAATTAGAAAGGGTGAACTAGACTGTACTGGAGCTATCAGACATTGTTCATAGTGTATATAATACTGTGCAAACGTTTTAAAGCCATTTTTCTCAGCGTGTGATAAAGTGCCTTCCAGCTAGTGATTACAATAAATGCAAACACACAAAAAAGCAGTAAAAAGTCTAAAGATTTGATTTGATAGTTAATATTTTGTGAGCTGGTGAGGAGAACAGAGGGTCGGTTCCAGGTTTCTCCTCGGTTCCTCCAGCCGTTGCTTGGATGGTAATTCCATCAGCAGCTCCTGATTTCATTTAATGAAAGATTGATTGAGTCAAACCAGGTTTCTGATGGAAACTACAATAATACTGGACTTCCACAAGGAACACACTGGTATACTGAACATAAAATCATTATTTACCATATAATGTTATTTGTATTGATTCTTTTTAGGATTATTTGGTACATTTAATAATATGTAACACATTGTAAAAAACGTTTGTTAAATATTATTTTTGCACAGTACTGTATGATATTTCACAGAGTCACCTAAATACCTTATATATCATATGTACAGTTACAGTTGTCACTGAATATAGGAAGAAAGTAGCCCTTGTGAGGGGTAATATACACCCAGCACCCAGACAGGCAATACACATTAATTACACGTGAAAAGGAGAAGTGGCAGTACTGTAAGTTATAAAGGTAATTTGTACTAACTATAAATAGGAACAGTATATTAGCTGAAAAAATAGAATATATGCTAAAAAAGTTGAAAAAGTTGGCTTAGCAAGAAGGTCCTGGGTTTGATTACTGGCCAGGGCATCTGGAGGTCCAGTGTGTTTCTCCACCTTTCACTATATAAGCTCTGGGATAGACTCCAGCACCCCCCGAGACCCTGGTTGGATATGAATGATGGATATATATTTTCTCCACAGCATTTCTGATTCTCTACAAAGAGACACGACAATGTGTAGTCCCAAATTATGAGACAGCTGGTGAAAAAAAATTATACAGGCTAAAAGCAGGGAGTTGCAGCTTCTGAATCTGAAAACATTTTTAAGTCTGACTCAACATTGCAGTCCCCTCAGTATTACCATTCAGTATTGCCTCTAAAAATTCCTCACAGAAAATTATTCCATGAAATGGTTATGAATGTACTGCTTGATGCTTTGTTCTACCAGCATTTTGATAAGCTTTTGTTTCTAAAACTGAACCCATTCATAGTGGAAGGATACATTTAGGGCATTGTCAGGCAAAATAGTCCCCAACTAAAACTGAACATTCCATATAAACATTCAGAGACACGTGGAGCTTCACTTGGGGTCGATGAGGAGTAAAATGGCTGTATTTGTGTTGATGTCTGGCTCCATTCACCAACATTATAAAAAATCTGGTCTAGAATGACTGGGAATGGAGGGATTGTGTCTGCAGAGGGCAGATTGTGCTCACTGCGTTCATATTGTACTATCAAGAGGAAAAAGATTTCATTTGAAGATACATGCACTGGATGTCAATGTTGTAAAGCAGTAAAATTAATTGATATAAAAATGCTTGGATTAAGTTAATGGAATAATATGCTTGGATTAAATTTATGGAATAATCTTGGTCAGTTTTTCTACAACAAGCTGGTTTCACCTTCAGATTCACTGATGTGAAAGCAGAGAAGCCAGTTGCAGCAGAGGTGCAGCATTATCTGCTTTGAATGCTCGTTCTCAGGAGAGAGCGAGAGAGAGAGTGAGAGAGCAAGAGAGAGGGAGAGAGAGAGAGAAAGGAAGGGATTATGTGATTGGCTTCCTATTGATCTGATGCACTGTGTTTGGTCTGCTGTTGAGAACATATCGTGTTTGCAGATGAGGGGAGAGGCATTAAGGAGATAGCAATGGGAGGCAAACCCAAGTTGCCCCTGTGCGATGATGGATGACCATCTCCTCCTAAAATCTTGATCCAGAGTTTCCGAGGTCTGTTGGTTTCCCTGGAGGTCCACTGTCCTGTGAAGATTAATTTAAACCTTGTTCTCCTGCAGAGTCCAGTTTCAGCTGTGAAGGGTTTGACGCCTGTGGGAACAGCACAGGAGCACTAGATGAACTGTGAGACCAAACATTTTTGTTATTTCATTCCCTTCAGGTTTCCTTCAAGTACTAAGTTCCTTCTACACCTGATATGAGCAGGGTTCAGGAACACTGATCAAATTGTTAGTGTACAGAAGCAACCAAGTGCGTATGCGCACTGTCCTGACATAGCTATGAATGTTTTATGCACAGTCCCAGGTCTCAAAAATAATAAAACATGGAGAGAACAACACCATCTTCAGTACACCATGCCAAATGGTATATCACGGTAAAAACTCAAAAGAAAAAATCGCCTCAAAAGGAATACAAAGAAGAATTTTGAGAACAAAGACTCAAAAAGAAATACTGAGAAGTGAAAGTGACCATTCTGTCATACTAGAACACACCACAGCACACAGTGTGAACAGCACGAAATTCCGCCTCTGCA
>JBBJLS010000134.1:302109-324844 GCA_037577275.1 Bryconaethiops microstoma | reverse complement strand
TGTATGTATATATATATATATATATATATATATATATTCTTATTTTCATTTTTTTATTTATTACTTTTTCTGTGCAAACTAGATTCTCGCATTTGTTTTCAGTCTAAAATCATTCTGATAACAAGAACATTTTTGCATAGCATTTATCGCTCATCTATACCCAAGAATAGTAACACATCTGGGGAGCTCTCTTTATGGTATCTTAATGCAAGAAATATCAATAGAGAGTAATGTTTTACAAACCCACCAATTTATAACAAATTCTCTTTGTTTCCTTATATATATATATCTGCAGTGTAATTGCAATCTTAATTATTATTTTAAATTAGTGATTCTTATGTGCTAGTTTTATTCTTAAAAGTAGTGAGAAAAGGGAAAATTTATTGTGTTATAACACTCTTTTAAAGCTCTTTGTCCTTTTCATTCCCTTGTGCGCATCTTTCTATGTGACAGGCTTTGACGGAGCTGAAGTCAGATAACCAGCGACTAAAGGATGAGAATGGGGCCTTAATTCGAGTTATCAGCAAACTCTCCAAGTAACATCAGACCAAGCTTGTATTTACTACAAGAGACAGCTGAGCTGACATCTCCTGTTGCTCCTGCCATCAACCATCACTCTCTATCTTTCTGGACTTTAATAACCAATCACACACTAGATAAAATATTTTGTTCCCCCTTCTCTTCTCTCTTATTCTGGCTGTTGATCCAAACTTGTCTTGATTTGTCATGAGGCTGCTGGAGGTAGGGGAAGAGGATTCACGTGCAGGATTCAGGATCTATGGCTTCGATCAAAATTGCAGAAAAAAGAACAAAGGAAGTGAGGAAAAGCTCTGATTTGCGAAAGGGGAAGCTTCCGTATACTGTCCACATGGCCAAAGCCCTTTTCAGAATCCTTTAGGCTGAACAAGGAGTGTCCTTCTGTCGAGTCGAGTCCATGTGAAGTCAAAGCAAGAAATCCGGTGTGTAGGAATCCTCTTGCAACAACACAGGGGAAACATAATCAAACGGTGAATTCCGTGTCATGATTAGAAGAATATTGTGATCACACACCAACTTGACAAACTGCCTTTACACTAATTTCTAAAAATATTCCCCAAATCATTTTGAGCAAGTATGGCTGCATAAATGGGTCATTACACCTTATCCAAAGAAACGGGTTATTGCTAAATTGGAAATGGTATCACAATAATATTTACCCTGCTCTCTTTGCATACGGTACTTAGATCTACAGTAATGTACAATTTTCTTGTTCTTTTATTACGATGTTATTTTGGAAAGGTCCAGAGAGATGGGTAGGTGGATAGGGCAGTAACCTTCTACATTCATTGAATGTTTATTTTGTTTTGTTTTTTTCAAATATTTATTTATGTTTCTAGTTTGCTCTCTCTACCATCTAAATGTATTTGCCAAGCTAATGTTCAAAAAAAGAGAAAAACATCACATCACAGTTTTTAGTTTAAAGAGGTATAATCTTAAAGCACAGCAGTGCAACTCACAGCACTTTGTTTTTAAGCTTGGTAATGGCACAGATATGTTTATCATAATGCACTGTAAAACACTGTAATGGGAAACTGATTTGTGTAGCATATACTACTTACGACTGCCCTCTGCTGCCTTTATTGGTTGTCCTGTGGTAAGAAAAACTTGTCATGTGGTAAGAAATTTCTAGATAGTTCTTAAAGGAAGTGTCCACAAAATTGACAGTGTGACTAACAATGAAAGACTAACAATGAATGAACTACTTGTGACCTCAAACATTAGGCTTGTTGAGTTGAACTATTTCTTAAAAAAATGTTTGGACACTTCGACTCAAAGAAGGGTTTTCCTGATTTTCACTCATTACCGCAATGTAATACTGAGGCAATGTAATACTAACACCAAGAACATGACATAACACTATACGCAATATTGCATTGATTAGAAAAAATGCTGTATAATAAATGCTATATTATACTATATGCTCACAGCAAAATGATTCAATATAAATAATGTGTAGAAAAAATAGTTACAATAGTTATTTAATGAATAATTCCATTTTTAAGTATGTATTGTACTCTACAATACTGTACTAATTTACTAATTGAATTTAGAAACAAATTTAAACAAACCTTCAGATCAAAATGTTCAAGTATATGAAAAATATATTCTTGTGCCCAAACTTAAGGCTGCAAATATCATGAATGTCTTTATCACCAGTATCAACATGATAATCCTTGCTTGAAATACATGTTCTTGTTTTTTAATTCTGTATTTTCACCATGTAAAATATTCATATAAAATACAAGAAAAGGCATTTCAAACAAAGGTTGTTGTCCCAGTCTAATCCAGGACCAAAGGACTTTCTAGTCATAACATATTTAATTTATGTGCATGAAAGCATCCTTAAGATGTTTTTCTGCATTTTTACCCCACATTTTGTCCTTTGGAAATATGTTTCTCATCATTTTAAAGACTCATAGATTTATTACGTCACATCAGTGATGATATATAAGCTCTCAGTTTTATGGGTATTTTTTTTAAACATGCAGCAGTAAAAGTGAATGTATAAATTACTGCAACCATGTTAATGTGTGTTTTTTTACACCTTCAAAGAAACAAGTAGTAAGTGTAATACTGTGGACAACTTAATTGAATTAATTAGAATATAACTTTTTGACAGATGAAATAGCACATTTCTACAAATTCAAGTAAAAAAAGCAAAGATGAGTATTTTAATTAAAAGGTTTTTATTTTTTTATACCTTGTTTTTAGTACAGAGCTGGTAACACATATGATAAATCTGTATAGAGATATTTGGTTCCCGTGAGGTCTTTACAAGGTTTGATGACGCTCATGTACTGGCCACCAAGGGGTCATGGGAAAATTTGTGAGCAACATATTTTCTTTTTTTTATTTGCAAAGTGTCTCATCAAGGGCTAAAGCATGCGACTGGTCCACACTAGGCACAATGTTACTGACATGAACACACACACACACACACACAACACTGAGACGAGAACAAACATAGTCTGAGGACATAGCCCCGCAGCCTTCGGATTCAAGGAACAGAACACCATAGAGAGAAATAATTAAACCAAGGGTTTTTGATAACAGCTCTACAGCAAAGGCAGATGATGGAAAGTGCTGTGAGGGGGTTTGATTTATTTATTTTTTTGATTTGATATTTCACATTGTGATTGTAAAACACAGTTGCTTCTCAATTTTTTTTTATTTCAGGCCGCAAAATGTATCTGCTTCCATTTTGTGACAAGAGGATTCAAGAAAAGTTAAAATGCCTCTTTAATGGAGCTGTGTTGTACTGATCCACAGAGAACAATAAAGGAAAACACAACCTGACATTTCTGCATTTTTTAAGAAGAAAAAAAACTCAAAAAACAAAAATTCAAACACGTTTTGTCTGTTCCTTACTATTGCTCTCAAATAGTTTCAAAATACTGACTCTCAGTGAGTGATATCTAGGAATGTTACTAATCATTGTCCATTGTGCATGCAGCCATATAGGCAGATGGCAGTGCTCAGTTCACAAAAAACAAAAATAAATTAAAATTTAAAGTTAAAGGGCCTATGCTTTATTGTTGACACATACATACACCAAGCAAATGCCTGGCATGCTAATTGAAGGTATTTGGGCAACATATTGAATAATTTTCTAACTGATTCCCCAAAAAGTAATGTTTAAAAGTACCCTACTAACATGCTTTCTTGTATTTTATATACATTAGTATGCAAAAGTTTGGGCACCCCTGGTCAAATTACTTTTTGCTGACTTTGTAAGTGAAAATAAATACACATCCTTTACATAGAATATACTTCTGCACAGTATATTAACCAGTTTCTGTTCGTTGAATTAAAAAAAAAAAACTGCAAACATTATGGCACATTTTATGCTTTGTTTATAATTTCATGTGTTGCTTTAATTTGTTAAACCCAGCAAATAAATAAAAATTGTGCGCTCAAATTTGCCATGGACCAAAAATTGTATAGCATTAACTTAAATGATAGGAACATGTATGTGTGTAACACAACCAATGCATTCTTATTGCAAACAGAAAATCAGTTGCACACCAACTATGTGTTTTTTTTTACATATATGATTTGTAAAGAAATTCTTAGATTGTTGTGCAATACCCAGATGTACGAGTGTATTTGCCGGTCATTTTCACAAGTTCATAGCACACTTTGTGTCAAACCAAGACATTTACAAACAAACAGACAAATAAATACAAAGATAGATAGATAGATAAATAAATAAGAATATAAATAAATAAATACACATTCAGTTAAAACATCACAATAAATAAAAATAAAAGAAAAAAAACGAATCAGTAAAGAGACTATTGCAGGTTAAACTACTGTTGCCACTAAAAACAGCACATTTTAGGAAACAGTGCTGCCCCATAGCTTCACAGACTCAATGGAATGTTAAGTAGATACATAGGCCTACATGAAAGGAGACATTACAGTTACTTTAAGAATTTAATCTACATAGCTGAGCTCCAAGAAATTAGTGCCCAAGTCTTATGGCTTTATCTTATTCACATCCACACACACACACAGACACACTCTCGCTCACACACACACACACACACATACTATTATTGGCTAGTCAAATGCTGTAATGAAGTAAAATGTGACTATAGCATTTTTATAAAATAAGCTATTTAGTTAACATATAAATTAAAACAAGGAGACCCTAAGTTGTTCTTTATTCCCCAAAAGAAAATGATACTACTGTGCTAAGGCAAGCCTGTTGCCATAGAGAAAACTGGTTAATTTGGTCCAAAAAAACATCACATTAAAGTCAGATAAAATGGCAGTACATGTGAATTCTCTTATTGGCACTGACTGTGAAAAAAATACAGTTTAAATGGGAATTAATCCTAACCAGAGCACTGATAAATATTTTATCATCTAGACCCGCACCCTACTAGAATATCATGTGTTGAACTTGGTGCCACCCCACCCCCACAAAAAGTTTTTACTTCTGCAAGTACATTTATTAAACAATAACAAATATAATATGCTGCAAAAATGAACATTTTAAATAAACAAAAATAACCTGTCATTTCATAAATACAGTTTATATCTATTAAAAATGTTGCAAGTAGACGTCAAGCATGCGGCTACATTTTCATCCTCTAATAGTTTACACAAAGCACTTAACATCTTTGCTTATGATGCCTAGGGATGGGTATGATCTGAATATGAAGACTAGTTAAGTACAGTTCACATTCTCTCAAAGACCCAATCATGGAAAATACATATTTACTTCAGTTAGAAAATATCCAGAGAATTTTTCCCCTTCTCTTTTTGTTATTAAAATGACAAATAACACTTACTTACATACACAATATATTTTTGCTTCGTCTCTGAAACATGCTCATCTTTTTACTGAAACATGCAGTATCATTAAGTAGGAACTATGCATATATAGTCAAAACTACACACCAATGGTTGGGGAGTGAGGGATGTTAGTTATTGTTTTTTATTCTAATTTTTAGAACTAAGAAGGAACAAATCTAAAAAGACGTACAGTTGTGGTTAAATGAGGAACTCGAATATTTGTTGATGAATGGGTTGGTAGTTGAAGAATAAGTTAATAAATACGTAAACAAAAACACTCATTCAGACTCCCAAGGAGACATAACTGCGCTGTAAAGATGTCAGATGTAAATACCTGCCATTTCAAAGTCTAACAATATTATTGCAACAGAGTATAGCTCAATAAAAGAGCCTTTTTGATAATTTTTTTGAAGTTTGGCTTACAGTGTGTCAAGTATACAAAAACGTCCTCAGAAATTCCTAGTCTGAAACCTGCTCATGTGGAATCTAATGGCGGGTCTCTAAACATACTGTTTGGCCAGATTTAAAACCTACACGTTATATTACAACATTATTTATAAGCTGAAATTCCCAGTTGTTTTACAGTCCATACCACAAGTTAAGTAGGCAGTATGGTGTTTTAGGTGCCCGAGGAATAGTAACATTTGTTTGAAATTGTGAAATGCTTCTATTCAGTTGGAGGAAACCCATTGTCTCATAATAATTAGTGCAGCATTCCCATAATGCATGTTTATAAAAAAAAAAAAAATCTTGCAAGACACCAGATGACATGAAAAGATGCACCATCACATAAGCAGACAGAGTGAACTACACAACCAAGACCCACAGAATATAGCTATATCCAGTAGTGCAAATAGTTTAAGCAGTTTGGTAAGCTGTGTATAAAATACACATATAACAGTACCCACTTTCAGACCCTTTCATTTCATTTCAAACCATACTAAATTATGGGTGACAAACAAATGAAAAAATGAGAATATACCGTCATTAAATAATGGTAACTGGGTCCAAAATATTAAAAATGCCATTAATAGTAACTGATAATAACAGATCACAGTACTGCATGCATTAATGAAATTTAGATAACATGGTCAAGAAAAGCATTTTCATAAAAACATGTACTCACTAAATTCTGAAAACAAGGAATCAAGGAGTTTGTGCATTCTTGAGTCATTTAACAGTGAATGAAAAAAATGTTTTCCATTTAAAGTGCTCAAGCAGAACTAATGTGTTTAATGTAAGGAATCAAAGCAAGGACCAAAACCTCATAGATTGAATAGGAAGGCGTCCCTGGCAGTTGAGAATTGCTTATTTTGTGATATTTAAAGGCTTGTATCCTTTTTGTTAGAAAGACAGACACAGGATTTGTTATGAGACCATGGGAAGGTCCAGCACTGTAGGGACTGATGGAGCACACTTGTTGAGGTGGCAGATTGCAGGCAGTGGTGTTGATACATGACAGTCTTCGTTGCGGTCAGAGACATCCAGTCCAAATATTAACTCTCTCCAAAATTATCCAAATTTCATAATGGCAAACCATCTTCCCACATCCTCTCAGATACAACATGTAGGACTTAACAAAAGATTTCACTACTATTACGGAAAATAAAGGGGAATAGAGGGGAATGTGATAAGATAATACAAGTGTCAAAGTGTTTTGTTGGCCCTTGTGTGAAACCCATTGTGAGAGAAATATTTCATTTGTTGCACATAGCATGTGCAAACCCATTAAATATGACTAAATATAGGACATTGTGACCTATAACCTAGGTCTGTCTAAGGTTTATATCTATATACATCTTTAATGTTCAAGATGTCTTAGCTTGTACTGAAGTAACGTTCATTTATCTTGATTTCTACATTTCAGCTCATTCTAAAAGGGAATCACATTTGAAATGGAAACACTAACATCTTTTCTCTTTTTTTCTTTTTTTGTCTGATCTCCTTGAGTATCATGCAGTGCTGGTTGGATGGTCGGAAAATACACAAAATATACTGAGTAGGTGTAAGGGAAGAACAGAGAAAGTAAAGGGGTGGCAGTGTGCATGTTTTCATGGAAAGTTTACTTTTTGGCAGTGAGGCCTGCTAGCTCAGCGTCCACTTCCTCCTCGGGCCTGAGAGGATGCCATTGGGCGATTGGCCGTCGTGGGTTCGCAATCATATCTGACCAGTGCCTGAGTGCGGTTCCCTGCGATTTGTTGCCCACCCAGATTTTCCCGATAGCGTCATTCTTCCCAATCTTGTCATAGTCCAGCACCGTGATCACGGCTTGGATTTTCTGCAAATAAAGAAAATGCTAGTTACCATAATTCATCGCATGGCCATCATTAGCCGATGAGGTCTGTCATTTCTTTAATCAGCACAGGATATTTTAATAGCCAATAAACAAACAACCTAACTAACCAACAGACAGTACAAATGACAGTCAATTTGAATGGACTTCAGTAAAGCTTGATGAAGGTACTAGTACGGTAACTGTTACAAAAAATGTTTGTCGACAACCTTTTTTTCCATGGTGAAAACAATACAAGAAGTAATTAAAAATGACCCTTGCTAAATACAAACTATAACAAAACACATTACACATTTTCATTGATGACTAATGATGAGATAATATTGTTAGAGACCAACAACTGGAGGAGCAATTTAGCCATTACTTTTCTTTTGTGAACTACAAGCAGACAACTAATGACAGCTGACTTATTAATGTTAGGTGTGCATTTAATTAACCAACAGATGCAAGATAAATGTAAACATTTTATCAAAAACAAATGTTCCTTTTATTATCAAGTTAGAGTGACGGCCCCTTAATTCAGGCTGCCTCTTTCTTCCCTACTGTAGATAGTATAGTTAGATTTGAGCAGTGATCACTCTCACCATTGCTACTCAGAATTAGCAGTTTTTGTTCATAACTAGGATATATAACTAGAGGTTGTGCTGCTACAGAAGTTGAGAAAATACACTGTGCAGCACCCCCTACGGATGGAATTTCACAAAGTTTGGCCTACATCCAAAGAATGTGCCAGTGCTGCAGGTTGTATATTTTGCTGAAATCTGAGCATTTACATCACAAGATATTGGCAATGGCATGTCTTGAGGTTGCAATACCCACTACGGAGGAAATTTCATGAAAAGTGGTATGCATCCAAAAATGTGGTAGTGAAGTAGGGTGTGAAAGTTTTACATCAAAAGATATCAGCCCAGGAATGTATTGGCTGTCGATTTTTGATTAGCCATTGATGGCCATTTTGTTAAAGAAATGGAACTTTTGGAGGCAAGTGTAATCGTACTAAATTTCAAAAGTTTAGCTTATGCGGACAAAATTTGACGTACTTTAAAAAGAATGTGGTTCTGATGCAGCATATCAAATTTTGTGAAGTTTGAGCCTTTAAAATATTGGATATGAATGTGGGGGGGACATTTACTAGTTAACCAGTTTGCAATGTTTTTCTCATTTATATTTATGTAGTGTCTGATTGTAGTCTATCACATTTTACTTCTGTATCTTGATAAGAAATGGTTTGGCGGTTACTGTAAGGCCATGGGAAGGGAGGTGAGATTAGAAAGGTGCGAAACTCTCAACTCTCTCAGGAGCACGAGAGCATGAGCAACTTCTGAGAAGTGAGGAGAGTTACCGGCAGCCTAGTTTCTGCTTCTCTGAAATAGTATGTGATGTTCTTGGTCAGCATGTTTGATGAATAAAACCCACTGGCCCCAGAACAGGAACCTGTAGGCCTTATAGCCATACAAAATTCTACCCAAAATCATCCCAGAAAGTGCACTGAAGCACCTTCCATCGCACAAACTGTTATTATTGCACAAACCCACCATTGTAATTTTGTTCTGGCTTAGTCATGCATTATATTAAAGTACAGAGACCTAATAAAATTGTCAGCATCCTGAAGATCGGATATCAAACATGATATTTGAAAAGGAAACTGTGCAGGGAGAATAAGTCTAACACGAGGTCAGTGCACCGGTCCTGTGTACCTGCATCTGGTCCTGTGGGATCTCGAAACTGAAAGACTCATTGTAATATGGATTTAATGTGTTCTTCTTCACTGTGGTCTTCTTCTTCTTCAGTCTCTTGCCGTTTTGCAGCAGGTGGATCTTCACATAAGGATCTGCAACCATTCAAAAGATGAACACAACCATTGATTTTTAATTCACATAACTCATTTTTCAATAACACTTTTTATTGTTAAAGCATATTTCTCATCTGATATGGGCTATGAGAGATAGGACAGAAATAGACTGCGGGATTTTATGAGATTTTGCTCTTTCCAGAGCTGCCAGAAGACGGCAGTGGCTATGCCTTGCCTAAAGGCATTTTTGGCACTGAGAGAGAAAAAAAGATGACTGCAGAGTCAGCACGAGATTATTTCTTCTGCATGGCTGATGTGGGCACTAGGGTGGACTGAACACACTGCATCACATTTGCTTGCTTGGCTGAACGAAAGTGACATAATGCAACCTTGGTGCTGGCTGGCAGTATTTTCATCACAGTACACAGTCAATCGATACTTCTGCAATAATGTAACAAATCTAATGCCACTAAAATCGTATTCTGTAGAGAAAGACAAATGATTGTGTTTATATGTATGTGTTGTACCTGAAAGGCCTCCCACATCCATCTTCTTCAGGTTTTTAGCCTCCAGGATACAGATGGTGAGTTTCCCAGCAGTGGGCACATAACGCAGAGAGACGCAAATATCACCAAGCCTCTCAGGCTGTGTGTTTGGTTTTAAAACAGAATAAAGAAAGGTGAGACATTGTTACTAAAGATGACTATATGCCAGGTTGCCAGTGTATTAGGTACAATCATGTACAATAATAATCTGTATTGTGATATTATCATTTATAACACTAGTTAAGCACTGTTTGTCATGTAACTGTTCCAGAACTGTGGAGGATGAGGACAGACTGAGCTGAATGCTGAATGAGGCTAACCTCTTCTTTCTCAGCACTGTCCAGATCCCTCCATTGCTCAATGGGTTGGGCAAGATCCAGTGTGTTCATGGCGATCTTCACTTCGCCGATCACGTCATGCTTGGAAAAACGGTCAAAGTCATAAACAGACATGACCAGAGTCTTCCCACCCATCTCTTGGAAGGGAATCTGAGAGGAAACAGATGTGACACCTTATTTACATAAAAACGTTGTAACAAGCGCAACTGAACTAGAAGAGAATGGGACAGTCTCTATTTACACGGCTTTGTCTGCTTTCTTATAGATTGAGGGATAATACAGAAATCAAAACTTTCAGCTTCAGCCTGGTCTTTTTGACAAATGCTTGAAAATTCTTGATCTCACCTTGAAACAGAAGGTCTCATTGAAGACAGGATTTAGGGTCTTCTTGTGCACTTTGGTATCATACTTTTTCTTCTTGTCAGGGAGTATGAACACCTTGACATAGGGGTCAGAGGTGCCTCCACTGTCCATGGAAAGAAGATCTGCAGCTTGCAAAATGCCCACTGTCAGCTATAAATGAAAAGATGATCTGCTCTTAGTAGAGAATCATTGTTAATAGAGTTTAACATCACTGAAGAGAATGTTGATTTGTTTACCGGTATTTTCAAGATTTTCAAGATTCAAGATTCTTTATTTGTCCCATACACAGTTATACAACATGTAGTGAAATGTGCCCCTGAAATGTCTGTGAGGCTGTGCAATACAATTAATTAAAGAGAAAATGAAAACTAAGTAATAAAAAAAGTCTGTAGAAAAAGTATACAAGTGTAAACAGTGTAAACAAACATTTACGAGTGTAAACAAGATCAGATGTGTGCAAACGTACAGAACGGACTGCACTTACTAGTTTGGTGTTCATGTATATAGACATAAATAACAGATGGCAGGTTAGATACAGTGAGGTACTGAGTACTGTTGTGTATTAATGAATGGTTTAAAGTTGTGATAGCATAAATATTTTGAACATAAATAAAAAATTATCTGACCTTGTTGTCAGAAAAGTCATAATCCAAAGAGAACTGTAATTTCCCAAGTTTCTCTTTCTCTTTGGGCTCTTCCTCCTCTTTCTCATCCCCAGTCATCCCTGTTTCAATGTCATCTTCATCATCATCATCATCCTGTTTCTGGAAAGACAAAGGGGAGAGGGGTGCGTGCAAGACTAGTTATTGCTTCAGGTTGTGCTTGGTTAACAAGTTAGTCTCAGTTCAAACGTGGGTCATTAGTTCAATAACAAGCACCTACCTGACTATTTTTTTGTCTTACCTGCCAGGAGTCAAATCACGCAAGCGTTACTGTATGCAACTGTGTCAGCGATGACACTGAGAGCAACATGACTTGATTTCACTTTTCCCTTCAAGACACCATTTTGCAATACTTCACATCTTATGTAGAATGTAGTTATGGGAAGACAGAAATCGATCCCCCTGCTCTAGGTAATACTTCATTATTTGGGACAAACGTAGTCAATGGATATATTTATGGAAAACTGCTTGATGGTTTTGGGGGAGGTGGCCACTTAGTTTCATAAGCACATTTGCTTCATGGAGTTTTAAATTCACTCTTTTCACTGAGCACACTGTGGATTCTACAGTCAAAAACAAAACAAAACAAAAAACAAACAAAACGAGACACAGTCCACAGTAAACCACAGCAGAACCTAATTAATGGTTAATGTCAACAAATGTAGTTTGTGATTAAATCTTAAATAATATCCTACTCCAACTACTGCAAAGTTTTTAGTTTAATTACCGCTGTATTAGTGAGAAATCCAACCTCTTCAAAAACTGTCGAAAACTGTAGCTAGTATTTAAAAGAAATTTAGCTGTTTAATAAAATATCTTCCTGCTTCTTATATCCTACACTTTCTTCCACTAGATCTCATTTAGCTTCTTTTTGACCAAAAACGTTTGTTTCATTAATTTCACTGAAGGGTATTTAAAGCTTCTTCTTAGGTTTTTTCACTTCTACTCTGAGAAGCTCTTGACTTAAAGCCTAATAATAATCTTGTTCCTTTAAGACTAATGTTACATTTGGGCTTGGAAATTCCTCTGCTTTTACTATACTTGTGCATCACATTTCACAATCATTTCTAGCATACTGAGACTATGCTGACTCTTCCGAAATGTCAGGTTTCCGATAGTACTGTACTGAAACCTGACGCACACACGTTTCATTTTAAAATGGAGAAAAGCAGTTTGTATGTTTGTAATTTCTACCTGTTATTTCTGCTATACATTCCTCAAAAGTATCTACAATACTGTGCAAAAGTCTTCAGCCACCCCTCATATCTTCATACTTTGCTTCCAGAGATCGAGACTTTCTTGTATTTTAATGTAGTCTTGAGGAACAGTTCTCCAGGCTTCCTGAAGGACTATCAAAAACTCTCATTCTCAGTCCAGTCCCTGAACCTAAACCAGTTTTAGAGGAATATACAAATTGTGGGAACATAGTTGGAACTGGTACATATCAAAGGCTTTATAAAGGGCAAACTCCAGGAAAACTGCTGCTTCTGTTTAAAATAATGGTGTAGCTTTTTAAAATAAGGGAGTAGCTCAAAATATCTATATCATTATCTATATTCTGAGCTGGAAAAGAAGTGGCCATGGTACAGGTGTATGTAAAATCACAAGTGGATTTTAGTCTATGGATTAAAATTGAAACACTAAAGAACAAAATAAGCATATTCTGAACAAACACTATCCATATGATCGCCAGGACTCGCCAGGACTCGGACAGCACTTAATAATTACGAAAAATAATAAACAATAAATATCAATATTATAGTTGATATTATTCATCTGTTCTTAAAGCGATTTAATCATTATTTGTTGTGCATAACAACTAAAACAATTTCAACACCCAGTTATGAAGTGTTAAACCAGAGATGTCCATTTTAAAACAAAAAGCCAGTGTGGTGGCAGGCTCTCACTGAAGACTGAGAACAACTCATTAAACAAGTGGAATTCAATGTGTTCTTGAAAACATGTAGCCACACTGTCCCTTTGATTTGACATGTTAAATTGAGTGGGAAAAATGTTAAATTGAGTATGAAAATGTCAACTAAAGACATATTTTACTCAAGTCCACAAGTGTATAAATACAAGTATGGAGCTATTTCTTACAGGTATCTTACTTTAGCAGAGCTCTAAAGCAACTTAGCTCAGAAGAAGGCAACTTCTCATGTATACACACTCAGATTCAAAATTATTGGCACCTTTAGTAAAGATGAGTAAAATAAGGTCATGAAAAACATATCTCTATGCTTATTTGTCAAATTTTACACAGAAAATATATGGAAAAATCACATTTGAATTGCAGTCACTTTAGCCTAAGAAAGGACTATTTACTAAAATCACGTGTGCAGGCAAAATACGCTTGTATCTTGTTCCACCCACTGTTGCCTTAACAGTAAATACAGGCAGCTTCAGGCATGAAGTTATTTTATTGCTAGGCATTGATTGATCAGCAATAACATTAAAACCACCTGCCTAATACTGTGTAGGTCCTCCTCGTGTCGTCAAAATAGCTCTTACTCATCAAAGCATGGACTCGACAACATCTCTCTGGTATCTGGCACCAAGACATTAGCAGCAGAATCTTTAAGTCATTTTTCACAAGGGTACTTGTTTTCTCATACTACATAGATTTGATTTTGTTTTCATTTTTCAGTTTAGGATTTTTGTGTGTGAGATTTTTATTACCTATTCACCCATCGTTACCTAAAATAACAGAGCTATCAGGCTATTATAGTAAAGGACTAAGTAGTGACAGATACACAAAAATTTAAGCAAAGAGCCTGCTGTGTATGTTGTGTTATCTTGTACTTGTACGGTTAAAATACATGCATACAAAATACTAATAGAGTAGACCCCTGAAATTTGCAGGATTATGTTCCAAGAGCACCTTCCGAATTGTGAAAAACGATGAATTTGTGATGTGGTAAAAAAAAAAAAAAGCCTAAAAATGCCTATTTTTGTAGTGAAAACCCTAAATATGCCCCCAAATATGTTCCCAAAACACTTTAATTTCATTTTAAACTCAGCTTAATACATTACCCTTAAAGGAAATGTTAAGGTGAACCCCATACTGTACAGTTTACACTGAACTGCTGTAAAATACCCATGTTACCCCTGTATAGACTGTACTGTAATTCATGCAGCGCGTTTTCTTTGGTATAAGCAGGCAAATACAGTAATAATACAATTTAATTTACAGGGCTTTAAGAAGCATAAAACGAAAAACACAAGAACACTCAGTGAAACACTCGAGATGCGGAAAACTGTTCTGATGCGGGAATGCTGGACTGTGTGTACGAGAGAGGCATCACAGAGCGGCAGCCAATATATGGCTGCTATGTGTTCTCTTGACAGCACAAAAAAATTTATAGACTTATATTTTATATGGAAATTTAGCTGAATTTACATTCATATTTATGTTATAAAATTAGTAAATTATATTTTTCTTAATATTTTAGCACTAAAATGCATGAAAAAATATTGGCATGAAAAAAGCAAAAAAAAAAATGCGGCAGATATTTGCGGTTTCTGCAGATTTGAAGGGGTTTCTGGGACCAAACGTTAAACCGCGACTCTGCGGGGGAACACTGTACAAATAGTAGGTGAGTATGTAAAAATGTTTTGCTAAATTTTCTTGTTTTTCCCATTACAAATGAGACAAAACGTGAATGCCCGGGCAGTGGTGGATAGCTTTGGTTTTGTATTTGATTTGATTCCACTAATGTTTAAGTTGAAATTTACAAGAAATATTTTAACTGCAACTGTGTAAAGGGTATAATGCTGTCAAAAAGTGTTTGCACACCAAATGTTATTGCATTTTTGTTCATATAGCAGTACTTTCAAAACAAAACTGCACAATAGACTACTTTTTCACTACAATACACTACATATAACAATACGATTAATCGCGATTAAAATTTTAATCGTTGCCCAGCATTAATATATTCTTTTTGACAGGCTGTAATAATTTGTAATAGTCATTTTAAGTGGTTAATATCCAACTTAACTGATGAAATGCCAGTATAACAGAACTAATATTTGTAGCAAAGCATATGTGTATGTCTGTGACTTGCCGGTGGGTGAAGACTTGAACAAAATGATCCTGTAAAGGTATTTGAAGAGTTATAATTATATGACATTAATCTCCAACTTTTAAAAGTTGTGGATGATGTATTTCCCTGACTTGTGAGGTGACTTTGAATACAGTAAAAAGATGGTTGGTATACACAAACAGCCTGGAAAATGGTGAGTATACAGGATATGTAGTCGTGCATATGTCCTAATCTACAACAGTTTTTACATCCCTAATTTATTCTTCTTTTATTGGAAACACAGGCCCGGTTAATTTCCTCTTTCTGTTTTGCATTAAGGTGAAGGATAATATAGTCATGTAAAATTAAGGACAAAGTCTATGGGTCTATACTGCAGTTTCAAGACATTTTAAGACACTGCAGTCTTAAAACCGTAAAGTTATCTTTAGAGATTCCATGGCAAAACTTTTCAACATTGTGCAGCATCAAAGCATCCAAAAGGCATGACAACGTTATGTACATGTTTTTTAAGTGTCACACTGTTAAAACACCTCTGTTGTTACTAAAGAAAACGTGGATGTTCGACTGCTAGAAGAGGGGAAAAAAGTAATAAAAAAAAAGAACAATTCAAACATAACATGCTTAGATAAGAAGCACTCTCACTCACACACTCAGTCACACACCCTCTGAAATACCCATGCCCCTCACATTCAGACACGCTCCATTTCATAATACCTTTAACAGGTGTGAAATACTTCGCATTCGTGCATGCCAAGCCACAAAATGCAAAAGTCTGGGGGAAAAAAAAACTTTACTATTTGCATTTGATAATGGCAGCAGAAAACCTCTTTGATTCATGATGTATCAAGGATTAATGCATTCTTTTTAAGATGAAATGTGCTGGCCAACCAGTGACTATTTGCCATTGCTTTCCAGAACTTGAGAAATGACTAGCATTAAGCATCCAAACTCAGTCATGCTGTTCCAAAATCCCAGTACATCCAGGTTTGCAAAGGTGGCTCATGAACTAAGAAATGGTGAGGAAGAAATTATAGAACCATAATATATGGTTGGAAGTGTCCAGTGTTTTACTGTGGACAAACTGGACAATTAGGCCTGTCTGGGTTTGACCAGATTAACATGTCAAAATGCAAAAGGATGTTTGCTAATTCTGTGCGTTCTAGTTTATAAAGAAGATCGGATTTCAAATGATCAGGAGCTTTGTGGTTCAGCTGGCTCAAGACTGGAACTACTACTCAATTCACAACCCCAACAAGGACACTGAGCTTTTCCTACTATATCTTGGTATTTCAAATCAAATCAGTAAATCAATACTGGTAAAAAAAAAAAAAGCAGCTATTTTAGAATATATAAAACTGGAAATTCAGGGAGTTCTTTTTAATCTACATAATATAATTGCCTTGAGGGCAGGGGTCTCCAATCTTGTCCACAAAGGGAAAGAAAGAGCACACATGGTAAACTGCTTGAAGACTGAGAGAAACTGACTAAACAAATGGAATTATGTGTGCTCTTGCTTGTTAGAAATGAAAACCTGTACCAAGGGTTAAATATTTTACTCAAGCGTACAAGTGTATCAATTCAAGTGTGGAACTATTTCTTACAAAGCATCTTACTCTAACAAATCTTTGAAGCAACTTAGGTAAGAAAAGGGCCACTTTTTTCATCTATATACAGTCAGATCAGTAAATATTGTCTTGTCTAAAGCAAAAACCTGTAACAGTACTAGTCCTTTGAAGATAAGATTGGACAGCCTTGCTCTAAGGGAATGGAGGAGTATAGTAGAACCTGAGAGTAAGTTTGTTGGCTGCTCTGGCAAAAGAGCAAACTGTTAGAACAACATTTAGATAAACAGGTGCAGCTTTGATTTTGGGGTAGTGAACTTTGCAGCAAATTGCAGAAAGATTGAACCAGTCTGTGTCCACCCAGAAAAAGAAAGCATGAAATCACACACAAAAAAAACTAATATACATAAAATAGGCATTAAGAAAATGATTTTCTTCCACTCCACCATAGCCCGCCTCTATATATTTGGAATATTCTTTGCACCCAATGGGTCATCCAGGAAGGTTACTCTCAAGTCAAGTTGTGGTCATTCATTGGTACCTCCTTAAAGAGCATCTTTTGGGCATTGTCAAGAATACTGCTTCATATCATCTCTGTATTTCTCCTTATATTCCTCCGCAACATAAATCCCTGATATAAGACCAAAGTGCAGACTTTGCAGTGTTAAATTTTGTATATTTAAATTTGGATTACCGAGAGCATGCTTGAAGACCTCAACCAGATGAAGCAGCACTTAATTGACAAGTGACCAAACGTGCCCTTCAAACATGCATGTTAGTGAGGACTGGTGTATTGCTCCTGTGCAGTCATTCAAACTCTGACTAAACAGATGTAAGTTACAGTTAAACAATGCATATCCACTTTGAAAAAGTTATCACTTTGTTTTTTTGTTTGTTTTTTTCTCTCTAATGAAACATAGCAAGGTTCCTTTTTTGTGTGCGGCATATCAAACTGGTGGAATGCAAAGCCCCATCCCCTATAGCTCCTCAAGCACCCTCAGCACCTCTGAGCTTGCAGAACCAAAGTAGAAGCCATAGCGCTCATTCCCATAGCCATCCCCCTCCCTCAGACCTGAAAGTCCCCTGCCCTGGTCTGTGCTTGCATCAAGCGTCCAGAGAGGGGCACTGCAAGCTGTTTCACACCTACCATGTGAGAAGTCCGCCACAGTCAAGATACACGGAGCAAATGTAAGACACAAAGCAGGAGGGATACAGAGAAACAGAGACAGAGAAATGGAGAGAAAGGGACAGATTGAACTCATAACACACAAAAGAGAAAGAAGCAGTGGAAATCAAGTGACAATTAATGGACACGTAAACAATGAAAAATGACACATTTCATATAAAGCACCATAAATTCATGTTATACATATATAGCACAGTAGCTAAAAATTATTCTGACTAGTGGGAATTCAAAATTTCAGCATGTCTAACCTTTGGTTATCAGAAGCATACTTCAAAGGGCATAGATAATTTTGTACTCATGGCATACATAAGCCACAGTATTTTCTATAGATAATGTTAAATTGCATTCATAATTATTATAAGTAAAACAAAGCCAACATTAATATATATGCAAAACAAAAGACATAAACAGCACACAACAGTCCCTCCAGAACCCAGTGAATGAAACAACAAAGCCGATAATCCTTCACGACGATTTCCTGATTTATAGCCTGCCAGTGACATACACTGCTAAATAATTTATATCCCATGAATATTAATGACTAAAATTCTTTTCACATTACTAACCATCCATTTACTCGACCCAGAAGCTAAACTAAGAATCCGTGTGCTAAAATTATTTTTTGAAGCAGAGAAGCAGATTAGTATGTTTTGTGAATTACTATGGTTGTTAAATACTGTGTAGACATACGGGTCAGCACAGGATAAAAGGTACAATAATACTCTTTTTCCTCCAGAAAAATCTACGGCTTATTCCATATTGTCTTTAGTTAAATGTGAAAATGATAATTTGAGTCTGTAAGTCTGTAAGACGCTAGCAGGTTAAGGGTGGCGGTACCCCCCATTTTTGACCATACCTCTCCTTTCATATTCTTCATGCCCATGTCTCCCTTCCCTTTCTTTCCTTTCTTCCCCTTCTTCTTTTTTAGGCAAGTCTTCTTCACAATGCAGAAACAGCAAGTGAGGATAAGCACTACTGCAACAATGGAGATAGCAATGATTGCCCATGGAGGCACTGTGGAGATAGAGAGAGAGAAAGAGAATGATCTTCCCATGCGTGGTCAAAATTCACTACCCTCTCACACAGATAGGAGCAACATGACTTATTCTCGTGTGATGTACCAGTTGTACACCAACTATGTATGAGAAGTCAGTGACATCAGCAAACATCACCATTTGCAAAATTTGTTCAAAAGCTATTGAGCTTCATCAAAACATGTACTGAACAGTGCTTGATGGCTAAACCATACTCAAGAATTTTCTCCTGAAGAGTTTTTCTACATCCCAATCTATCTTCTCTAAACATGGATGCGCTAGAATGCCTTTATAATGTGCATCAAAAATGTCGGAGCGATAGTGAATCTCCCGATGCAGGTACAGAAAATGTTGAAATTCAATTATTCGGGATTAATAAGTGCTGTTAACATAAATAATTTTTGTAGTTCATTTAGGACTGTTAACTAAGTTGGTAACTGAGTAATCTGGTGATTATTGAACAATTAATTGGATAATAATTGTAATTTTGTATTTATTTTATATCCTTTACACCCCAAAAGAATTCTATAACATGTGCAGGGCTTCCTGACAGTTTTCAGAGATAGAGGCTTATTGATCCCTGGTTTAAAAATGTAATCATAAACCGGTATCTTTTCATAAAACAACATTTACAAGTTGATGTTATTCTGAAATATGAGATGTTATTTGAAAATACACAGTAATAATAAGAATTCCAAGAAGTAAAGAACAGGGATGTGAAAAGCATCATACTTCCTATTGATGAATGTGATCAGTGTCCACCATGCCAATTATATAATGAAAACATCCCTGAAACACCCCTATAAATTGATTCAAATTGGTATCAAGCACTAAAATAACTCACTAAGTCAATACTGAACAAATTTAATATCCGGGGCGCCTCCCTCTGTGGGTTTTCCCCACCCACTTGACTATCCTGAAAATTCTCCTGGGTTCAAAGATCTTGTGTTTTTTCATTGGTTTCTAAAGCTTAAAATAACAGATATTTGGGCCATCTTTATGTTCATTTGCGTGTGACTCTATTTGTAAAACCCCAGTAGAGATGATTATCATTACATGTTTTTAAAATTACAACAACTCTGGTTTTGCTTGACACCAAACAAAGCTCAAAACGATGTCCGACACCCCGAGCATCAGCTTCCATATATGAAGCTTTTTTACCATATGACGCCGATTTACCAATTATTGCACTTTCTGCACGGATCCGTTTGCGTTCTAGGGATAAAATTAAGTGCAGTAGGAGAACTTTATCTGCACCCCTCTCCCTTCACCAACACTGAACTAACTGTTGTTGTCGGTGTTGCTTACTCATTATTCCCTGTTCATTTTTCAAGCTTCAAGGAACTTTTGGCCATCAAGCTACAGTAAAATACTATTAATTTTTCCAGCCAAAACGCTTCATCACCTCCGACTCTATTCTGCTTCCTACAAAATCATTTATCATCTTTTAGATAAAGTACATGTTTGGTTTAAAAAATCACTATAACAGCGTTTTAAAAACTCACGTGGGAGCTTGTCAATCTCATTGAGGAACTTGTTCTTGATGTCACCAAACATGTCGTTTTTGCTGACATGTTCTCCTGACTCTGTCATGTTTTCTGCTGTTGTGGACAAGAGGGGAGCCATGGTCATGGCACTTGCACCAGTTGGCTGTGGACCCACCATGGCCTCAGGCTTTTTCTTAAACAAATTCCACTTCATTCTTGATGGCTAGGGTGCACACAAAACCTGTATAGGAAGAGAGACAATGGAAAACATAATGCATTTGGTATTTTCACATCTTCACAATATGTGGCTATTGTATTGAAAGATCAAAAACTGATCCTGCTGCTGGTGGTTTATGGTCCAAGAAAGCGCGCACTGTCCTTCTGACCTGAATTCTTTACTGCATGTATTTTATAGTATTAATCCAAATAAGAATGAATGTCTAAATGGGTGAGCCCATGTGTGCCAAGAAGGATGATGAATGCAGTCAAAAAGACCCCGTCCCATGATTGCATTAGAAGTATGACAAACAAAAAAAGCACATTTCTTATTTCTGAAGCATCATCTCTCTGCACCAGTTGCGGTGAGCCTGACTTTACCCATTCCAGAGCGTGAATAATTTAATGGCGCTGAGAACCTCTCTGGAAAAGCCATTTTATCATTCAAGGGCATGTTTCGAGAAAAGAGTGGTAGGAGAAATATTTTATGCTTGCACAATGCAATCTGACATTGTATAAAACCAAACTGTTCACCAAAAATACAGTAAAATTTGTGTCTGTGACGAAGCCTTCATGAGTAAAGCAAGTTATGTTTCACCAACATATTTTGATAGATTACACTTCAGAAAAAGGCCCATTTGTTTCTTGTTCAAGTTCAAATATGTACCTGTGATGACAAAATAAGTACACTGAGCAGCCACAATAAAAAAAAACAGGTGAAGTGAATAAAATGTATTATCTCATTACAAGGGGTGTGATCTATTAGACAGGCAGTGAGCAGTTACTTCTTAGGGTTGATTTGTTGGAAGCAGAAAAAAATGGTCAAGCACAAGTATCCGAGCGACTTGGCCAAGACAACAGAGAAATTTCAAAACACTACCTATTGTCAGGTGTTCTCGGTATGCAGTAGTACCTAAAGTAGTGAACCAGCAAAAAGGTTATGAGTGCCCAAGGCTTATTGTTGTGAATGAAGAAGGAAGGTTAGTCTGTCTGGTTTGATCCCAAAGAATAGCTACTTCAGCACAGATTGATAAAAAGCAATATAATTATCATATCCAGAATTGGCCAAGAATGTGTTAAAGTACTCCTGACACAGTTGATGTGTACACGTTCTAGGTTTCTTACGGAAAAAAACAATATTCTTTATTTAGATTGATAGCAAGGTCCCAAGACTGGAGAAAATCAGGCTGGAACATCTGAAAAAGCTCTTAATTTTATAAACCAAACTAAACTAAAATAAAAGACTGAAAAGAACTGATGCATTTTATAACAAAGTGAGCACAGGTGAACAGACGGATTATGAAAAATATTTCTGTTGTCCTATCCACATGTGATCTATATATGAGAAAATGTCAAAAATGCAATCTATAGTTGGATCAAGACACAAGAAAAACAGCACACAAAAAATAAGTAGCAAAATCCTCTGGTGACTTAACAGTTACAGCTATTTGATATAATTAACAATCACCCATTTATTTTCCTTTCTTATTCTTCATTTTCAGTACTTATATAAACACATTTCTACTTAGTATTTGAGCATAGCATTCATTAGCCTCAAACACATATTTGTTGTTTTTCTTCCTTCTCTTCTCAAGCATCTGGTTTGTGTGTTTAAGTCCACTGACCACTCAGCTCCCTGAGCCTCAGATTTATCCTGTTGTTTGCATTGCTCAGAGATCGACAGAGACAGAGACAGAGACAGAGAGAGACAACAGAGTTTTAACATTATCCACCTTTCTCTGCTCTGCCAGTGAAAGAAAAAAGTCTATAGAAAATAAAACTGGTCACAAAACACTAGGGGTGTAACGGTACAGAAAGGTCACGGTTCGGTTCACACTATAGTTCTGACATCACGGTTCGGTTCGGTT
>JBBJLS010000134.1:251420-265604 GCA_037577275.1 Bryconaethiops microstoma | reverse complement strand
TCATAATTCAAAAAGTTGATGTGACTGAAAAAACTGAAAGCAGATCTGAAATCAGCATGAAAAACTGGTTTAGAAAAAAGTGTTGTGATTTCTGATGATTACAAAAAAAAATTGTTGACCTGTGTAATTTATTTTGCTGTGCTTCATAAATGTAATGTATGAAATCAATATGGGGCTGGTGGACTAGTGGTTAGGGAGTTGCCCCTGCAATCAGAAGGTTGTGGGTTCGCATCCCAGCACTGCTAGTGACACCACTGAGGTTCCCTTGAGCAAGGTACCGTCCCCACACACTGCCCCCTGGCGCCCCTGGTTCTTGGCAGCCCCCTGCTTCACTTGATGAATGAGTTAAATGAGTTCAATAGGTTTAATGGGTTAAATACAGAGAGAATTTCACACTGTGTGCTGTGTTCATGTGTGACTATAAGGCGCCACTTTACGCACAGGCTGCAGCGGCTGGCGAGGGCGCCAGAAGAGCGGAGAAGAAAGGCTCTCGGAGGAAGGCTGACATCGGTGAGGAACTGGAGTTGTGATTGAATGACAGTGTATTAAATTTAGACTAAATCATTCGTTCTCAGTTTATTGTTACAGTAATCCTGATTTACCCCGTCTTATTGTCTCACTGATCTGAGACCAGTTTTCTTCATTTCTCTGGTGAGGGTTAAGAGCTTAGTGTCTGGTTTGGTTTGCTGTAATGGAAGATGAAGAAGATTTAAGGTTCATGAGCCGTTTGTGTTTGTTTCAGAAACTAAAGAGCAGACTCAGAAACCTGAGCAGAACCGAGGAAAGCATGGAGTGAGTTTCACACCAAACTTATTTTCTATCAAAACTGCATGTCCATCACTGTTCTGTACTCTGTACACAGTACTGCCTGGTAATTGCAGCCTGATTGGTTGAGTGATATAAACATGTAGATCTGATCAAATTGCAGTAACATAGCAAAATACCTCAATAACAGTCATTCTATTTACATTCTTTCAAATATAAGTGTAACTGTTGTGTTGCTGTAAAACATTATTGAATAAATAAAATAACTTGTTTATTGCACAGCTGTACAATCATGGATGATTTTGAATTGTTTGCCATCTTTGTGTACTTTATCTATATTTTGGGGAAAAATTCAGTGTTATAATTATCACTTTATTTGGCCAATAATATGGTTGTAAATGTGTTTATATAAACATATAATGTCAGAATAAAATTACTTTAGTGTACACATTATTGTAACACAACTTACATTTATCATGAGTGTTTTCAAGCTGTGCTAGAAAAAATAAGGTTGTTCTTCCTATATATAATGAACTTTAACCCTCTTGTGGTTTTCACTGTCTTCCAGAAGAAAGGCGCTCTGGTTCAAGAGCAACAAATTTCTCCTCCCATCAAAGAGAAGTCCAGCCCTTCTCCGTCTGCTTCACCTCCTAAAGCTTCCAAAGCCTCCTCGTCTACACCTGTTCTTCCTTCTGCTGCTGCTCAAACTGCTCCTGTTCCGTCACTATTACCCCCAACGTCTGCTGAAACTACTCCAGTCCAGTCTCAGCCTGTCCCTGCTGCATCAGCACCTGCCCCTGGATCTGCCCCATCTGAAACCGTCCCTCAGACTCCAGTCACCCAGCCTCCGTCTGCTTCTGCTCCTACCCCTCAAAATACCCCTACCCAATCCCAAACTGCCTCGAGGGCTCGTAAGTCTGTCTCTACAACACTGTCCTCAACTCTCACCCCTAGTTCTTCTCCTCAAACAGCCCCAGTGCCTTCAGTTCCAGCTACACCTGCCCCTGTTTCTAAACCTGCCCCATTCCAAGCTGCCCCAGTGCCCACCACTACCACTGCTCCTTCTCCAGTTGTCTCTCAAACGACTTCTGTAAGACTAAGCTCACCTTCCCCTAACACTGAAGAAACTACCCCATTATCTGCCCCTTCCACTTTAAATACCTTGGCCTACTCTCAAACTGCACCTGTCCTTTCCCAGACTACCTCAGCTCCCACCCAGGGTCCTGAACTTACCCCTGTTGCATCTCAGACTGCCCCCATAACCACCTCTGCTACGGTACCTACCCTCCCTCCCTCCCATATTACCCTCCCTCCCTCCCATATTACCCTCCCTTTGTCAGTTTCAGACCGCGAAGTGCCTCCCCAAGCGGCTCCTCATCAAGCCGAGTATCCTGGTGCCTCTGGTACCCCTCCTGCCCCAGTTTCTGCCCCTCCCCACAACCCACCTGCCCACGCACCGCACTCCATGACCCCTCCCCAGCTTTCCTCTCCTCTTGCCCCGTTTCCCCTTGGTACTTTCCCCATGATGACTCCTTACCACCCTTACATGACCCCTTCACCCACATCTGCCCCCCTGCTAACTCCACCCACTGGCGTTTCTTCTACCCCCACTCCGCCCTATTCTCATCCTTCAGAGCCACGCCTGTATGAGCCTGCTGCCTCACCTGTTGCAGGTACGTGGCCTTCTCTGCTTCATTACAAGTGTTGCCTCTCAGATAGTCCATGTGCGTTCAGGAATAAGAGGATGAGTTTATTAAAGGGATGTTTTCATGAAAAATCTCATTTACACCAGTTACATCTCTCGTAATTATAAACTGTGTCAGACGTGGCTTTCTTCAGTTTTGCACTGCACTTGGATGGCGACCGTTCAGACATGTGTGATCTATAAGACTCAAGTGATGGAACTGTGCTTGACCTCAGTCGCCTAGAAGGCCTCTCAGATAGTTCATATACTCCAAAGAACAAGAGAATGGTTCCGTTAAATAGATAGTTTGATAAATTGTAATTTACACCAGTTACACCACCTGCACCCCAAACATAACCAGCTCGAAGTGCGGAGTCAGAAGTGCGTTCAGTTTTGTCATTCAGAAATTCTGTTATCAATAAATTTAAATTAAAAATAAGAGATGGAATTGGAACGTAAAGCCCTTTATTCACCGGTAGGGTAGGAGGTCTTTAATTGAATCTGTCAGCGTGACGGCGTGTGTTCCCGCAGGCGTCCGTCCTTCCGCGGTGCCCAGTGTCCTGCCCCACGGCCTGGCACGGCACCCCTCGCACGCTTTCCCCCTGGCATCACTTTCCCACCTGTACCAGGATCCGCTTTACCCAGGATTTCCTCAGAACGACAAAGACGAGCCTGGACCGCTGCCACCTCTGTCCCTCCACCGCACTGGGGAAGACCTGCCCAAAGGTAAAGGCCTCCAGGCCTCCTGTCTGTTCTACTGAGGTGGAATTAGGTTATGTTAAATAAAGTGTTATAATTTAGATCGTAAAATGCTCTTCCTTTGAGTATTTTTTTACTTTTGATGCCCAAAGACATTTTGTTCGTTTTTCTCTTTTGCTTTCAGATACGAGCGTCCTTAGATTCTTCTTTAACCTTGGGGTTAGGGTAAGGCTTTATTTGTGTGTGCGCGTGTCTTTACTATAAAATTGTGGTGACTAGATTTAAATTCTCACTAAAAATCATCAGTATTGGTCATTGTGAACCTAAGGGCTGGGTCGATAAGGAGCTAATCAATTAATCTGGACAGATTCATCAGTGAATTGGAATAGTTAAGTGTATATGGGGCTGTTTTGATTGTTCCAGAGGGGTCGACGATTTAGAGACCAAAAGAAAAGTCAACAATTGGCTGATTGTGGTTTGTTTGCTTCTTTTAATGCTCAGAGAAAAACCTTGAACTTTTTACATCTTTACATCAGTATCTGCATCTTTTGAAAAATGTGTCACTATTACTACTCTGGTACAAAATTTGTAGTGGATTATAAATTCTAGTTATCATTCCCATGGAAGTTATTATTAATGGTCAATAAATCTGTGATGCTAGGCCAGTAAGTACAAGGTAGATGCATCAAGTAAACTGACAGTTAAGGAAGTGGTTCATCATATCCTGAGCTTTTGTTTTATTTTGTCCCCATTAAAGGCCTTCACTCACCAGATGGTGACTCCGTGCACGTACCTGGCACCGTTGCTCCATGCCTACCAGATGCATTTTAAAGTGCCTCCCCCTGCAACCGCCTCTAATCCCTACAATTCACCATGGCAACCAGACAACCCACCCTCCATGCTTCCCTTGAGCTCCATCCCTCACCACTCCCACATTCGGCTGCCGATCGGACCAGGTGGCAGCCCTGTTGGGCATTATGAGATGCGAAATGTGGTCCCTGGTCCTCCTCCGGTGGAAGCCGGGGGTTACGGTGGCCACCCTCATTCTGTGCCTGTGCACATGCCTCCTCAGCCTTGGTCTGTTCCACCTCCAAACGTCTATGCTGGAATCTACTCTTCTTCCCCTGCCAGTCAATATTCTGCTGCTCCCTGTCCACCCCAGAGTGGTCAGGCTTATCCTGGGGTGCACCAACCGCTCCCAATCCCCCCGTCCCAACATCGAGGGCTGGATATCTCCATGGTGCCCGGTACGGACCGAGGCGAAGGGGACGGCCAGAGGTCCTCGACTCCACAGATGGAAAAGCCTGTTCGCGTATCCGGAAGCCAACTGCAGTCCGGGGGCACCAAGCCTGCGGCGTTCCCCGTTGCTATGGAGCTGCAGCGGGGGGGCGGCGCGAGTCCAGTTGTTCAGATGGTCTCTTTTGGCACCGCACAGAGCGAAGAAGTCGTATCGACCTCATTAGCTACTGAAAATAAAAGAGAAGACACCAGGAGCTTTCAGGGCGGAGCTTCTTTAGGCCTGGGCACGCCTGTCCAATCAAACCCCCCTGCTGAAGAGTGGCACCCAGAGGAGGTGGAGTATGGCGATACAGATCTGAGAAGTGGGCGGTCCTACTACAATCGATCCTTCAAGGCAGGAGGGAGGCGGGGTCAAGAAGACAGAGGAGGAGCGTTCAGGGGGCGGAGCTCAAGAGGCCGGAAGGATTACGCTGGGCGGGGCAAACCGGCCACCCAGCCATTTTATAGCAGAGGATACGTAAGGGGAAGGGGGCGGGGCTACATTCAGAACTCTAACGCCAGGGAGGCGGGATACGCAAGCGGCCAGTTTGCACCCACAGCCGAAACCTGATGCGCACATTTCTGTTAGATTTACTTTTAATTCTCTTAAACTGGGGAGGTGTTGTTTTTAAATCGGATGAATTATTTGTGGTTTAATCTTTGTTTCTAATTTAAATCTTGAGTTTTCCTCTGCTGTGTTCACACCCTCCCATTCACCATGTACATACGTTTGCCTGTGTTTTTCGATTGTAATAAAAGTTTGAAAGCGAAGGTGGCGGCGGCCTCGTTCCTTCTCTGTGCACTGAAGGCGTGGACTTGAGCACTTTCTGGACAGCACTGACCTCCGGGCCGCACACGGAGCAGAAATCTCGCGAATGTATTCAGCCTCGATCAGACCTGGACTATTGACGAGGATCGCAAATGCCTTGATTTTGTTTACCGCTCGCCTGTCTTTGCTATAAATACGCGCCGTCCTCGACGTGGGCCGCCTGCTCCATGTAGACTTTAGTTCCTGAATATAAATGCTGTAGAATTCCTGAATCTTTCTCCACTTACAAACTTGGGTATGTTTCAGAACAGAGGCTGTTCTGTAGAAAGTAATTTCTGTACGTAGCAGGTCTTTGATGCAGGATGAAGTGTTTTCTCTGCAGACAGGTATCGCCTTCATGTTGTTGGGAGAATCTGAGGCACATCTGGATTATGATGAAGTCCTGGAACATAGTCAACCAAAGTGAGCCTTTATGACTGTTCTAACCAAACAGGAGCACGTCATTAATCAGTCTGTGGAAGACTGAGTGGAATCGCGTCTGCTTGATTAACATCCAAAGACTGGTGACCCCTGATCTGGAGCTGAAATCCTGCTGCTCTGCATATATATATTCACTCTCCTTGCTCTACAGTGCAGTTTGACACTAACGACAGGCTGGTCAGGATTGAGAAGGTGCGTTTTGGTACTGGGAGGTCCTGGCAAGCTGAAGACCCCAGTTAGTCCTGCAGTTGTGCCTTAGCTGTTCCTTCAGCTGTCTTTTCTCTAAAAAGTTGCACCTTTTTGTGTGTCACTAATACTGTTAAGACACATTTTCCTTTATGTGGGTTCTGGTATAGAAATGAAAGCAACTGTTCTTAAGTGTTTGTGTGTTCTGTTGTTACTTGAGTGCCTACCATTGTTCCAGAAACCAAAGACCTTAGGATGCAATTTTGATATGGAATTTTAATAAATGCAAAAACATTTTCCTGAGTCTCGTCTGATTTTACCCCTTAACTGATAATCTGGCTATAAATACCGTTAAGATACTTCAAAGCAAGAGCCATGGCGATAGTGTAGATTTAATAACAGCATATTTATATAATTTCTCCCTGATAATGACTGATCTGGAGCAGAATGGCCAACTGTGAAACTTATGTTACCTAAGTGATTAATCTCATTCACCTCAAACTGTGTGGTGTTTGGTAACCTAATAACCATTAAATCAGTTTCTGAGGTGTTACAACTCTGCTGCCTACCAACACAGCGAGATTGAACCAGGAGCAGTGATGCCAAAACTATGTAATGAATCGGGGAAAAAAAACACTTTAGACTCTTGAGAAACTGGTTATTTAATAAGATGTATTACATGGTATAATGATTAAAATATTTATTCAAAATATACAGGTGTTTGGCGTGTTTCTCTCCATCAGAGCACTTCGTGACCATTAAAAACATCCGAACTTTTAATAATCGGTCACCCAGAAACCGAAGTCCTTCTAGGTCCCTGAATTCTTTAACGGCGTCCTCTCCCTCGGCCTCTTCGGTACCAAACACCTGGAACGTCTCCGTTCCTCCGGTCTGCCGGAGGGCGAGGCAGAGGAGGACTGATCTTAGTTTCTGGAACTGAACCCTCTGGTTCTGAACGTTGGAGCTGATGCAGTCAGTGTTAAAAATAAACGGTCCCAGTGCTTCCTCTTCTCAGATGAGGTCACTGTAGAGAATTGTACATTTTTTTTATTATTTATTTTTTTTAATATATGTTTTTTTAATTGGCCCCTTCAGTTTCAGTCGTCTAGGAAGAAGTAGTTGCCGCTCTTCTTTTGTTCCACATCCTGATAGAGAGAATGAGAAGATAATCACTGAATGCATTTCTGATGTGATTGGTAAACTATGGCATCATGGGTGGCTGTTAAGGTGGCGCTAGCCGGCTGATACGGAAACTATAGTGGTTGCTATGGTGTTTCTAGACGGTTACCATGGTTTCTCAGAGGCCTAATGTAAATAAATTGGTCTAAAAGAGAGCAGTGGTGCAATAACACAAATCCAAAATAAAGACAAGTTTTCACTTTAAGTGTAAAGTGACCATTTGTCTTGCGTGGACACAGCAGTGTGAAATTCTTCCTCTGCATTTAATCCATTTAACACATTCACCAAGTGAAGCAGCTGGCAGCCAGGAACACAGCGCCTGGGGAGCAGTGTGTGGGGACGGTATCTTGCTCAAGGGTACCTCAGTGGTGCCACTAGCAGTCCTGGGATTCGAACCCCGACCTTCAGATCGCAGGGGCAACTCCTGAACCTCTGGGCCACCACCTGCCCCAACACTCGTCTACAAACGGTCACTCTTCAACACACAGTTCCCTCCTTTCCATCAGTTCTGATGCCGACAGAGCCTGCGTTCATACCTTAATGGAGTTGAGCTTGTTGATTCTTGGTCTGAAGTTGTTGGGGTCTCTCCTGAACGTGATCTCCAGCTGTGCCAAGAACTTGTTCATACCAGCCAGCAGAGTCTGTGGCCTGTTTAACACAGTCAAGCAATATTTACAACAACCCATGGTCAACAGTCTGCAGTCCGCAGCTCCAGTGATCAGGATTAATGCTTTTATAGCTGCTACAAACGTCTTATTGTGAAAAACACAAATTTATTAATCTCCATAGAGACGCCAAGACCGTAACCAAGTACCTTCTCAGTAACTTAATTCCCTATTCGTTACATGTTTGCAATGTACTGAACTTGCAACTGATTTGGCCTTCAGAACGCTACTAAAAACTACAGTCACTTTGGTACTCTATATATTTCTCGAACAGGAGACACTGCCTCACATCCTGATATGACATTAAAGAAAGCGGGAGTTTCCTACGTGTTGGCCGAAGTGTTCTTTGAGGGAACGCCATCGAACACGATCACTCGGTCCGCCAGGTAGGTGGCCATGATGAAGTCGTGCTCCACAACAAACGCCGTTTTCTTCGCGTGAAGAATGAATCTGTGAGGAACAGCAGCAGGAGATTCTTTGGTCACAAGCTGTGAGGACAGTGAGCAATAAAGAGGGCGACGGAATCGGATCTGAATAAGATCCGCAAAAAAAACCTAAATCAAGGGGTTTTTTCCCCCCATCCTAGTGAGTTTCCAATAAAGATGCCTTTGTACCCCAAAAAAGACACGCATGTATGTATTTGTATATGTACACATGTTCTTGTGTGTATATTCACACAGATTTATATATGTACACAATACATACATAGGCAGGAGTGTATATATACACGCAGAGAGAGTTATATATATATATATATATATATGTGTGTGTGTGTGTGTGTGTGTGTGTGTATATATGTGTATGTGTGTGTATGTGTATATATCTATATATGTATGTGTGTGTGTGTGTGTGTGTGTGTGTGTGTGTGTGTGTGTGTGTGTGGGTGTGTGTGTGTGTGTGTGTGTGTGTGTGTGTGTGTGTGTGTGTGTGTGTGTGTGTGTGTGTCACATAGTATATCACATCTATACTCCCGTGTATGTGCACTAATGTGTTTGAGAGTATTCACACTTCCTGTAATGTTTTTGTTACCGTTTGATGACTCTGGCTGCCATCAGACGCTGCTCTGAGTCCAGGTAGGCCGACGGCTCGTCGATCAGATAAACATCAGCCGGCTTCCCCAAACACAGAGCCAGAGCGACTCGCTGCAGCTCTCCACCAGACAGGTTCTGAACCTGCGCGCACACACACACACGCACACACATGCACACACACATGCACGAGAAAGCCACAGTGAGATACACAGGAAACCAGTGACTGGCAAGGACTGTGTTTGGGTTTGTGTGTACTAGTTGTCATGACAACTCACATCCTGGTCAATGATGCTCTCAATCTGCATGGGCTTCATGACGTCCGTGACGAACTGGGGGTGTGTGTACGCATCTCTGATCTTCTCATGCAGCAAGGCACGGACGCTGCCCTAAAACACACACACATGAACACACTTGCTACACTAAACAGAAAGGTAATATGAGAACACACCCCAAGATGCTTGAATAAAGTGATGAAGGAAAGAAGAGAGTTATTTATACACTGTGAAATTAAAAGTTAAGAGAATAATAAAAAAAAAAAGGAAAATAAAGCAGCTCATAAATGAGCAGAGCTGCCGTAACAGGCTGCCACTCGTTGTGGGCGCCGGAATGTTTGGCCATTTGATTGTATGCAGTTATACTTTACAGCACTGGAATATCTAAAATATACAATTTATTGTTTAATACATAAAACATGCAGGAGTTGATATAGTCATTGCATGTGGATCTCATGGCACAGCCATCCTTATGTTGGAGGCTTACGTTCTTAACGTGCAAAACATAATGACCAATGAAAATGAGTCCCAACTGTACAACAGAGAGACGGCGCGGCGTCAGAGGGAACCGTGCTGAGGTCACTCACTTTAAACTTGGGACTGATCTTCTGAGGTTTGTAGCTCACGTTCAGGATCGGAACTTCACCTACAAACACACAAATCACATCAGCGATGCTGTCCTGAGGCTCTTTAAGACTAAAACTTCAGCTCTGTGTGTGTGTGCAGGGGAAACATCACCTCCTCCATCAGGTTTCAGACCCCCTGCCAGCATTCTGATAAAGGTGGTCTTCCCAGTTCCTGCAGAGAGAAACAGATTCTCCTTTAATTCTCTGATCTGACTCACACACACTCAGTCTCTGATCCTCCGCTCGCCCTCACCATTCTCCCCGAGCATGACCATGATCTCGGAGTCGGTAAACTCCCCCTCGGTGATGCCCAGGGTGAAGTCTCCCATGCGTTTGGTCATGTTGGGGTACTGGTAACGGCACATCTTCTTCACCTCCTCTTCCGCCGCCGTCTCCGCCACCTTAAACACCAGGGAGGTCTCCCGGAAACGCAGGTTCTCCGTCGGGACGTAGCCGTCCAGGAAGATGTTGATCCCTGGGGAGGGGGGGTGAAGGAGGATGAGTGAGACCCTGTGGATTCATTTCTCTGGCTGTTAATGCCGAACGTTAATCACCTTCTCGAACGCTGAAGGGCATGGTGACGACTCCATAAGCACTGGGGACGCCGTACAGACAGCAGATAAAGTCAGACAGATAATCCAGAACACTCAGATCATGTTCCACCACGATGATATACCTACAGGGGGAAGGGGGGGAGGGAGAGACAGAGCGAGACAGAGACAGAGAGAGAGAGACAGACAGAGCGAGAGAGAGAGAGACAGACAGAGCGAGAGACAGACAGACAGAGAGAGACAGAGTGAGACAGAGAGAGAGAGAGACAGACAGACAGACAGACAGAGGGAGAGAGAGAGAGAGAGAGAGAGAGAGACAGACAGACAGAGATCAAACAATGTGATCAAATAAAAACCATTTGATGATTTTTTAATATTTTGTACCTTCTTAGTCACACTTTACTAACAGTAGACCCATATGATGGAAAAAAAATATATATATTCCTTTGCTTTTTAAATGAATGTTTAAAGGGAGGAGCCAATGATGGATGGGCTTCTCAAGCAAAAAATTACCCCGATCTCCGTATTAAGTAACAACTCGCCGCTCCTCTGAAGATCTTCAGACGCATTACCGCCACCTACTGGCAGGTATCTGGCAGTAATCTGGGAGTACAGAGACATACACTGACCTGTCCGGTGAGATGAGGGACCGGATGGTGATGGCAGCTCTCAGTCTCTGCTTCACATCGAGATAACTGGACGGCTCATCGAACATGAAGCTGCGAGGAGAGAGAAATGTCAACACGACTATAAACACCGGAGTCTCACCCGAACCTGTAGATCAATTTACTGCTTTAGACAGTCAGAGGAGAAAAGTGACGGGAAAAGACAATAAAAGATAAAGGGACCAACATGTCGGCTCTCTGGATGCACACGACCGCGCAGGCGAACCTCTGCAGCTCTCCTCCGGACAGGTCCTCCACGTTACGGTCCCGCAGGTGCAGTAGATCTGACCAATCACAGAACAGACACTCTCAGACCCGCCCACACCGTACCTGCCCGTCCTCGGACCCGGGACACGTTTATAACAGCTGGTCTACTGATACGCACCTAGCTGCTCACACACCAGCTCCTCCGTCTTAGTGTCGTCCTTTCTGCTCAGGATGGCTCCTACTGACCCCTGCAGGCAGAAACAGGACTTACAGCTCATCAGCACCAGGACGGAGCATCAAGTCAAAGTCAAATTTATTATTATCTGTTGACACACAACATTTTTAGGGAAACACCTTCCAGTTTTATAAGTCTAGAACGGAGTCTCTCTGCAAGTGTACATGTATTCTTTACCTTCACGGTTTTGGGGATCTGGTCGACATACTGCGGCTTCACGATGGCCTTCAGGTCGTCCTCCAGGATCTTGGTGAAATAGTTCTGCAGCTCAGAGCCTCTGAAGTAAGCCAGAATCTCCTGCCAGTCAGGAGGAGCCTGGAAACCACAGATAGTCAGTCACACACACACGAAGAAGAGATAGAGAATGGACCTCAGGATTATCTTCAAAAACCAGCAGTGGTGTGACCAGATATGGCTCCATGGAGTGAATACCTATTGTCTCAAATATACAAAAAAAAATAAAGAAAAATCCAGCAGACTGTAACTGTATTAGATAAATACAACTTTGTGTATATTATGAAGACAAAGCTATATTTTCCTATTATGTTGTACTATATGCTATATTATATAGCCCTGATCTTCAATAGAGACCTAATTCTCAACGAAAATGTGTCTTTATGTGCGACTCACATCATATTTGCCCAGGTTGGGTTTCTGTTTTCCTGCCAGGATTTTCAAAGCGGTGGACTTTCCGATCCCGTTAGTGCCCACAAGCCCCAGCACTTCTCCTGGACGCGGAATGGGCAACCTGGCACAGGTCATTAATCAGTTTTATATACACACACGTAACTCACATCCCAGTCCTTCTCTATGGGCTCTATGAACAGATCAACTGAATTAAGCGTGTGAGAGGAATGTGTTATCTAAATCGTTATAAATGTAATTGTGCTGAACCAAAAGCTTAAAAAATTAAAACATACCAAGTGTCGAAATGAAATGTTCACACTTAAAATGATGAATTATGATGTATCCATGCTACATTAACAGTAAGCCTGAAAGTAGGATGGGCAACATGTCAATGTCGTGATAAATTACTTCACATGTTTTTCTGAGAATATCCTGAGGATTTTGTGTCCTGATCAACTGGAAATCTCATTACAAGGGAAGCAAAATTAGTTTAACTGGATTCAGTGCAGTTCTGTACAGGAAATGTTGAACTGAAACCTTAGTATTTGTGGCTTAACAGTATTTTTTTCATGTGGTGTATTTCTATACTAGCTCTAATGTCTTCAAGCCGCCACAGCGTCCAAAAGAGCATCTACCTGTGCAGTTTGAAGGAGTTGGCGCAGTATCTGTGCGTGGTTTCCTTCTCCAGGTTACTCGGCAGGTTTACGATCGACAGAGCGCCAAACGGACATTTCTGGAAAACAAAAAAGAAACAAAACGTCTGTACATTTAATACAATAATGAAATAATACAAAAATATATTTTTTAAAAAGTACTACAATAACCAAGTGATCCTTCATTATAATAACTAACTTCATCAGCATTAGTGCTGCACAATATATATCCTGTTAATCATTACGGTGACGTCTGTCTCTGCAATACTGAGTCCACAAAATCCCAGTGTTTCTGACAGGGGGACCAGTCACAGCTCCAGGTGAGTTACTGGGTGTTCTGATTAATCGAGATCTTCATGGAATCCAGCTAAAGTCTCATTTCTAACCGTCAAAGGTGATGGTGCATAAATAGGCGGAGCTAAACTTCTACTGCCCAAATAATGTATTTACATGTGCTGCATTTGTGACATCACAAACACTGATTTGAAAACGAGCTGTTTTTGTATCTTACTTTCCAATAACATGGACTGTAATGATGGAGTAAATGTACCATTTGAAACAATATTTACAGACTAAGTCTTTTTAATTCCAGAAAAGTGATGATACAGATCCTTTAATATCTTGAAAAGCATTACAGTCACAATATACAGCAGTTAAACAGCAATACTAATATTTTGTCCAGCTCGGGCAGCTCTAATTAGGATCATTTTGGATGCACGTGGGTGACAATGTAATCTGTTCTGATCAGTTAAGAGGAACACTAAGTGACCGTTAGCAGCGGTCAGTTACCTTGATGCAGATACCGCAGCCTATACAGAGAGACTCCGAGATCCACACGATCTTACTCTGCGGCGTGACTTCGATACACAGCTTACCTGAGGGCAACACATAGAAAAGAGCATTTTATTATGACGCGTACGAGAAAAATAAGGGGGCGCTCTCTGCCCTGTCAGTGTGTGTGAGGCTCTCACCCATGCGCACCACAGGGCAGCTCTTCTTACACTCCTGTCGGCATTTCTTGGGCTTGCACTTGTCATGGTTCACAATCGCGATTCTCGTGTTCTTGTCGGCCATGGTGCCGGTGAGGCGCGGCGGGCAGACGGCAGAGAGGAGCTCGGTCTAGAAAGAGAACGCCTCGCTGGAAATGAGGAGAGAAGAGATGCTTCAGTTAGTGAAACACGGATCACCGCCTTCCATCAAAGTGTAATGCTGTGATCTTTAAATAATAAAACAGTGTGGTGATGTGTATTCTTCACTCTAAAGTCCACATGAGACAGCAAAAACAGTTTATATTGAATTTGCTGCACTTGTGAGGTCATATCTGTATACAGCACTGTCCAAAAGTCTTGAGCCACCCCCCATACACAGTAATCTCTGCAATAGTCTGCTGCTACTTTCTGTTTATTTATTAAGGGTTTAAAAACTATCATAGTGTGGAAGACTATGTGCATTATTTTCGCTGTGATGTGCGACAGTCTGTGTCCAAATCTCTCACCAAGTTACCAAATATTATGTGCAATATCGTATGCTGCCTGTATATGGCGCTAACTCACTAATTACTGTAACACCTTATGTGCAATATTATCACTTCTATTCATATTATAGTTGTTTC
>JBBJLS010000134.1:158356-180412 GCA_037577275.1 Bryconaethiops microstoma | reverse complement strand
TTTACCCTCAGAACTCAGAGTGTATCAGTAAACTCTGATTTCAGTAAATATAAACAGTGTAAAACAGTCTAGAACCGATGTTTACCCTCAGAACTCACTTTTTAAACCCCAATGGTGATTTTTATTATTGCATGTTTTTAAATTACAGTAACTTTGGTTCTATGTGACACAGGAACACCAAACAAAGCTCAGCATGACGCCTGTCTCACTCTCTCTGTCTGTTTCTCTGTCTGTCTCTGTCTCTCTCTCTCAGGCTGTGACCAGCTATGATATCTGCAGCATCCTCCTGGGCACCGGCACCATGCTGGTGTGGATCGGGGTTCTGCGCTACATGGGATACTTCAAGAAATACAATGTGAGCTGTTTTATAGCCTTCAGGTTCCTCAAACTGTTACGGCAAAGTTTTATAACCAAGTTCTAATAGAAAAACTGTTATTAACTCCTGTGGTTGCTTTGTCTACAGCACTCAGACGTCCAATCAGATCGTCTAGTTAGATGCAAAATATGATTAACCCCTTATTTTCATCCACTGTAACAAAAGTCCTCCAGTGCAAATAAAAAATCTAAAGCGAATTCTTGATATAGGACCCAGGGTTCCATCTTTGGTCTTGTAGCCGCGCTCGAGTGTTGTCCTGCTCCCGCTGGGACTCGGGAAGGCCTTGTTTATAAGCCAGATGTGTGGAAGATACCAAAACAGAGTGAAGCATCAGGACTGCAGGCCTGAGGAACTTCGATGCTGGGAGTGAAGGGACCTGCAGTGCTGACGCGTGTCTCTGATCTGCTTTTAGATTCTGATCATCACCCTGAGAGCCGCCTTCCCCAACGTGATCCGTTTCTGCTGCTGCGCTGCCATGATCTACCTGGGCTACTGCTTCTGCGGCTGGATCGTACTGGGCCCATACCACGAGAAGGCAAGTACCGAAGGCTGAAGAGACAGGTACTGTAGGTCAGTTCAGACCGTGCACCGACCCCAGCCACCGTTTCAGTCCGGTGCTTGGTACTGAAACTGAACGCAGTCACTTAAGGGTGGCAAAGCACTGTCAAAAGACCTCCAGGATAAAGCTGTTGACGGATCTGAGGCTGTTAGTTTCTCAATTAGTTATGTGTGTGTACATATATATGTATGGGTGGTGGGCTAGTGGGAAGGATACTTGCCTCTGGACCAAGAGGTCATGGGTTCGAATCCTACCTTCAGCACCCCCACTGGGGTCCGGAGCGAGACCCTTAACCCTGAACGGAAGTCGCTTTGGATAAAAGCGTCTGGTAAATGCGGTAAATGTACGTGTATGTTTAAGAGGTATTTTCTTTCCATCACTGTTAGGCCTCTAATGCTCTATTAAACTAAGAGGCTAACACAAATTATGAAAAATAGTAGTGGGTCTAGGCTCTGCAATAAGAGCGCCCCCGTCAGGAGGACAAAGGTACTGTATGCTGTAAACTGGCTGTTTTGCTGTCAAAATCCAAATGTCCTTTTCAGGGACAGCCGTTGTTGGGGCTGATGTGTGGATGAGTGTTCCCGGACCCCTCAGACCACCACCTGCATCCAGTCTGGACCCATGGCTACTGTTCATATATGATATTTTTTCTGCTTGTGTTGTTCAGTGTTTGATGCTTGTGCTCGTCATTCTCTGTCCTCAGTTCCGTACTCTGAACACGGTCTCCGAGTGCCTCTTCTCTCTGATCAATGGTGACGACATGTTTGCCACCTTTAAGAACATGCAGCAGAAGAGCTTCCTGGTGTGGCTCTTCAGTCGCGTCTACCTCTACACCTTCGTCTCGCTCTTCATCTACATGGTGCTCAGCCTCTTCATCACCCTGATCACCGACACCTACGAGACCATCAAGGTAACGGGCGCCGGGTCTTCACACAGAACCGCCGAGAACCGTCTTTCAGTGTCGACCCTCAGAACCCGGAGTGCATCCGTCCACTTTCCGCATCGCTCTCTTGTTTCTGATGTTTAAACAATGTGTTCAAGTGTCTCATATCATTTATTCAACACAGCCGGCCAGTATGGAAAAAAAAGTTAATTTGTAAACAACTGACCCAAAAAGAAAAATGTCAATTCTTTTCTATAAAAATACACAGATGTTGAAAATGTTTATGCTTCAAAATAAGGGTGTACTTTTGGATATGATGTATTTCCTGAGGGTTAATTTGAACAAAGACAGTTCTCCGTTCTTTCAGGGCACATTACGATATACAGTGAACTTAAAATGTGCTTAACTCTGCCTTAATTTACCCTGAAAATACTCCAAACCCCTTCATTTGAATTAAGTGGCCGTTAATTTGTGAAACCGACGCCTTAATTTTACCTTGAAATTAGATTTACGGCGCGAGTGTGAAACCCATTAATCTTACATTTAAGGTGTTAATTCAGCAGGTTCTATTATTTAAGGGTAAATTTGAAAAGAAGGAAAATTCAGTAATTTTACACCTTAACCTGTGCACTTTTTCCCTTAATGTTCCTTAGTTTCCTGTATGGAGAATTAAGGTCATTTTAGGGGGTAAAATTAAGGTGTTTGGTTTCGTAGTGGCACTTGCAGAAGCAAAGCCGCCCTATTTTTATTTTTTTAAACACCATTTGCATACTTTGTGTCATGTGATCACTTTGTGGTGCATGGACCTATTAGAAATGGTCCTAAAATGACTAAGTATTGTAATGAGAAGGATGTGTTTGGCGGCAGCATCAGCAGTCCGATGGAGAGCCGGTGTCCGAGCTGCAGGCCTTCATCTCCGAGTGTAAAGACCAGCCCAGCTCCGGCCGCTACCGGGTGGACGAGCGCTCCTCGCCCTGCCTCTTCTGCTGCGTGCGGAGGTGAAACCTTTAAAACCAGGACTTAAAGGAGTTTAGGTAGATCAGTTTCAGCTCTACTTATAGCTCTCTCGCTCTCTCTCTCTCTCTCTCTCTCTCTCTCTCTCTGTCTATCTCTCTCTGTCTATCTCAGGCTGAGACACAGGAATGGAGAAGGGAGTGGGAAAGTGCATGAAGCTGGCTTATGAGAATTAAGTGAGGCGCATGGTTTTATTAGTGCAGCACAAGCTTTTGCAATAGCGGCCTTTCTATCAGAGGTGTAGTATTAGAATATCTTATCCAAACAAGCAGTGGGGCAGTTTATTATTTTCACGTTGGCCTATATTTGATCACTGCTGATACAGTTATACCAGTATGTATAACTATGTATAACTATGATTCGTGGTGTTAAACAGCCAGTTGCCTCCTTCAGTAATATAATTGTAATTTTGTCCACATCATATAGGTCTGGTGTGTTCACTTGTAGTCGTCTGTGTTCCCTTTCGTAAGAAGCAATAAAAGCTCTCTGCTGGTCTAATGCTGGTCTATAGCATGCTCCTTCCAGTCTCTTCTAAATTATCCGTGTCAAGATGAAGGTCCATGGCTTTGACATATTGGTTGAACTGACAGGACTGCAGACTTCACTGTCTCTGAACCATAATACTACTTTAATAAGGAGGAAGTATGAGTACCCTCAGGTGTAAACCTCACAGTGACTTATAAGGGATTTGAGAATGCTGCTTTCTGAACTAGCATTTATTATTCATTATTGTGCACACATATCCCATAGTCAGCAATATTTAAAACCTCTCTGGAGAAGTGGCAGCGTGTTGTTTCTTTTTTTCCTCCTTCTTTTTTTCTCTCTCTCTCGCTCTCTCTCTTTCACTCTCTCTCTCTTTTCTCTCTTCTTTCCCACCAACATAAGAACAAAATCCATATGACACCCCCCCCCCCAGTTGCTTTTAAGTTCAAAGATTTTATTTTCTTTTTTCTTGCCTTTAATAAGACTGTTGTTTTGTGCCTCCCCCGCTCTCTTTTTCATTCTGTTGCTGGATCAGCCTTCAGTGACCTTTCTTTTTTCTTAGCTCTTTGTCTGTCTCTGCACAAAAAAAGCAGCACTTGAGTTCGCACCTTCATCAGTATACATGGCTGGAGGTAAAAGCTCTAATTAACCAATCATTCTCCTTCGTTCCTCGGCCCTGAAGGACCCATTTCTGCTAACACAAGGAAAATAGAGTGATAAGAAGGAAACATCAGAACACAACAAAACAATGAAAGTGCAATTCACCAAAGAACACAAATGGGGAGAATCTATTTTACACCATGGCTGCTAATCAATGCGGGTAAGGGCAGTGACTTCTTTTTAAAAGAGGGATTTGTGACACTTTGAAGTAATAATTGTAGGGCCTGTCCCTGACTATTGAGTTTCTTGTTCAACCAAAAGGCCTTATTTTCTTTCCAATTAAAATACTGATACTGAAAACCTCAGCATCAGCCAATACAGACAAGGATAATTTTACTATGCTTCAAAATAATTTATATTAAGGCACCATGATCAAGCTTCTAAAACACTACTATCCATACTGTCATCATGTGATATCACAGTTATTCACGTAAACAGTTTGCTTTTCGTATAATTTTGTTTTATGTTTTGCCGCACTACAAGCAATCATATGCAATTTGAAGTGAGAGGGTAATTATACATTAATTATACATTGACCAGAAACCAATATTGATTTGAAAAAAAAAGCTTCATATTTCATAGAATATTTTTAGCTGTATGCAAACCCTGTTCAAATTACGTGTTTTTTTTAAATTTTATAAGTGTAAAATACACATCCTGTACAGAGAACAAATTTCTGCAAATTTTAAACTACTGTTTATTTACTGAATTTCTGATGTTGGGAGAAAAATAAAAATCACATTAATAGAAATTCTGCACTGAAGTTTTCAGAAAATGCCATATTCAAGTTTCTACCCTGTAAACAATGTGTTTACTTTAGACTTAGAAAATCAATAAAATATGTGATTTGACTGGATGTGACATAAACATATTAAGTATTATATTAAATATTTAGTAATTGGACTGTACATGTCATGCCCAGATACTCTATTTACTGTTATCACATGATGTTATTATGTTGTTGTTGATGTTATATCAAGACTGACCCTTTGTTTGATGTCACCACAAGCAATTCTGTGCAATTTCAGTCAAAATTAGAGATGGTAGTAGATAGAGACGGAGCCCTTCTTTCTAACCCAGGAATTTTCTCATGTTATCGGCCAGATACCATTACCCACTATCAGATTGGTGCTATTATTATTATTATTATGTTATTCATTACATTAAATCAGCAAGATTAACAGCAGATTACACGTTGTATCCATTTTGCCTGAAGCGTACAGAGTTTTACAAACAAACAAACAAATAAATGGAATTATTTGACAGATTAGTCTAAACTATGACTGATAAGTCAACTAGTAGCTGGAAATGCTCTTGGCAGTAGTAGACAAGGGGGGTTTAGAGAGGGTGTTTAGAGAGGGATCATCCAACCATAGGAAAGAAAGAACATGACTGCCTACATGCTGTGCGTTGGTGTGCTTGAAGCGATCGTGCTGTGAAACACACATACACACTCACAGTGCACATGGAACTGAGGAAGCCGAGCACTCTGAGACACAGTAGCACACAGGGCAGAAAGCCCCATTTATCTGCTTGAGGGTCAGTAATATCTCTGGTCATTAGGCCAGTCGATCCTGGAGGGACTGCACTAATGCAACTGAGGAAAAACACTGCAGCAGAAATGAAAGAGACAGAAAGGAACAGAAAAAGCAGATAGAATGGCAGTACAGAATACAAAATGAACATGGTCAGAGGGTGTGACGGGAGAAGAAGTCGTGAGCAGGGGAAGAAACGAGAACAGGGTGTAAAAAAAGGATATAAACAGCTAGGTTTTACCGTGAGTAAGGAAATGTGTTAATAGAAAAAAAATCATGAGAGAAAGACAGATAAAAGAGGGAAAAATATAGTCGACTGGAAAGGACTGGAAAAAGTGGTGAGAGCCTGAGAAAAAAGTACAACAATTCAGAGAGAAGTGCAGTTTTAAAAAAAGAAGAAGAAACTTCCACAAAAGATGGAAATTCTATGTAAGCCAGCCAGATTCTGAGCATGTACTGCAGAGCAAAGGAATCTTAAAGAAAGAGAGTTTGTCCTGTCCCTGCTTACAGAGAGGGGAGGCAGGAGAGGGGGTGGGGGGGAGAAAGGGACGAGTGCCAGACAGCTGCATCCTGTGCGGGTCTCCTTTTCTGTCCTTTCTAGGGTAACCAAGCAAGTCATAAACTCATTGTTTCTATTCCATCTTTGCAGCATTAGGCATTCTAAAAATGATGTACCTGTGACTCTGACTGTTTGATACCTGTTATTGCAGTATTTTCTTTTGCAACATTGAAATACAATAGTGATGACGATTTTGGAATATAATATCAAATTTTATTTGATATTATATTTTATTTTAATATCAAAGATATTTGGGAAAAACAGTTTTCCCAAAGATCTTCCAGGAGTTTTCCAAGGGATACATGTTTCCCAACTAGTGTAAGTAGTCTTGCTCATAATAAGGCAGTTTTAACGACATCACATCTAACAATCACTAATATATTTTTAATATTTCACATGTAAATTGACAATACAGTATGTAACAATATAATGTCGCAGTTTGTCCATATAATGCAGTGTTTTGCTGTTCTAGGTAACATATATCAGAACTTTATGAATATTTGGTCCTAAATGATATTTAGGCGTTTTGTTATAAATGCTGTAAATCTTTATTCTATTATGTGAAAATCACTATTTTTTACATTAGCAGTGCTAATGTGTAACAAACACTTTGTAATCTTATTGGTGTGTAAGCGTTTGATTTCACTTTTTGATGTTAAGTGACTTCTGGAGTTTATTGCTTTATAGCTTGTATTAATTTATTGAGTCACTGATACACAAGTGGAGTGGGGGCTGAATATGTTTTCAATAAGCCAGTTTGCATTCTAAATTCAGTACCTTTTCATGATAGTTCGCAAATGAAGAGTTCCTTTTTATCCACATTTTATTCATACTAAGAACCATGTTTAGGTGATAATACTCATTACTTAGCAAAATAAAGTCTTAACTGTTTATTGTGCATGCTACTAATCACTGGTCAAATTTGAAGTAATTTCTCCGGTTTATGTGTTTTTCAAGCCTGCTGGAAATAATTCAGTCATAACACTCCCATTTTAGACACTTCATATCAAATTGTGGCAGACCATAATAGATCATAGTAGGTTGTTTAAATCTTCATCATACAACAGACAAAATTCTTTTTTTATGTGTCCCGTCAGACTATGGTGTTGTATCTTTCCAGCATTTCAGCGAGCTTGTCACTTTAGCATGACTAATGCTGTAAAGACTGTTCAGTGCTTTTCCACCCCAAAGTCTCCAGACACAGGAACATGCCAGCAGAAATCTGGATTGGGAGCCAAAGTTAGATCGTCTGTTTGACGGTTTGGTTGTGCATATAATAAACCGTAAAGCCCTAAAGTCCTACATATATGGTTTGACCTTGAAGCATTTTACTCTGGAAGTTTTTTTTAATGCATGTACAAATGGGCATATTCAAATTGTAATATTGTCATTCTCATATGAAAACCTTGGAACTAATTTCTCAGCTTTAGTTTTTAATTTGAAAGTGTCTGTACCTTACCTATCCCTTCCTGAGGTCCATTTATAGCACTGTGTGGGCTTTTTTGGGGGTTTTTTTGGCTGTTTAGGAAACAGTTTTTTTACTCTGCTTTTAGGACTAATATATGTAACTGAAATTCAGTAGGTCCAAGAAACGGAAACACTCCTTATAACTTCTGTGTGAATGAGTGAGAAAACTACTGTAGGCAACAGCTTCCAACTTTGTAGCAACAGTTTGGGGCAGACCCTTTCCCTGTCACGATTCCAGTCTGCGACCACTGGGCATCGCTGTGGAACCGTGGCTGTGCTCCACCCACACCTGAGGATTGTTTCCAGAGGGCTGATTAGTCCCTGGAGTTTGTATTTAAGGGGCGCTTTCCTCAGATGTGGCGTGGAGCATTAATTATAGGTTTTTCACCTGCCAAGTCTGTTTTCGATTCTACTCAGTTGGTTTTCTGTTTATATATTGTCTGGCCCCCGTGCCTTAGTTCCTTATTATTATTCCTTGTTTAATAAACACACATTATGGAAGTCTGCGCCTGTGCCTCCTTCTCCTCTCCCCTGCTCGGACAAGACCGTTGCGTGACATTCCCATTCCAGCATCACAGTGACTGTGCACAAAGTGAGGTGCATAAAGACACACCAGCTGAACACTTTTGGGATAAAGTGTAATATCTCTTGCGAATCAGGTCATCATCACAAATGCTTTTTTGACTGAATGGACACAAATTCCTAAATCTTTTGGAAAGCCTGCCCAGAAGAGTGGACACCACTAAGGCAACACCTTATTAATGTCTATGCATTTGGAATGGGGTGTCCAACCAGGTTTGATGGTCAGGTGTCCACATGCTTTTGTGTAGTATATAGTTCAAACAGTCTTTTCAGGAATGTCTATTCATGACCCCCTTCATTGACCCCCTTTGACCCTAGGTCTATTAGCAGTAAACTGTTCAAAAGCATCAAATTTCATTCCTGTCAGAGCTGTTCCTCATATAGCTTTATGACAGTTTTCACTAATAAGGGAGGAAAAACACTTGATAATGATTAATCGAGACAATAACATGCATTGTTATCAAGTGTTTACTTATTAAGGTTGTAATTGCAGATAAATCTAAATTTAAGATGAACCTAGAACAATTGGCTTGATTAGCTACAAACTCTGCTTGAGGAAAAAAGGAGAAAAATTTGGTTTTAAATGGGACCTTTACTGGCCCACTGTACAGCAATTTAATGAAAACATGGACCTAGAAGGGAGTGTAGAGTGCTTTGGCAGAACTGAGGGGAAAAGCGAACGCAGTTCACTTGAATGCATTTCAAAGCAAGTCATCATTTTATTAACTCATGGTATGATAATAGTTTTAATCTTGTACGCACATGTATACATGCATATTATTCCTGTTAGAACAAAGCTCTGTATCTCTGAAATTGTAACTGCACAGGAGAAGAAAAAATATTGTAACTAATACTGTGTGTGTTATGTGTTTTCTTTTAAGAAGTGCCTGTAATATTTGATTACTGGGCATAATGAGCTAAACAGAAATTTGTGTCCTTGTTTCCGTGTTTTTATTTAAGTTGGGTGGCTTGGTTCTGAAGAGTGGGATTTGAGTCAGGGGTGTGTATTTGTTTGCTTATGTTGGCAGACCTCCTGCTCTGAGTGCATTTTTTCCACCCATCCATCCATTTGTATTTCTCTCCATTCTTCCATTGCTCCCCTGCCCTCACTTTTTATCTCCTGTCTCACTCAGCATGTCCAGCTCACTGCAGGAGGTGTTCAATTCTCTGGATGGCCTCCTTTGGTACACACACACACACACACACACACACACACACACACACACACACACTGTCTTTTCTTTGTTCAATTTCTTTTCCTTTGCAGTTACTTTCAGGCTTTTAAGTTTCAGTCCTTTTACTCCAAAATGTAAAATGCTGTTTCAATCCTGCTTACAGGCCCGGACATCACAGTTTTTTCGTGGCAATATATAATTTGTCATGCATTTTAGTGCACAATTATTAAGAAATATATAATGTACTAATTTTGCAACATAAATATTAACGTAAATTCAGATACATTTCCATATAAAATATAACTATAAATGCTTTGGTTCTGTCCAGAGAACACAAAGAAAGCGTGTCTTGGGATGATGAAATACCACTGTACTGAGAAGCGGAAGGTTTGAAAGTAACCAATCCGAGAACATTATTTATTTCTCCTTGCTGCTGATTGGCTGCTGCCCTCTGGCAGTTGCAATACAGAATGTCCCCCGGTGGGGCGTCTCGAGAGTTATCGTTTTGTTCTCTATATTTTTGTATTACTGTAAATTAAATTAATTTCTTAGTGTATTTACCTGCTTATACCAAAGAAAACGACAATGCCAGATGCTCATTCTGGATTTTAGACTCATTTTTAAAGTTAAATTTGATTTTAGGAGTAAAAACAGTGCTAAACCAACTCGTGCATGCTGCTCCACTCGTGTGCGCTCCGAGACCCCTTCTCAGGCACTAACCAGGTGTGTTAAACAGGTGTGATTAAACATTCACTTGGTCAGTACTGAATACATGTATATTGTATGTCAGGATAACAAAATGTATTATAATAATTATAGAACACTGTCAGAAGCTGTGTCTGAAAAGTGCACTCATTCACTCATATAGGGGGCTAACTAGTGAACAAGGGGAGGCGACGTTTAGTTAATTTCGGACACTCGGGATGTTACATTTTTACTAACTGTTGCTTAAATAGTGTGCCGGATTTTGGCAATTTATCTCTGTCGCATAAACACACGTATGGTCTCTCTAGTTCAAACACATGAGACAGGGTCTGGTGAGCACGGCAACAGATAGATCCGTCTAGGGGGCACTACGGTCCTCCGCGGAGAGAGAGAGAGAGAAAGAAAGTAAGTGCAAGTGTGGTTGAATCTCCTCCGTTTGAAGCCCCCCTTTCCCCCGTCTCTCCTCCCTCCGCCTCACTCCTCTTCTTTCATGGGATAACAGTAGTGTAGAGTCTGAAAAGTGCACTCGTTCACTATGTAGGGCACGGTAAAAGAAACCCGCAGTGCATGATGGTATATGTGTATTCATGTGGTGTACAGTGTCTAGACACTAGGTTTCTGCGTGTCGCGCGGAGATTTTGTAGTGCCATAACTAGTGGGTGAAATTGACGGTTGGAATTTTGGACAACACTACAAAATGGCTGATTCACTACATAGTGCCCTACATAATGAACAAGTGCACTTTTCGGACACAGCTATAGACTCCATATGCCTTTTCTTAAACTTCTATGACAAAGTGCCCCTCTTTGCTGAGAAAATGAGTGCAGGACACTATGAGTAATGATGTTACACTTCTGAAACATGCCCGGAATTTGCTGTTGTATGTTCAGCGATAGAGCGTGCAAGCCACATATATATGCAGCAGTTTCAAACTCTGGGTGAAGTGCAAAAATGATCCACTTTGTTTCCTGTTTATTTCAAGAAAAAATGAGCAATGCAACTGATTAAGTCTGCAAAATTCTACTGTTTTAAGGTAATCTTGATAAGTCTTTCTTTGCTGCATTAATGATGTCTGTGCATGCTCCCTTGTCTTATAAGACGTGATTGATTGGGCATGATTTCGAATATTATAAGGCCTGAAATCCAAGGCCAGAATTTTCAGCCCCTTCCTCCTCCTGTGAGCTTCTAGGCCCAATATTGGTACCCAGTGCTGGTTTTCAGCAGGTCGCCAACTGCTGTATGGCAGTGCTGAAAAGTGGCAGTTCCTCATTGCAGCCTTGACCAGGCATGCATCCAGCACTGGAATGAGGGCTTGAGGCTTTTCCTTTAAAACCCAGCCAGTCTTAAATTCCTCCTTGCCTGTCTGCTATTTATGGCCATGGCAAAGTGAAAATGTGTCGCATTAGCTTTTGTGCCTTGAAAGCCGTAGAGGGTAGAGCGAGAGGCTTTGATATGGTTTTGCCCCACCAGGGCCGCACAGCGCCGCAAGGAGAGCAGAACAAAAGCACTCTCTCTTTCTCATTCTGGTTAGAATGTAGGCAGTACAGAAAGTCAGAAGGATTTAAAATGATGTTGCATTTCACATGTGTCTTGCTTTAAGTTAGCTTTTTTGTCAATGTAAGTATTGCTGAATATTGTATATGCAGTATTGACAATATTTTAATTTGAACAATAATTGTAGTAGAATTCCTGACATGATGTTTTGGAGCAACTCAATATTTTGAAATATCGAGGGGCATAACTTCTGAATCAGATTATATTTAATACAAATTTTGAGGAGTTTGTCAAGTGTAACATAGACCTGACAAGCAAGCGGCAGCTTTATTTGGGCAAATTCAACAATCAAGAACATAACCAAGAACATAAAGTAAAGGCACAAACACACATAGACATCAAGAACATGACTTAGTGCTGCACTACAAAATGGCTAAATCTCACAAAGAGCATGTCCAAACTGATATGTATTTGTATAAATGAGTCTCTGAATACGTTGTACATGTGAGTGGTTTTGAGAGAATAGAGCCAGAGCAGAGCTTTAGCTGGAGACAGCCAAACCCAGATGAGGTGTTGATTCTTCTCAGGAGGCATGACATCAAGACAAGTCAAGTAAGTTTATTGTAATTTCAGCACAATACACTGTGAAATGAAACAATGTTCCTCCAGAGCCACGGTGTAACATAAAGAACAAAATACAAGACTACACTAGTGCAGGCAGGACAGGACTACACAGAGTGCAAAAAGAACACGAGAGAGAGAGGTAGCAAGAAAAACACAAGAACAAAAATACAGCATTACAGAACAACATACAGTGCAGTTAACAAAAGCAGCTTCGGTACTAGTTCAAATGAATACAGCGTGATGACAGGCACTGTATCAAGTAAATTATTGTGTAAAATTAAAAATATTTCATTACAAAGATGTTATAGGACAATACAATGGTAACATACATTTTTTTCCCAGAAAGATTTTGACTACATTTCAACAGTTCATTAAAAGAAATGGGCTCTTCAACAGTACCAATTAGAGCTTCAATGATTAGCTGAATGATGTACCTACAACAAATTGTGATATAACCCAGATCCCAGCCTAATAGCTTGATAACATCAGGAAGAACTGGATAACATAACAAGGCTTTATCTTTTTTATATAATTAAAAAAGAAGCAATTATAGTCTATTAAAGTCCTGACCTACTTAACCTACAGCAACAACTACCCCACCATATCTAGAACAAACTTAACCTGCAGGCTTGTGACCAGAAATAAGGGCATGTTTATTTTCTCTAGTTTAAGCAGGCTTCTCTATGGCATCACCTGGCATGTTGAAAGAGGGTGCACCCATAGGAGACCGGTGCCACAAATATTGATAAAAAAGCTCCTCTGTGTGTAGGTTACAGTTATGAGCAGTCCTTTTGGTCAGTAAAAAGGAGCCTCTCAGCCCTACATACAATTCTGTAATATTGGCTACAAATAGCTAAAACCACATTTGCCGATGTGATGAAAGAGACAAGGAAAGAGGTGATTAGGACATGGGGAGCCCAGTCGAGGCAAAAACCTCTTGGCAATGCCCACTTTGGGCCTGGGAAAACTACAGAGAAAAGGTTTTACTGATTCTCCAGAACAGGCACCCTCATTTCTCCTGCTTGTCATCACTCTGCCTCCTTCACACAAGACTTGGCTAACACAAACTGACAACAAATCAGGCCATCCCTTAAATTCTAGCAGGAGTTAGGGTCAGGGTGAAAACACTCACGCACATAGCTCCTACAGTATTGTGGGAGAGTCTTTTGTTTTAATCCTCGACATCCCCCTCCCTCACTCAGGTCTCCATTGTCTAAATTCCTTGCTGACCAGAGTATAAGACGTGAGACCCAAGCACAGGGAGAAAGCTGAGCAATTCCTGGAAGTGGAACAAAACACACAGAAGATCTAAATGCGTTCCAGCCGGGCTTTTTTGTAAGGGGCCAGCCGCTGTACTTAAAACACTGCTGAGTTTATGTGACCTCATAGACTCTGCATGGAGTTTGATTTGGCTGGCGCCGCTGCCACTGTATTCACAGGTGTTTTTCTGCCAATCTGCTCCACAGTCCTACTGTTAAAGGTGTGTGAAGTACTGATACTGGTAAGCCAGATTAAAATCAGCAGTGTTGGCACAGAGCTGCGGCAGTTATGTTGTGTAGCTATTTTGCCTGCCCTCTGATAATGAGATGTGATAATGAACTGGACCATTGGTACGTGTATAGTAACAGCCCTGGTCAAGGAGATCTACCTTTCTGAGAAGCCACAATCTGCAGCACTTGTTCTTGCTAATAAACGCGTTCAAAAGTCCCTGATTGGCTGGTGTATTAAGTAAAGCGGGAGGAGCAACGTGTTGGCTGCAGGTTGTTAAATTGACTTTTATGAATCATGTGTACAAATATGTATCAGTGTATCATATCTAATGCTCCAATGTATGACTTTGATGTTTACTGCTGACAATATTTCTCCTAATTTACAAATAAAAATATTGATCTTTAAAGCATAGTTTTAAAGGAAATGACAAAACATCAAAATAAGAGAAATGACGCAGTGTTTACAGAACTTCAAACAAAACAAATCTCTTGTTTACTCAAACAAAATGTCAGTAATGACCTATGATGTACTTTTATTAGTGTTTTGCGATCCAACTGGTCACATTGCAAGAGGAGAGTGTTGTTAAATAAGATTTGAGGTGATCACCTAATCAGTACCTCAAAAAGCAGAATGAGGTGCTTGTGTAGGAATTTAACAGACACTGGCATGGAATTCATGTCATACTCATAAAGATGCTGTTTGAAATATAAGTTGCAGTGGTCTCTTGTTTTTTTGCTAGAGCTGTATATATAATAGTGTAATACCAATAAGAGGAAGGACCCATATCCTTCTTTCTTACATTTACATTTTCCACTTTTTAAGGTTCATTTATGATAGTGGTGTGGTATTATTAATCAAAAACAGTGATAAAATACAACATTTAAAATTCAGCATGTTCTGACAGCAGCAATAAATACATATAGAATGTATTGTATAGACTGTGAATTAAATAATGATTTGTAACTTTTAACACTGTGTATCAACATTTATATAGTTGGTTTTACACCTTTCAAAAATCTAAAACTCTCTGGCAAAATTTTACATGAATGAATGTGTCTATACTCTGTATAGAAGGCCAGAAAGATAATTTAAAATATGTATTAATTGCAACAAAAACTACAATTGGGTAGCTATGCAGGTGAATTTGAACGCAAGCTGCACAGATCTGTGCCGGAAGTTCAAAAAATGGTAAATTGTCATCATATGGCAAAACAACTCCTCATATGGAAGTTCCCCTGGCTTATGTTGAAGCTCAAGGTGTCAGACATCATGCTGAGCTTTGTATCGTGTGCATATGTCAAAAGTAAAAAGTTATTTTAATTTAAAAACATGTCAAAACAAAAATGAAAAGTTATTTTAATTTAAAAACTACTGGGGTATTAAAAATGGTGTTATGGGCAAACCCCTATAAAGAACCAAAATGCCCAAATTTCTTTTACTCTAGGTCTTTGAAACAAACGAACAAAACACAAGATCTTTGAATCTTTCAGGATAGCCTCCACCCACAAGTGGGTGGGGAGAACCCACAGAGGGAGGGGGATCCAGAGTGTGGCTGAGTGGAATCAGCATGTGTGTCTGTCCTGCTCACATGGTGCAACTGCTACCTGCCAAATAGGAAGTTTCTGGTTCTGTCATTTACAAGAATTTCAGGGAGGGCTTCATCTTTTAAGCGCTACGGTACATTGCCAATCCACTTATGGCATAATCCTCGAGTGTGTGCAAGGGTGTGTGGTTGTGTGTAAAAGAAGGAGAGTTACCTGAAATGTGCTGCTTCATTACTGTGATTGTGAAGGGTTATTTAAACATTTGTGTCAGAACAGCTTTCTTTAAACTACCCATTTAATTTTTTTTTTCAATCATGTTGTTCTGTAATCCAAGATCAAATGCCTCTTCATCATTTCACTGCTATGTGAATATGTAGTTTACAAGGATGACCCTGTTTCAGCTATCTCAAATGATAGGAATTGCAGTCACAAGGGAACTAGCTGTCATTTACCCCTGGTAAATTACACACTGATAGGAGGTACTCATTACTTCAGGAGTCTTGACAACATCGGAGACTCTGATCATAGAGATTCTGATAAAAAGACAAACAGAAACAGTCCCAGAACAATTGTGCTTTAGCCAAACAATGAAACACAAAAAATTCCAGAAGATTCCTTGAAATCCACTGTGATGTAGAGGAGGGATGCTCGGGAAACACCAGGTTCAGCTGCTTAGGTCTACCTGGTCAGTGTCAGAAGAGGGACTACTTCCGTCTACTCTGTTTAAGAGGGGACGCACCCAAACTGTCAAATAACACGCCATGCTAGTTTTTAGTCATAATAAAGAATTGATGCTAAATTCAGGTTCAGTCTGGGTATTTTTAGAAAGAGAGAGGAATGCAGAACAGCCGTAGGGAATCAGGTGAGTGAGAGGAACCGAAACAAGAGAGGGAGGTTCCAGGCTTAGCACTCCAGCAACCCAGATAGCGGAGGGCACAACATGCGAGGCACGGCCGTGACACTAGCATGTTTATTTTATTCGCACTACTTGTATTATTTTTTTATGTCCCATTAGCCTTCAACAATTGTTGTAAATCTGTGCTACAGCTGAAAATCTCTTGTTGTATTCTCTTTCCCGAACTTCCCAGAAAATAATCACTACCCTTGCATCTCCCTTCCTGCTGTCATTTCGGAAGCCTTGAGCCATTCCCTCACTGATTATGACCCACTGAGACAACCAACATGCTTTGATATTGCAGTTGTAATTATTCTTTTATGAAGAGCCAAAAGACAAAGATAGGGAGTGTTAAGATAAACTTGATACTCTATAGAGGAAAGAAAGAAGAGATTGATATTTTTACCTGGAACTGAAACGATTACTTTTAGTATCGCATATAGTATCAACTTCAGTACTATGCTTTACTTTCACATATTTTTATGTATTCAGATTTAATAGGTATGTATACAATATTAATATGTAGTGTTATACTGAAATTAATACCAACCGTTCAAGCAGTGAAATGTAGCCCAAGTAGAGGAAACAGCAGCATTGCTCAGAAGACCTTTTTTAAATAATAATCCCACTTCCCTCTTCTGCAGGTATCATCCATCAAATGAAAGGTGACTTTGAAACTGCACTGAAGCTCCACAAAACCCACCTTACCATTGTGCAGGAGCTTAATGACTATGCTGCACAGGGTCGAGCGTATGGCAACATGGGGAATGCCTACAACGCACTGGGAGTTTTCGACCAGGCTGTCCGCTACCACAGGCAGGAGCTCCAGATTTCCATGGAGGTCAATGACCGGGCCTCACAGGCTTCCACGCATGGGAACCTAGCTGTAGCCTACCAGTCTCTGGGTGCTCATGACCGTGCACTGCAGCACTACCAGAACCATCTCAACATTGCCCGTGAGCTGCGGGATGTCCAGAGTGAAGCTCGGGCGTTGGGCAACCTGGGGAACTTTCACTGTTCCAGAGGTGAATTTGCTCAGTCTGTGCCCTACTATGAAAAGTATCTTTGTCTTTCCCCAGACTTGCAAGATATGGAGAGTGAGGGGAAAGTCTGTCACAATTTAGGATATGCGCACTACTGCCTTGGGAACTACCAGGATGCTGTGAAATATTATGAGCAAGATCTGGCTCTAGCCAAGGATCTTCATGACAAGCTGAGCCAGGCTAAGGCCTACTGCAATCTGGGACTAGCATTTAAGGCCTTGTCAGACTTTACCAAGGCAGAGGAATGTCAGAAGTACCTGCTGTCTCTGGCACAGTCACTGGAGAACTCCCAGGCTAGGTATCGTGCTCTTGGTAACTTAGGGGACATCTACATCTGTAAGAAGGATTTGACAGGAGCCATGCAGTTCTTTGAACAACAGCTGACTCTTGCCCTCCAGGTGAGAATATGTGAAGAATGATAATTAGTATAGGAATTTAATGACTTTTATTTAATTATGCAGCGTACCCATTTAGCACATATTTGCAAATATGAGCATATTGTGGGAAAACTATGCGCAAGATATGGTTAAATTGTGGCCATGGCTGTATAATCGTAAGTTCATTATTTGTCTTTGTTTTCTGCTTTTTTGTTTAGGTGAAGGACAGGAAAATGGAAGCCTGTGCTTATGCTGCTCTTGGTTCTGCCTATCGGTTAATTCAGAAGTATGAAGAGGCATTATCATACCATGTGAAAGAGCTCGAGGTTTGCCAGGAATTGACTGATGCACCTGGGGAATGCAAAGCCCATGGACATTTGGCTGCTGTCTACATGGCACTGGGACTGTATCCTGCTGCCTTCAAATGTTATGAGGCACAGCTGGAGCTCAGCCGTCAAATGAAGGATCCTGGCATTGAGGCACAGGTTTATGGCAACATGGGGATCACCAAGATGAATGTGGGGAGCATGGAGGAGGCCATTGGCTATCTAGAGCAGCAGCTGGCTATGCTGCAGCAGCTGAGCAGCAATGAAGTGGTGCTGGACCGTGGACGTGCTTTTGGTAACCTGGGCGATTGTTATTATGTGCTAGGCGACTATGAAGAAGCTGTCAAGTACTACGAGAGATACCTGGCGGTGGCGCAGAGTCTCAACCGATTGCAGGATCAGGAGAAAGCCTACCGTGGTCTTGGGAATGTCCATAGGTGAGATGCTTTACATGATCTGTTTCATATTAACCTAGAAGAAAATAGTTATTTGAATACTCTTACAAAGAAAATATAACTGAAACATTTTAAGTTGTCAAACTACTTGTTGATTCATGTTCAACTCATTTTTTATTCTCATTTTTTATACTCACAATTATTCATTGTGTTCTATTGAACATATGAAGATTTTGTGTAACTGATGAATAATAAAAGTAGTTATGTCGAACATTTTAAACTTTGTGCATTTTAAACTTTGTGCACCTGTTCTGTAGACAGTTTTGGCAGCTACTTCATTTTCTGTTTTTTTATCCTCACGTTATTTTCATTATAGGGCCTGTGATTTGCAAATGAGGTTTAATAATAGAATGCCCATAATAGTATTGCTGCAAATTAATCAGGTATTTTGAACAGAAAGGAGCTAAATATCAGTATTCTGAGACTGATTCACTATGGGGTAATTGCTTCATTGCCAGGTTAATGCCTATCAGGCGGGTCATTGTTACGAGTCAAGATCAGCCTTTTTCAAATGGCTCTCTCTTTCTTGCTGGAAATCCACCATTGTTCATTTTGCTTGTGCCTGCATTTTGAGACTACCTTGCATGAAGTCACCTTGAGCCTCAGCAGGATTTTGTATGCTTGCTGAGGCGTGATACATGCATCATATTTTCATGCTATCCTTTTTGTATGCAAAGAGTCTTTGCTGAGTGCATGTCTTAACCCAAATGGAAACCAGGTTAATGTAAAGTGACCTTTTTGTGCTATTTCTTTTAGTGCAGTCTAGGTTATAAATGTGGAGAAACAAAACTGCTAAGCAGAAACACCTCTGTTACGCAGAAACACCTTTTTCCTTATTCTTTCATTCTGCATGGCTGGTGCTCCACTCAGTGGAAAAACAGGTGGAATGTCATATTAGTCATGCTTGAGAGGAGAAGTGAGCAATATTGAAACAGTTTGGAATGTCTCCCTGCCATTCTGGAAACAGATCCCCACCCACTTCAGAGCTGAGCTGAGAGTCATTAACACTCAGAGTTAATTAAACTCTAATTGCCTAGTTGATTATCCTTTTGAAACAACATGCCCCTAATGTTATTCCTGTGTAAATTAGGTTTAGAGGGGTTGGGCTGGATTTTCCCCACAGATGTGGTACTACTTCATTGCAATTTCCAGACATTTAACGTTTTATTCTAAGACATAGGTACTACTCCTGTTTGAATTAGGACCGAGTGATATTGAAAAGTCACGTTGCAATATTTTAGTGTTTTTGTGATAAATATTGCAGTATTTTAAGAGATGTCAACAATTTCCCACATAGCATTGAACTACTTTTCTGTAGCTCTCATCCATTTTACCGTGCCCAATGTAAACATGTATGTGGACATGTGTTACAGTTTCAGCAAATTTCAAAGGGGAGAAACCCTCGGAAGGTTTTGTTGATGGCATGCTAAGTGTAATTAATCTGTGATCCAGGTTTTCTGACTCTCAGTGATTCTCTTCTCAGAGCAATGGGTAACCTACAGCAAGCTCTGGTGTGCCTGGAGAAGTGCTTGGTCGCTGCTCATGAACTCGGGGGGTGTGGAAGTAAGGCAGCAGCGTATGGTGAGTTGGGTGCGCTGCATAATCAACTGGGCAACCATGAGCAGGCCTTGTCCTGTCTGGAGCATCAGTTGGCTATTGCCCGGGAGACGGTTGACCGGCCTCTGGAAGCAGATGCCAACTCTGGCCTGGGCACTGTCTACCAGGCCATGGGAGATCCGGACCGGGCACTACAGTGCCATCAGCTTGACCTGGAAATCGCAGAGGAGCTTGGCAGTTCCTCACGCCAGGCACGTGCCTATGGCAACCTGGGGCTGACATATGAGTCACTAGGCAACCAGGAGAGGGCGGTGGTGTTCCAGGAGCAGCACCTGAGTGTTGCGGCACAAATGAATGACCTGGTAGCCAAAACACTGGCCTATGGAAGCCTGGGAAGGACGCACCACGTACTTCAGAATTACTCACAGGCTGTTATGTATCTGCAAGAAGGTGAGTGTATGACAATGAAGCTAGTAGATTATATATAGTCCTAAAAATTCACTCAAGTAGTAAAAGTAGTCTGGTATTTTTTCCTTGCATCTGTATATGGGTAGGAAAATTTTTAGTTGAACATTTCACTCAAATTCAAACATTTCCACCAAGAAGTGGATATGGATAGCCAGTGCAATACCTCCATCTTGCTGCTCTTAATAGACTGAGAATGTTTGTGTTGTAGTGGTTTTTGTGATAATTTGTTTTGACAGCCACACAGGGAAGACGGGGTTGGAACTCTTTTCACACTGGCTGAGGGAAGCACTATGTGGATAAACATTGTTATTCTTTGAAAACATGTTGTACAAAACGAACCCCATGCTGTGTGTGGCTGTTTGTCAGAAGTGCGCAACCTGAGCATGTCATACCTGTTTCAAACATGTGTTACACTGGATTTTGTTGCTCATTGGAGAGCAAACAGTGATGAGAATGAAATACGCAATTCTGTTTGGCTTATATTCAAGAAATCATTTAATCATATTTTTGTTGACAGAAGCTGAAAGCAAGAATAATAAAACCATTAGAGTAAAACAAAGTAAAGTATAAAAATGACAGTCCTCCAAAACGTCACTACACTAAGCCCATTGTGAGTTAGAAGACTAATATGTCCATTAAATCTATAAATCTGTGTGCCTCTTTCTGAAGTAGTTTTTAACATATACCAAACATCCCTCATGTGACAGCCATCTCCAGCAGCGCTCTGTGTCTGGACATGACTATATATAAGGACATGATTATATTCACACATTTGTATTTGAGGAAAGAGCAAAAACAACTGCATAGATGTGTTTCCGTGAGAAAATGCAATATGTGACTGCGTGGTTGCTACAAAACCAATTTTGGTTTTATGGACAAAAAAAGTTTGTGGGAAATTTACGAGCTGATTTCTTTTGATTGAACCACAGCAAACAGTGACACACTTCTGTTTTTATAACTTTATCTTTAGTGTCTTGAAGTCTGTTAATGAGTCTGGTGTGCATTTTGCTCTGCATTTGTGTTTCTCAGCATTTTGTCCCTCTCCAGCCCCATGCACACATTTTAAAGGCGACTCGACCATCCACTCTCTCTCCTCATTTATTACAGAGGCGACTTTATCTGAATACACATAGACAACACCGGATATTAACAGACATTTTTAAGTTAGAACTATGCCAATATTTAAAAAACTATAGGAGTAGAAGAGGTGCCTAATTCCAGCTATTAAAAAGAATAATGATAAAAAAGAAAAACTTAGAACAATAGTGTTATGATATTATAACACTTTTTATTGATTAGGTTGATTAAAGGTGCTCATGTCCTTATAATAAAATAAATAATCTCATGTCAGAATATTAGAAGGTAGGAAAATACAGCATCTCTACTTTCAAAGCCTAACCTTTCAGTACCAGTATTTCTATTCTTTTTTTCATGCATGGATCAAATAATAGGGGCAGTGGTGGCCTAGTGGTAGGATACTTGACTCTGGACCAAGAGGTCATGGGTTCAAATCCTACTTTCAGCACTACTGGGTAAGACCCTTAACCCCAAGGAGACTGCCCCCTGTAGTTAGGGAATAGAAGTCGCTTTGGATAAAAGCGTCTGCTAAATGCCGTAAATGTAAATAAGCATGGGCGTCCCTGGAAAAGACGTCGTCTTGAAGGCAGTATTTGTTCCTCCAAAACAGATACTTCTCAGCATTGATGTGCCATCGCAGAAGTGCAAGTTACCTTTGCCGAAGGCACTGACAACCCCATACCATGACAGACCCTGGCTTTTGGACT
>JBBJLS010000134.1:90474-105370 GCA_037577275.1 Bryconaethiops microstoma | reverse complement strand
TCTTTACTGTAATAATGTTCATTGTATTTATTGTAATATTAATGTTTTAACACTAATTTAACACTCCTGTCCAGTAGGAAACAGGGTTTAAGTAGATTTTTAAAGACTTTTGCACAGTAAAAGAGCCAGACTTTCTGTACTGTAGTCTTTTCTTTAATTTAATCTACTCGATATGTCATAGATAAGACAGTTTGAGAGGCATTAAAATAATACTTTTGCACCAACAAGGTGGTTCAGAGCAAAATATAAAGAAATGACGGATGACTCAAAGGGCATCTTGTGTAGTTTACCGAATTAAAGTTTGTTCAGAAATAGCAGGATAAGGTAAATCAGGTTCACCAGAGTCTTTGCAATGCCTGTCTGTATTCAATAATGATGTTGAATGTAGCAGAATGGAGAACTGTGCCAGATTTAATTGTTGTGTTTTGTCCTGTATCTTTTCCACATGGTAAAACCCTGGCTGTGGGTTTGCTGTAGATGTAATAATGTTTCGAAGCTTGGAAAGTGAAGATTTCTGCACTGTGACACAGTTCTCCTTTCAGATGGACAAATCTGTAGGCTTTCCTTGTAAGTGCACTGAATTGTGCATGTATCGTTTTCAGAGGAAGCCTCCAGTGCTGCTCCTTCCTCAGCGATTTCAGCCTTTTTCAGTGAGATATCTTTTATTATGTGTCCATTATTTCATTCCTCTCAGACTCCCTTCATCAACCCAATCCACCCACCATCTGAGAGAAAGAGAGATTATATAGAAACACTTAACTATGGTTGTTTTCTCAGTATTTAAGGCGCTTCTTTATATGTATATACTGGACTAATTTTGACATTTGGATACAGTCGCAAATTTCTGATGTGGTTAAAAAAAATGCCTATAAATGCCTATTTTTATAGTGAAAACCCTAAATATGCCCCCAAATATGCTCCCAGAAGTCTTTAATTTCATTTTAAACTCAGGTTAATACATTACCCTTAAAAAATGTGAAACTGTTCTTATGCAGGAATTCTGGACCTCAGCTGCGTCAAAGGGCAGCAGCCAATCAGCAGCAAGCAGAAATAAATAACGCTCTCGGATTGGCTACTTTCAAACCTCCGGCCTCTGAGTACAGCGGTGTTTCACCAAGACGCATTTCTTTGTGTTCTCTGGACAGTGCCAAATAATTTGTAGTTTTATTTTATATGGAAATGTTGCTGAATTTACATTAATATTTAAGTTAGTAACTTATATTTTTCTTAATAATTTAACGGATGTCTGCGGTTTTCGTCGAATTTGCGGGAGTTTCCGCGAACAGTTACTAGTTGGGTTCTATTTTTAAAAATCCGCGAACGACTGAGGATGAAATTAACAACAGCACACTTCTTCTGAGGTCAAAATTGAGCAACACACTTTACTATTAAAAATAGCCGAGGGTCTATAGGTTTTCGTCACAGATGCATGATGTAAGTTTGTCAGAGAAGTATCTCTTCATCGTTTCACTGAGATTAAAACAAGGACAAAGACACGCCCATTATGCAAATAGATGGGGCTTAAATCTTCAAACCATCAAAAACGTTGCTTAGGCTATCATGGCTTGTCTTCCCGTGATGAAACGCCACGAATACCCAACAGTCATTTCAGTATTTGGAGACCATCTTGAGTAGTTCCCCACATACCCTTGTACTTATTTACTGAAGTACTTATGTACTTTTACTGTAGGCTGTAACAGACATTTGGACGGTTGTCCACTAATCATTAAATTCTTCGTGGAATTATTAGAGTAGGCACACGGTCTGCCAGTCACGATAAAAACCTGACTTTCTGCTTGTCCCGGGTACATAGTTGGTGCCTGGAGATTCGAGACATTGCCCTACGCATGCCAATTAGCTGCATTAAAATCACAAAGGAGCAGGCGGAATTGATCCGGCCCGTGCTGGAGTGAAAGCTTGAAAGAGAACTTCTGTCAAAAAATGCTAGAAATGAATGGAAACTGTTAGCATGATCTTCTTTTTAAGATCATTTACACAAAGCTAACAAACCTCTGCTAACACATAGACATCATTAGCAATGCTAGCGAAACCTAGAACAGGGAACCTTCATCTGTTCACTACAAACGTCCCACCACTACAAAACACAATGTACCTAAAATGTGCTTAACCCATCTTAATTTACCTCTGAAAATACACCAAACCCCTTCTTTTGAATTAAGAGGCCGTTAATTTGTGAAACCGACCCCTTAATTTTACCTTAAAATTAGATTTAAGGCCTGAGTGTGAAACGCCTTAATCTTAAATTGAAGGCGTTAATTCAGGACATTCTATTATTTGAGAGGCAAATTTGAAAAAGTAAGAGGAAAATTCAGTAGTTTTACCCCTTAATCGCCTTAATCTGTGCCCTTTCTCCCTAATTTTCCTTCATTTCTTGTATGGGAAATTACGGTCAAAATCAAGGTAATTTTAAGGGGTAAACTTAAGGCGTTCGTAGTGCACAGAAAACTAATTTCTCTGAAGCTAGCAGGTGTACAGCAGCTTCACGTCATCTTTTTTTAACGGGCAGCAGCTAATGCTAACACAGATAGGCTTTAAGGTTGTTGTTTTAAGGTCGTGTGACTCCCTTCCCCCTTGCATGGAATTGTGTATTGTGTCTGATGCAGTTTTGTCCAACCATCTCTTCAACTCAAAGTGTGGATTCATGCTCATATTTATTCGTGCTTATATCAAACCATGTGTCCAGATTAGCTGCTTCATGGCGTACGCCACCGCAGCTAGAGTTATCGTTGTGAGGTGTGAGTGTGAGAATCAGGAGGGATCAGAGTGTTTGGCAGAGAGCAGATCCTGACGTCTGGTGCTCTTCACAGGGGTCGGATTCGACAGAGAAGCCAGTGTGCGCTGCTCGCTAGTCCATTCGCAGTCCGTGCTGCAGAGGAGACGGAAGCTGAGGAGACGGAAAACCATCACAGGCATTCCCAGACGAGTCCAGCCAGACTTAGGCACGTAAAACATTTCATCCCATTCATCTCTTTCTGTCTGATTGGAATTTGTTTGCAATTTCAGCTTCAGGTTAGTGGTCTGCTTATTTAGAGTACCACAGATGCCTCATCATATTAGCCAAGCATTACTTTCTTCGTTGATTTTCGGTAGCACTTTACAGTGGGGTAGCATTCATAAGGCTATGACATTAACATGAATAGATGCTTATAAAGACTCATTCCATTGTCGCTACACTTTCTGGGATAAAATCGACTAAAGTACCCTTTGTGATGTAACAAATGTCGGTATTAACCTTAATATAAATTTTAACATGCATTTATGTCACTTGACATAAACTTACGCAGGTGTCATGTAGCCTCATGAAAGCTGCCCTTCAGTAAAATGTAATCTATTTTTGCCTGAAGAAAACGTGACATGTTTGATTAGTGCAAAGTCATTGTCCTGCTATTGACCTTAGGAGAACTTCTTTTGTATTTTTAAGATGTCTGATCAGTCACACATACATTTACAGTTTACCAGTTTTGAATTGATGTTCTCTGCTTTTTCCAGACTCCGATGAGTCCCCGGTAGCTAGAGAACGAACATTGGTAGTGCATACCAGTCCTGACACTTGCCCGGAGGACCTCATCCTCTCACGTGTAAACACCAGGGACTCTGGTTGCCAGACAGAGGATCTCTTGATAGTTGCTGCAGCGCCTTCACGTAGACGGATCAGATCTCAGAGGGTCCAAGGTGGGACTGTGCCACTCTCCCATTCTACAGGGAATATCTCCTCTCTGCCAGAAAGCTCTGAGACAATGTTCTCTGCCTCCATCGGCTCCCGCCTGCGCTCCCGTAGCCTGCCACGCGAAGGCGGACGGCTGGTTGACGAAGGCCACAATGACAGTGATGAAGACGACGAAGAGGAAGAAGAACTTTCCCCATTTGAGGTGGAAGACTTCCTTACAGGAACAGGAGAGCACATGCTGAAAGATGAAGGAGAGAGCACTGATGACCAGGTACCGCCAGAACGGCAGCTAGGTAGCTTGAAGTTCAGCCAGCACCCTGAGAGTCCAGATCATGTGTGGTTGGAGCGGGGTCGTTCTCATTTGCCTCGTCAAGCTGACATGGAAAGCTGTGAGATTTCATCTAGCTCTGACACATTCAGTAGCCCCATCCACTCAAACGCTGGTGTACTGACCAGCCAGATGGACCACAAGGAGGACCATCAGTCTTCCAGCGGGAACTGGAGTGGCAGCAGCTCCACGTGTCCTTCTCAGACATCAGAGACAATTCCTCCTGCAGCCTCACCCCCCCTTACCGGATCTTCACACTGTGACTCCGAGCTGTCTTTAAACGCAGCTCCTAATGCCAATGACGACTCTGCAGGCTTCATTATTGATCCCTACTCTGGGGAAAGGCTTCAAAGTGTTCGTGGTCACAGAACAGGGTCGTTTACTTCTACTGCACCTGACATGCTGGATGATGCTGGAGTCAGCACTGCTAGTGAAGGTGAGTGGAGCTACCCTCAACATAGGCACCACTCATCCTGCCACCAGGGCTTCAGCCCTGAACACTCTAGGGAAGAAGAGGGGAGTCTAGAATGTCCCAGTTTTGCAAGCATAGCCACGTTTGAGAGCTTAGACAAGCCTCCCTCTGAAAAGGCAGACACCATGTCGCATTTCTCTGTGGATGCTGAGGGCTATTATACCTCCATGCACTTTGACTGTGGTCTTAAAGGTAGCAAAAGTTTCACTTACAACTATGCATCAGTGGACCAGCAAAAGGAAGAGTACAGAGGTCACACACTCGGGAGACGCAGTCTCTCTCTGCGAAAACCAAAGGTGAAGCCTTCGCCACCAAAACGTAGCTCATCTTTAAAGAAAATCAGCAGCCATGCTGGACCAGCTCCAGAAACAAACGAACCAAAGATAACTGGTGAGCAACACCAACAAATGTCTTCCATGGAGAGGCTGTTGCTGTCAGGGTCAAGTGACCCTTCATTCCAGCCAGAGAGTGAGGAGCCAGTGGAAGCCTGGGGTGTTCAGAGTTCTAGCAAGATTTCAGATGTTGCTTTTTTTGGCTCCACTGACATACACTCCTTCAAGGGCGAAGGGGCTGTTCAGTCTGACTATGCAGACCTCTGGCTTCTGAACGACTTTAAATCTAGCGATCCTTACCGATCACTGTCGAATTCCAGCACTGCTACAGGTACGACGGTCATCGAATGCATAAAGTCACAGGAAAGCTCAGAGTCACAGACTTCTCAGTCTGGTTTGAGGGCCACCACTCCTTCACCACCATCAGTAGAAAATGAATTCAGGCTGCCCTCCCCAGAGAAGCTAGTAGGTCTAGCATCACCTTCCAGTGGCTACTCAAGCCAGTCAGAAACACCGACATCTTCTATGCCATCGGCTTTCTTCCCAAACCCCAACCCTCTGTCCCCCACTGGTGGAAAGAGGAAACCAAAAGTCCCAGAGAGAAAGTCCTCTCTCGCTTCATTGCAGCAGCGCACATCTAAGCGGGACCTTGAGCTACCCATTATACCTCCTTCCCACCTTGACCTAAGTGGCCTTCACAGTGTCAGCAAGCCTTCAAACCACAAGAACCACATGCAAATCCTCCACCCAAACAAACGGAAGGTGGCAGTAGCTAAACCTGAGGCTGGAGCTTCATCCACTTCAAATGTTGAACCTGACGGTGCCACTCCACTGGTAATCACCCCCACTGTGCTTCGTTCAGTGCAGCTACGCTCGGTTGGCAAATATGGTGTAGGTAACCACGACCGGCCTTGTGCAGATGCTTCCACTAGACCCAAGTGCCCCACTGTAACTGTTATCACTGAATCCACCAGTAGCAAACACCATGAGACCAGGAAGCCCCCACCCTACAGACCCCTCGCCACTGAAACCTCCTCTCAGGACAACTGTGAACCACTGTTTACTCCTGCGGATGGACCAGCTTATGAGAGTTTAGCAAGCCATCTTGGTGCTAGAAACAGGTATGACAGGTTAGCCCCAGCACAACTTTGGACCATGACTGCTGAACTGGAGAACAGAGACAACATCACAGCAGACATATCAGAAAATACAGTGGATCAGAGCAGTTTAGAAGTAGAAAAGGGCCAGACATGGAGACCTGATTCAACAGACGAAAACAATTCCGCAAGATCCTCTTCTGATCATCATGATGTAGTGAAGACTTCTGAGAATCTTAACAAAGTGCCTGATTTTAGCCATCAATCATTACTGGAATTGCAAATTGGTCCAGTCGGTGATGCCACTAATCAAGGCAAGAAGTCACTGTCATCAGGTGTCCCAACCAGAAGTGCCTCACAGGACAACATTGAGGAAGGGTTGACGCCAGACACAGAGGGTTACTTCAGCAAAGGTTAGTCCCTGGTCACATTTATGTGTTTTCTATCAGGTATTTTAAGGTTTCAAGACAACTTGATTACATGTTGTTACTTAAATGTGTTAAAGGAAGATCACTTGTGAAATTCCTTTGCAGAATCCACACCTAGTGATCCGACAGTGTCCCCTCTGATTGATGAATCAAAACCAGAGGAGGACAGCGTTTTCCTTTCTCCTAGCAAAACCCGCACAACAGAGGATCTCTTCGCCATGATTCACAGGTAAATTTCCAGTCTACAGGAGAAGGTGAAGGAACAATGTTTCAGTCAATGGCAAAAAACCAACAATTTTCAAAATTGAATTGTAGAGAAACACAAAGAATTTCACATCAAAACACTCTGAATTACTTAAATAAGCCAGAAAAAATGTTTGAATCAAATCAGAATGTGGCCAGAAATATGTTAACAACTAAACCGTTTGTCATTCAAGGTCAAAAAGAAAAGTCCTTGGCAGAAAGGACTCTGGAGATGTGACAGTCAGGAGTCGCCTTAGTGCTTCTTCAACTAGCAACGCTGCAACCCCTCCCAGCACCCCCGTCACCCCCACAACTCCGAGCTCCCAGCGGACCCCAGGACCAATTTACCGGAGTGCCAAAAAGTCCAGTACCTCCAATGAGGAATTCAAACTGCTGCTGCTGAAAAAGGGAAGTCGCTCCGATTCCAGCTACCGCATGTCCGCCACAGAGATCCTAAAAAGTCCAATCGCTTCCAAGAGTTTCGGCGACTCCCTAGTGGAAGGTTCCAAACTACCCGAGGAGTTTCACTCACCCTTGCAGGTGCAGTTGCAGTCTCCTGAGGGAACTCCCGAGCAGTTCCCAAGCCCCTTCCCAAAAGTCAACGTGGAGGGCTTCTCCACAAAAGCTTTCCCCACGGCTGGCTCTTCCAGACAAGGCCGTTCAAGGATACCACCAGCTGCCAACAGCAGCCGGTACAGCACACGCAGCCGACTGTACACAGCACCCATGCAGGCGATTTCTGAGGGAGAAGCAGAAAACTCAGACGGAAGTCCACACGACGACCGCTCCTCCTAAAAATGACAAAAAAGCATAAAAAAATATCATTGACACATCTGAGCTTTGGAAGCGAGTTACATATTTTTGATTTTTTTTTTTACATACAAAATGAGATGACTTGCCAAATGAGACAAAAATGCAGTTTTTACCCTTTTGTAGCCCAGAGGAAAAGAAAAAAGAAAAAGAAAAAAATGTAATTTGTGCTAAAAAATTGTAATTTTAGTTGTGATGTGACACTTCCATCATTTGTTTCACACTAATTTTGTATAACCGGGACATTGTAAAGTTTAATGGCCTTCGCTTAACTTTCACCAAGTTTTGTGTCAAAACAAAATCAAGTTACATGCAGTACATCATTTGCTGTCTAAGAGCACAGCATTTTTTTTATTGTAGTCACATAAAATTTAAATTGTATGGGCATTAAGCATGAAGCAGATAAAATTATGTACAGCCTTTGCAAAAGTTTGGCTGCCCCAAATGACATTTTGATGATTTTCTAGGTGGAAATAAATCCACGTTCTGTGCAGAGACACGCTTTAATACACGATCACTAAATGTATTGCACAAAAATAAATGTAGTAAAAAAAATTAATGCACAAAGTAAAGCATAAAATGTGGCCTGTGCAAAAATTATACTTATATTTAAGGTAATTTCTTCCCGAATATGCAAATAAACAGAAACAATGTATTAAAATCAAGGATGTGAACCCTTCAAAAAGATGTGCCATCGGACCCAGAAGGGGGCGTTCACACTTTTGCATTCGGCTGTATGTACGCAAACGTAAACTTGTCTATGACAGAAAAAAGTTTGGACAATCAAATAGTGGCCTTTCGCAGTGTTTGTAGCATTGAAGAGTTCACTTTCTCAACAAACATGTTTTAAAGAAGACAAAACCTGCTTTGGCTGCAATTCAGTCACTTGGCTGGAGGTTTTACAGAGTGGGTTTACCCCTGTAGTTTTGCACTTCTTTAAATTTATAGCAAACATTACAAGACCTTTGTACAAAAATGCTTTAAAAATGAAAAACAAATGCCTGTGTTAGCAAATTTATAGCAGAAAATAATAACACTAAATAAGCTTAAATGAAGAATTTCACCTCAGACAATGATTTTACACTGTTTATCTTTATGAATATTGGCTGAAATGTCCCAGCAGCTGTGAAGTTCATCATTTGAGCATTGATTCTACTTTGTGATGCAAATAACCTGAAAGAAATATGCAAGTAGTGAAGAAAAGTAGTCGTCCACCCAGCTCTATTTAGTTAATTTAGTTAAGATGATGAAGAGTAAGATTGCGGCAAGTGTGGCGTGTTCCTGAAACACAAGTTATGAAATTAAAACCCTTGAAAAGTATTTTACTCAAATCTTATGCAAATGGTCCAAGGAGCGGTTCTAGATGTAGACATTCTAGGTGGTTGCCTAGAACAGCACCTTCAAGAGAGACGCCAGTTGGGCACCAAGTCCCCCACTAACCAACCCACCCCCGTCGACAAATCCGTAGAATTGCCAGAATTGCCACCGCTCTAATAAGTAGTTTTTCAGCTCATTTGTTTTTCAAATTATTTAAATTCCAACCTATTAAATCTCCCATTAGCCATATATGCTCACTTTTCGAGATGTTAATATTTCTGACTTGCAATTCCCAATTCTTGCGATTTGACCAATGAGGCTCAGGCAGGTCCCAGTTACACTACAGGCAACCCTTCGTCAAACATTAGGGTTTCGTTTTTATGAATATCTTCAAGGTACGACAGTCCTTCACAAAGCCTAACTTTAACCGTACAGCAAAGCGTCCTGTGAAATATGTCGTTATGTATGTGGTAACTAATAATAATTTGGCTACTTCTATATATTCAGTGTATGTTGTGGTGAACCGTCTCGTTTTCAGTTCACTTCAATGTGATCCTGTGTAAACAACGATGGGAAGACACTCTGAAACAGAAAGTCACGTGACATGAGTGTGTTTCAAACCAGCATGTCTTTAACTTGGTGATGTTTTGGTCCTTTTTCCACCCCCCCCCCCCTTTCCCACCCTTCTCTAGTGGCCATTGATTGATCTGCATGCGGTAAATATCCGGACAAAGTGGTGACAAGTTAGTATAAAAATGTTTTAGTGGTCAGAGTATCGTCAGTTCACTTGAATTTGTCATGTGAGATTGTGGAGTGGGTGTAACATTACTTTGTGTAGTTAACTGTAAATTTTAATTTTTTTATCCAGTCGGTATATGTAGCTTGCCCTTTGGTCTTCTCTGGACTTACATACTTAAAATACTGATTAGGGAGAAAGTCCAAGACCCTTGAGGGCTCTCTAACTAGGATATTCTATGATATCTATGATATATTCATAGATGGTGTGCTCTGAGGGTCCCCTGTCAATGCTGTGCCCTATACCCCCCCCACCCTTATACGGTGCCCCTGGTCCAGGTGCCTTGTTTGGTCAAATTTTTTCAACAACTGTGTTTAGTGAGGCATTTTAAGTTGCCCTGCAAATAGCCATGTTATGACCAATCACATCAAAGAAAAGGTGAAGCATCCAGTGATGCTCGCAGTGGAGGAGAGATTAGTGACTGCAAAGATGGACCAGGCCTCACCTTGGTGGTCGGTGAGAGTAGCCGGTTGCAGTCGGGGAGGAGCTGAGAAGAGAGCCATCCAGACAGTTTAACCAACCGTGCCCAACGAGTTTGTGTCCACTGGGATGTGGACAGAGCTTCTAGCCAATGAGTACGAGGCTGTGCGACATCAAGCGTCGCTCGGGTGGAGAAAATCTTCTGCCGCCTTGATCCCATTCTTGCTAGCAGGTCCATGTGTCTGAAATGACCAAATAATGCCTTCTCGCCAACTTCCAGAAAGACTTGGGACTCCAGGCATGTTGCTTATTGAATAACCCCAAATTCAGGGATAAAAGTGTCATTGGAGGGGGTTCCGATGTAAGCGCGAGGCGTGTTGAGCCGTAGGCCCCTCTCATTTGTGCTTCCTATGCAAGGATCCGTAAAGGGGCATTTGGCTGACGCTCTTATCCAGAGTGACTTACAGTCATTAGTTACAGGGACAGTCCCCCTAGAGACACTGAGGGTTAAGTGTCTTGCTCAAGGACACAATGGTAGAAATTGTGGCGATTTGAACCTGCAACTTTGTGGTCATCGGGTTCACAGGCAAGTGTTTTACCCTCTAGGCTCCTACCACCTGGTAATCGACCCTTGCAGTCTGGACGTGATGACACTGAGCGTTCCGGTGAGTGGGGCTGGGGTCCAGAGATTTAGACGGGGATGGACTGCAACGACAGTGCTGTGGGGATCAAAAAGAGGTGTAGAAGTTCAGGTTGTACAGGACTGTGGTAAGAGTGGTCTGGGTGCGGAAAACAGGCGTTTGCGCTGGAATCCGGATCTGTTTGTGAAAGTTGAGAAGGGAAGGAGGAATGTGGAGAAACTGTCCAAGATTGAGCCTCTCTTTCTCAAGCTACGGCTCAGAAAGCAGGAGGAGATGTTGTGCTAAGAAGCAGGACTAGGGGTCCAGACCCCTGTGGAGGTACAAACTGTAGAGCAAAGTCATGTCTGACCGAGAGAACAAGCAAGTCTTTGGTGTCTGAGCGTCTCTGAGAGTCTTGGTAGGAATGTTTAGTCTTTTGTTTCGACTTCGTTAACGACTTATTGGCATCATCAACTGTGATTCCAGCATTTTGAAGCATCTTTCTCCTTCTTTAAAGGAGTTAACCCCTTCTTATCATGCAATCGTTGGTACTGAGCCTAAAAGGAACCCTAACGTAGAACCTTGAAAAGATACAGCTAGCTATACGATACTGATGTGAGACCTTTTAATGACCACAGACTTTATTTATGGGCATTTTTTGGATATTTTATCTTCAGAGGATTAAGCTTTAGTGAAGCAACACTGGTGCAGAGGACAATGGTAGCCACTTTAGGGTCTAATGATTAATATATAAGCTAATCTCTTTGTTTTCCTGGTAGCTCTTTCTCGAGATGGTTTACAGTTCACTGTATCCTATTCTTTGTGCACTAAAATTTGCATAAAAATGCATAGATACTTATAAATAAAATACCAGTACCATCAGATATTGGAGCAAACCCTCAAATTACTTCATATACTCTATTAATAACTCTATACTTCATTTTACACAGTAGGTTTAAAAGGAAAACTATCGAATCAGTACCTGGATCAGCCGATACACAAGGTTTCAGGACTGGTATTGGGACCAGGAATGGTATCGGCTGATACTTTAGGTCGCTATCGGCCAGTACTCAAGAGTACAGAATATTGTAGCCAGTATTGATGCCGAATAATACTTGAGGTTACAAGAGTTTTTATCGGGGAACGTATCAGCCGATACTCAAGGTTACGGGACCAGTAATAGGATCAGTATCAGTACTGGCCCGTACTTAAGGTTACAGGACTGAGATCAGGGCTGGTATTGGTTCTGGCCAATACTCAAGGTTACAGGATTGGTTGACCGATACTCAAGGTTCCTGGACCGGTTTCAGCCTGTACTCAAGGTTACAGGACCAGTATCAGGGCTGATATTGGTACTGGCCAATACTCAAAGCTACAGGACTGGTATTGGGACCAGTATTGGCTGATACTCAAGATTATAGGATTGGTATGAGGTCTGGTATTGGTATTGGCCGATATTTGAGGTAACAGGACTGGTATTTGTGTCGGCCAGTACAAATACCGGTACTTTAACCTCAAGTATACTCAAGGTTTCAGGACCAGTAATGGTATCGGGGAAGAAATGTGATTTTTATTGCCATCTGTGAAATTGCTCCCACTGTAATTTGACCCAAACAGTTGCATATAAGGCCGTACATTTACACTCATTTTGTGATTTGATGAACCGAACGAGGGCTCCTTCGCCCCCCGGCCCTTCCTCTCGGCTCTGACTGAAACACAGGTGTGCACTACAAAGGGAACAAGGCGAGGGCAGTTGGCCTGAGTGTGTTTTCCACAGGACACCTGCTTCATGCTGCTTTACACTGAAAGCTAAAGCTGTTGGGACGGTTCTGTACATCATTCCAGCGAGCGCAACCTCGGTACTGCACTGATATCGTGGACTATGTGAAGTTTATTTTGTCTTTTGCTGTACCTTAAACTATGTATAGAGGGTGTGGAAAACAAACAAACAAACACAAACCCAAATGAATTTACCTGCCCCATACACTCGTTGCCCGAGGGGTTTTAGGGTGGTCCTGGTGTGTTTGGGTCGAGGACGGGGGACGAGGGACGAGGTCACTCTGAGCTCTGAACACACCAGTGAACATCGTTTTTGTAAGTTTTTGTACAGATTTGTAAATATGACCTTTTTCAAATGTTTCAATGATGTTTCTTTTGTAAAAAATGATTTGAGAAGTTTACATTAATTCCAAGCGTTTGTATATTTTTTGAGCTGTGCGCCGATGAGTCTGGTATTTATTTTAGTAACTCTGTGGAGAATCCCCGCTGTTCCTCCTCCCTGCAGCTGCCGCAGCGACTCCTTCTCGCAGAGGAGATCAATAAATGTGACTGCTTTAAAAAAGACTGTTCATCTCTTTATTTCTGTACATCTATCTATCTATCTATCTATCTATCTATCTATCTATCTATCTATCTATCTTTCTGACTGTCTATCTGTTTGTCCATCCATCCATCTGTCTATCTGTCTATCTATCTTATCCATCCATCCATCCATCCATCCATCCATCTGTCTTTCGGTCTGTCTGCCTATCTCTGTACATATATAGCACTTAAAATGCAATGATTGGGGTGATAACAATAATCAATAATAATAACAATAATAACAAAAACAACTAATTATTATCGTTACAATAATAACAACAGCCATAATAGTAATGATAATTATCATCATCATCATCATCATCATCATCAAATCACATACCCAATCATGAACAGGACAGTGTGCCTTTAAGAAATTTACATAAAAATAGAATTTACGCTCCTGGAAACAGATCAGATAAATATAAGAGATATGAAATATGTGTAATAATAATAATGAGAAGAAGAATAATAAATATAAAAGATATAAAATAATAATTGCAGTTACACTGGAGGTGAATCTGAGCCCTTTGCCGTTCCTCTGCTCTGTGACTGCGCATGCGCAGAGCGCCACGTCGGTCCGTGTTAGGGGCGTGGTCTCCGCTCCGGTGGGAGAAAGAGCCGCTTTAAACCTTCAGACCGACAGACCGCCCGAACCGGAACACCCGCAGCGAACCCTCCAGAGAACCGGACCCGGACCCGGACCCGGACCCGGACCCGCACTGCAGGAGCGCCGGACAGAGGCAGGTCGGTGTGGTTGGACCCGTTCCCGCCACGGAGCGTTGCGGGCCGGGAACGCGGCGGAACGGCGTTGGCCGCGTCTCTCCGGGCGGGGCGGGGCTGGGCTCGGCTCGTGCTTTGGTCTCGCGGCTGCAGCTCCGGGGCGGGAGGTGCCGCGAGGACCCGAACGCGGTTGGGCGCGTTCCAATCGGATCAACCGCGCGCGTGCACGCGAACACCCCGGTACAGAACGGAGATTTACGGAAATCTGAGCCTTTATTCAGAGCAAAAAGGAAAACAGAGCGGGGGGGGGGGGGGGGGGAGTAGTGGTTTTACTGTTGGGGTGGGGGTCAGTGGTGTTGGGCTAGGTGGTGGGGGGGTTGTGGGCTTAGGGTTGGGGTTGGTGATGTTATTGTGGGTGTTGGGGTTAGTGGTGTTGGGCTAGGTGGTGTTGGGGTGGGGGGGTTGTGGGCTTAGGGTTGGGGTTGGTGATGTTATTGTGGGTGTTGGGGTTAGTGGTGTTAGTATTTGGGTTTGTGTGGTTACTGTTGTGGTTGTGGGTGTTAGTGTTGGGGTTGGAGTTAGTGGTAATGGGGTTGGCGATGTTGGGCTGTAGTGACTGTGTTGGTGGTGTTGGGTTTATTAGTGTTGGGGTTGGTGGTGTTGGGGTTATTAGTGTTGGGGTTGGTGGTGTTGGGCTATAATTACTATGTTAGTGGTGTTGGGGTTATTAGTGTTGGGGTTGGTGGTGTTGGGCTGTAATGACTGTGTTGGTGGTGTTGGGTTTATTAGTGTTGGGGTTGGTGGTGTTGGGCTTGAATGACTGTGTTTGGGAGTAGAGGCCTGGTCTCTGTTCTCAGGCCTGGTCTGTTTATTCCCTCTGTCTCTGTAAACAAAATGATAAATTAATCAAAAACCATCAGATGTGGTGTGGAGGTCCTGGGTTTAAGGTTCTGGTGGGAAGATCCTGCTGGGTTTAAGGTTCTGCTTTGGACAGGCTTTACGACCAGTTACAGCTGTTAAGCATGCACATGCAGTACTGTGAAGAAGTATTGACACCCACGTTCTTCCTGTTCTGATTTGAATCTCCATGTTCAGGGGTGTCCAAATCAGGTTTGAGGAGAACTATCATCAAACTGTGCTGGACACCGACCCTCCAGGACTGGAGTTCGACACCCCTGTTTCCTGACATCCTATTTTCTGTCAGACTGTCTGATCTTTGTCACACTGAGGAGATTAAATGAAAGAAATGTGAACAAATGTTTTA
>JBBJLS010000134.1:73124-90374 GCA_037577275.1 Bryconaethiops microstoma | reverse complement strand
GGTTCTTTTGTGACTTCTTGGATGAGTCGTCGCTGAGCTCTTGGGGTAATTTTTGTAGGCCGGCCACTCCTAGGAAGATTCACCACTGTTCCATGTTTTCTCCGTTTGTGAACAATGGCCCTCACTGTGGCTCGCTGGAGTCCCAGAGCTTTAAACATGGCTTTGTGATCTTTTCTAGACCGATAGATGTCAATTACTTTGTTTCTCATCTGTTCCTCAATTCCTTTAGACCGTGGCATGATGTCTCCTTTTCTGGGATCTTTTAGTCTACTTTTTTAGTGATCTCTGGATTCAGCAGGTCTGGCAGTAATCAGGCCTGGGTGTGGCTACTGGAATTGCACTCAGACTTCCAAACAATGTGATTAACAAAGTTACTTCATGCTTTTACAAGGGGGGGCAATTACTTTTTCACATAGGGCCATGTAGGTTTGGATAGTTTTTTTTTTCTTTAATAAAACACTTAAAAACTGCATTTTGTGTTTGCTTGGTTTATCTTTGCCTGATATTTAAGTTTGTTTGATAATCTGAAACATTGAAGTGTGACAAACATGGAAGAAAAAAAAAAATCAGCAAGCGGGCAAATACCTTTTCACGTGTGTGTGTGTGTGTGTGTGTGTGTGTGTGTGTGTGTGTGTGTGTTTGTAGTTGACCTCACTGTTGTGTTTGAGTGATTCTCTGTGTGTGATTTTGTTTATTAGTGAGGCCACGTGTTTAGGAGCAAAGACGGCCTGTAAGAAGGCGTTCGAGTACAGCCAGAGGTCCAACGTCATCTCAGAGCTGGTGACCGACCGGCAGGCCCTGCAGGCCATGGAGATCTTCCTGGGTAAAGACAGTTTTACACAGTCTTTGTATCAAATAGATCTTTGAGACCCTCATGTATGCACAACTGTGCTGGCCAGGCAAAAAAACAGTCCACCTGTGTTGAAATCTGACGAGGAGGAGTCCTGGGATCTACTTTTCGATCTCCAGTGCAGCTATTGGTGCTTTTCCACTGGTACACGGAACCGTGGGGTACCACAAACAGAGGTTTTCTATTATAAATAACACGAACCTGAGCCCAAACCAAAAACGAGCTGCTTAGGTTCTCATCACACGGATAAAGAATGCAGAGAAAAAATGTAAAACTCCAACACGGCTATAAATAATAAACCACAATAACAAAAGCGACTCTGACAGAAAAACTCTCCGCCGGTTCGACTCCATGGACGTGGTTTTGGGACGACCGGCCATAAACTGTGGAGAGAATTGAGTCAGAACCCGAGTGTGACTGTTCTGTCATGTGTGAACACACCACAGCACACAGTGTGTGAACAGTGTGAAATTCTTTCTCTGCATTTAACCCATTCACCAAGCGAGGCAGCGGGAACTCGGGCTGCAGTGTGTGGGGACGATACCTTGCCCAAGGGTACCTCAGTGGTGCCACTAGCAGTCTTGGGATTCGAACCCACAACTTTCTGATCGCAGGGCGAACGCATTAACCACCGGCCACCAGCTGCCGTGTAAAACAGCACTTTGCTGCAGTGCAGCCCCGTCAACACAGTTTCACTTTGGCTTTCCTGTTGTGACGTAAAGGTGCTGAAGGAGAGCCCTTCTAAGGGTGAGTATTTACTGACTTCCTGCACGTCATCCTGTACTTAGTCGGGGAGGTTCTTCTTCTGAATGTTCCTCCAACCTCCATGATCGGAGGCAGCACTAGTTCTGAGCAGCTGAATTCACATCAGAGGCTTGAGTGTGTTTGCTGAATTCTCTCGCTGAGTGATTAATGGTAGGAGAATGAGTGTGTATAGCAGTTAAAATTTATCTTCATGGCTGATAGCTGGGTTTGCTGGCTGTGCTCCTGATCTTGGCCTGTGAAAGTGGAGCCTACAGTGAATGTGTGCTGCCGTTCAAACTTGACTAGTATTATTTATCCCTCCAATCTCTCTGTTATAGAACAATGTGAGGTTTTTGAGTAATGAAAATATACGCCATATACTGATTGATAATAAAACTGAAGTTGTCCACCTGATTTGGTGGTTAGATGAATTATAACATCATTCTTGATGATGTTTTTTTAGTTTTCAGAATAATCTTCACCCCAGTTTGTCACTTTGGAAACTCCCTACAATAAGACCATCATAAGTAATGCACTACACTATCAATGGCATTTTGTTTATTGTTGTTTTTTTTGTTTTTTTTAGCCATTAATGCACTTTTCCACTTTTCCACTCTTGCTATGGCTTGTTGCCATGTTTGTGTTCTCATTCAAATTCAAATTTTAACTCAATTGAAGAACTTGATTGTGATAAATACTCTTATGTACCTCACTTAATTTTCTTCTTCTTTTCAAAAGCCGGGAAAGTGCAAACAAACATGTATATTAAAAGATAGCTTTACGCTGATCTGCAATCAGGCTGGCTTTTATTTTCTTAAACACTTAGTCCTAGTTTTTTAAAAGTGATGTGTAGGAGAAAGCTCTGGGACTTTGTACCAGCAGCTCTAGGTGTGGGCCTGTCATGCACGAATGCGTGCTGCTGTTTTTTTTTTTGTTTGTTTTTTTTTTAAACTTCCTCTAATGGGTGTTTGGACTTAAACACACTGAAAACCGTTGTGTTTGTCCTTCCTGTGGACTGAGAGCTGTTGTGCTGATGCCACAGTAATTGGCAGGTGGACCAAACCTCCTGTTGTCTGTTTATGGGTTTGCTGTCCTGCATTCTGAACTGAGGAGGCAGGACAGGACCTCTAGCCTAAATCCTCTAGACAGTCAAAAGGTGGCAAATCCTCTAATAGACAGTCAAAAGGTGGCAAATCCTATAATAGACAGTCAAAAGGTGGCAAATCCTATAATAGACAGTCAAAAGGTGGCAATTTCTGCCTTTTAATCTACTCCTCTCCCTTTATTACGTGATTCCTCAGTACTGTCAGTGCCTTTATTTTGACATGTAAAGTATATAATCTGACATTTGTAACTTTGGTAAACTGCTTTTTTTCAGCTTCGCAGTGGAATATATTTGTCAGCTCGTGCCTTTTATTCTTCTTATATTTGTATATATGTAGGCATGCAACATAAATTCTGGTTTATTTACATCCAAGTTGCCCATTTTATGTGTCCATCTGTGCTTCTTTTCCTAAATAGCAAGCAGCAAAGATTATAACGTTTATTCGTTTATTAATAACGATGCTTGCCATTTGTAGAGCATGAACATGTACTCCATGCCAAAATTAGTTTTTGTAGTCTTTGCTAAAGAGTCCCGGCGCCTTTCTCGTAGGGGTCAGTGTCAAGTTTAAGACTGTAAGTTTGGGCTTCTACAGGGTAGTATAGCCATTAGTATTCCACCTTTTATGGACAGGGTCCAAAACTTGCACCTCAAGTGCGAGTAAATATCTGTGTTTGTGAATAAAATGTGGGCAGTCAGTATTGGTGGGTTGCTGAAAAGGCCTTCGTCACTAGAAGCTTTTATTACTATAAAAGCTTATTATTATTATTATCCAGCTAAACCTGGCTTCAGGCCCAAAGAACGAACCACCAAAAGTGTTATTTGCTTTGTGTGTGTCCTATATATTGAATGTTAACATCTTAAAGTAAAAATATAGTATCCTTACTATTTGTTCGCTATTATAGTTCCCATCAAAAAGATCATTTGATGAGTAATTAGTAATTGCATTGCTTTTTAATGACGTCACCTTATGCAGTTCTGTGTTTTTGGCCAGTATTTTATTTCAAGTGCTTATAAACAGTGTGACAGCTTTGTTAGCACTTAGCTAAGATGATGCAAGCCCACCCAAAAGCTGCTTACAAAGGGAAAATGTCTACATTTGAAAATGTGCATTTGATAAAATGTTTATTATTTGCACGACAAAAACTCGTGAACATGCTGGAACGTTCTATGCTTTGTAGGTACAGGATGAACTGGGAGGTTACAAAAGGCCACAAAATTCCCAGGGCTGCTAAAGAGCCTCACATGAAAATAGTCTCATGTGAAATAGTCTCAATGAAATACTCTTCATTGGACAAATCAGACATAGCGATATTGAATAGATCCCAAAAAATGCTTATGTAGTTGCAGGCTCTTTTTATCAGCCAAATTAGAAATGGCCAAAACAATGTAATAACGATTGTGCAGCCCTACTAATCCATAGTGATGCGAGTTGTGCTGTAATTGTATCACATTGCTTGTTCATAAACTGTCACAGGTAATCCAACAATAAAGGCCGCATGAAGCTGCTTCTATACGGTGATGAAACACATCAACCTACTAAAGCTCCACTTACTCTCGGGGCACTTTGTAATTTGTTGGAGGGAACAAAAACAGTTTGTCTCTGAAAGAGCCACTGACGCAATTAAGGGTTACTAAGAGGGTTTATAAGAAGTCTTAACCTGAAAAACTTTTTAAGTGTGTTTTTTTGTATTTGTACCCTGAACCAGGCTGAGTACAAACTGCTCCATTTAACTCACTGTTTTATTCTGTTTAGTTTCTCTGCATTTAATTGTAATTGTTTTAATGTTTTTGCATATAATGGCTGTACTTTTGTTTTTGGAAATGAAACACTATTTGTAAGATTCTAGATGAGACGAGCCCCTCTCGGGGCGCCCAGCGAGGCCCAGTAATTACCTCCCCTGTTAACATGCAGGTCAGATTCGGCTTGATTTAAAAGCTCTCCTCCTTTCGTTTCCCTGCAAATAATTGCTCATTTTTAAGAAGTAGCCTACACCTTCAAAGCACTGGGAGGAGGAGGAGGAGGAGGAGGAGGAGGAGGAGGTGGGGGGGGGTGGGGGGTTATAAGCCACATGTTGACCACTTAAATCATACACCTGAATTCATCACTTCAGACATGCGGCTCAGACGCAGCACTAGGGCTGAAGATGAAGCCACTTTTTCAACTGCGAGCCTAGAAAAGTGACTGTTCCTCAAGCAAACCCCTGCATCAAATTGCTACACTTATAACTTGTGACTTCAAAACTTGAAAATGCTCATTTAGCTTTCATATTTCACATCTAACCTATGTTTTTTTTTTTTTACATTTGTTTTACTTTATTTTAGATTTGTTTTTACGTGTTGGGACGAATAATGAATCTTGAATCTTGAGTGCAATATCCAGTTCTGCTGTTAGAGTTTATATTAGAAACACTTTATTAGAACACTTTATTGATCCTGGAGGAAATTGCTAAGGCTTTGACTGCACAGAAACACAGAGACACAAAGTTAAGAACAAATTAAAATATAGTATAAAATAAAAATAAAACTCTCCAGAAATGCTTAGTACTAAATACACTATACTATATACACAAAAGGCTGTCATCAATAAGAGAGGTGGATATACATGCTATAGATTATTAATAAAATTAAAATAAAAGGCTATGTACACAAAATACTATCAGTAAAAGAAAGAGAGATACATATTATAAGTAATAAAAAAAAATGAAATCGTTAACCCATTAACCTATTTAGCACCGTGTTTGAGCTTTGCAACATCGTGAGTTATTAAAACTTTAAATTACATGTTATACTAGAGAAATGAAGCTTTGGGACTTTATGCTTGATGTGATATTGTGGTGTTTTTCCACGCCAAAATTTCCAGGCTGGCTGCATTCATGGAATGAACTGTACGGCCCATTCATTAGATCACACCCAATATTCTTGACAGTATTTCTTATGTTGTTGTTTCCATCACTTGGAAGCCAGTCAAAGGCCTAAATGCATCCTGCACATCCAATCAAAGCAAAGATTTAAGGGTGACAGGGTGACCAATCACAGCTCCAGGAGAGTTACTGGGTGTTCTGATGAATCGTGGTCTTCATGTAATCCAACTAAAGTCTCAATTTTAAGCTTTAAAAGTGTTGGCGAATTGGTGCATGAATGGGCGGAGCTAAACAGCTGTAGCCAGAATAAGGAGACATAATTACGAGTGTTGGTTTTGTGACCTCACAAAACTTATTTAAAAACAGTCTGCTTTTGTAGCTTATGGATTGTATGGATGGGAGTGAACATCCCATTTGAAACAATATTTAGGCTTCAAGCACTTTTAATTCTGGAAAAGTGATGATACGGGCCCCTTAATATCCTAAAAGGCATTACGGTCACAATATGTAGCGGTAAAATAGGAATACTGATATTTTGTCCATACCTTTCCGCTCTAGTCTATACATCAACTTCTAGTTTTTACAGCATACGGTTTAGCCCGTGATACACTGATCATGTAATGAGAGAATTGACCAAAATAATGGCTTATTGTCATATTTCCCTCCCTCTACAGCAGCTTTTCTTGTTTTGAGTTTTGGTTTATTGGGAGGATTGTACCACGAGTCCCTGCATTTGCATTTCATACTTTCTGATCATCACCTTTTGTTTGCCTCGACTCCTGAGGGAGGTCCTAAGCAAATTCTGACTTTCTCTCTGGTTCTTCTTCCCTGCTGTCTCTGAGCAGATGTCCAGCTTCTCTGAGGCAGATGAGTAATGTGTAATGTGAGCTGGGCTGCTCTCCCTGCACTGCTGCGCCTCTGTGCAATATTTCATGTAGATGCTGGTATGACAAGTCACAGTGGAGCGAAGAATGATGGGCTGAGGGACGATTTCGGTCAGTTGAGAAACTGCTGGCCCTCTGTGCTCTGCCCCCAGCAGGTCAAAGTGGGGGTTCCTCAGTTCTTTGATTCCTCGGTTCTTTGGTTCCTCAGTTCTGTGTTATTCATTCTTAGGCCTGTTTGGTTTGTTAGGTGGTTAATAATCCCACTGTACCCTCAGTAGCAATTTTCTGTGGGTGTTGACACAAATATATGTTGGTCATTTTTGTTAAAAGGAGAGGCCACTCACTTTAACCACATTAAGGACTCATTAATTTGTTCTTAATATGTTGTATATCATGATGCCAATGTGGCGATTTGTAAACAGGTAATCACGTAATGTGTTCTAGCGTCGCTGTGACTTGGTCACTAGGAGCTCAGACCTGGATTCTGCAAAGCTGCTTTGTGACAACATTGGTTGAACTGAATTGACCTGAATTGAAGTAATCATGATAATCTTTTTTTTTTTTTTTTTTTTTTTTTGGCTTATTTAAACAAATTTCACTGTAAACCTTTTCTTTTCTTATCAAGTCTTAAAACTGCAGTATTACTGTGTATTGTTCAATCAAACGGTATCTGAAAATTCTGTGTGTATACACACACGTGCTAAATTAAGAAAAATATAAATGACTAATTTTGTAACATAAATATTAGCATAAATTCAGCTAAATTTCCATATAAAATATAACTGAATACCCTTTTTTTTTTTTTTGTACTGTCGAGAGACACAAAGCAATCATATATTGACTGCTGCCCTGTGACACATCTCTGTTTCCCGTGTGGAGCTATCTCGATTGTTTCTCTGAGTGTTCATTACTGTAAATTAAATTATTACTGTATTTACCCTGCTTATACCAAAGAAAATGCACGTGTATTAATTACTGTAGTGTGTCTGTGTCTATGCAGTCCTTACATAAGCAATTACCTCAGAGATCAATAAAGTTTTCACATTCTTGGGTGTGTTTACGCCAAAATTTTTGAGTAGTTTGGCCTCATCCACATATAATCCTATAATCAATTCTCAGGATGCATGAAATGACCAGCTGTAAACATTCTAAATGTCAAACTAGACATTTAATTTTGATCCCCCCTACAAGCAATAGAATCACAATTTGTATCGTGCAGCCCTAATTGTCAGATTGTTTCTCAGTGCCATTCAGCTTAATGACAAGGAGCAGGATGCATTAGTTGACTCAGTAAACAGACTTCTTTAATGAGGAGTAGAGCCGATGGCCTGCTGTGAGCAGATTGTTCATGTTCAGGAACGGAATGAGCAGATTATGGGCTTCTACACTATTGTAGAATCAGTTATTCTACAAAACCAGAAGCTGCCTGAGGAGCAGGGCTGCACACATATTGACAAAATGCTGGATTGCAGCTAAATTGCTCCATATTACAATTGGCATGTTACATTAAACGGGCTGGCCACTGCAGTACTATTTGACCTATAGTTTTTACGCGTGTCTTGGCACCCAACTATGGACAAAAAAAGTGGACAAAATGTAAATTTTAACATTTTGTTTACCAAATCAAAATAATTTCTGGACATACTGACTTCTGATTTATTACAAAAGACTAAATTTGATTGTAAATAAAAGTTTAAAATTTAGTTAACTGGTGAATGACTGCACCAGAATGTGTTTCATGACGTCAGCACTTCTGAAACACACCTGGGATGTGTGAGAATTGGACACAGTAAACATTCAGTAATTTGTTCAAGATTTTTGTACCAATCAGCCAAATTATTAAAACCATAGAGAAGTGAAATAAATAACATTGGTTGTCTTGCTACAGTGGCACCTTTCAGTGAGTCTGAGATATTAAACAGTGAGTTAACAGTCAGTTCTTGAAGCTGAATAAGGACCTGAGTGACTTTGACAAGGGCTGAAATGTCCTTGGATGACTGGATGACTGGGTTGGAGCATCTCCAAAACAACAGGCATTCATGTGGAAGTTACTTTGAACTGAACCATCTTCCTAAACATCGCTGCAGATCAAGTTCTCCACTTCATGGCAGCAGTTAATATGCCCTGACCTCCAGATTCCAAGATCTTAATCTGATCAAGCATCTGTGGGTCGTGCTGCACTAACTAGTCTAATGCATCCAATGTACAGAACTGGAGGGGTCTGCTGTAACGTCTTGGTGCAGATATTCAGCGGTCCACACCTTCAGATGTCTTGGGGAACATTTAGCAGCACAAGGAGATCTACATAATATTGGGTGCACATATTGCAAGCCTTGACGGAATCATTACTGCGAAGGCCAGTATTGCTATAATGAAAAACAAATGATCTGTTCTGCAGCCCTGCTGAAGGAAAGAAGTTCAAGGAAGAAACTTCATAATTTTGTCTTGAGCTGTGAGACCCCCCTGTTCTAGAATGCAGATTCACTTGTCTGACATGAAACTCTTTCTTGGTTCTGAAGAAGAATGTGGAGATTCATAAAATGATATATTTGGGCTTAAGATGCCCTGTTTCAACCCAAAAGCAACCGTAAGATGAGTAGCAAAGCTTAATATTCTTGTGGCACCGGCTGAAGTATTTCAGAATAGAGTACTGAAATATCCCCTGCCATTCTACTGCTGATTTCAATACCCAGACCAGTCTCATCAGCATTTGTGAGCCTGAAGACATGCTGCTTTCCGGATATAGTCATGCTACACTGTCACATTGTGATCACATGCTTTGTTTGACGTTTGTACAGCCATGTTGTGTGTTCTTGGTCAGAGCGTCTTCCCAGTAAATCCTTTCATGCTCTGTGCAGTCTAGAGTAAGAGCGTCTACTGCCTGACCTGTTTATTAAAATTAAGTTAAATTAAGTTTCCTGGAATTATTTCAGGAACAGCTATATCATCATACAAACGAAACAAGTGCAGAGAAAGTCATTTGATATTAAACTTTGGTTTAAATTCACGATAACAGATTAACTGTAGAGCTGCACGATATGGGCAGAGTATCAGTAGTGTGATTTTACTCCTGCATTTTGCGATTCCGATGCCTTTCACGATCTTAAAGGGCCCAAATATCACTTTTCTGGCTTAAAGTTTGTAAATATTGTTTCAAATGGTACGTTTACTTCCCTCATCTGTAAAGTCCATGTATGGAAAATAAGCTAGAAAAACAGCCCACACATTTAAAAAAAAAAAAAAACAAAATCAGAACATCCAGTAACCCACCTGGGGCTGTGATTGGTGTCACTGTCAAACACTGCGATTGGTTAGAGGCTCGTTTGCATATTGTAGCCGTTATCGATATCGTTAAAGTGTGTGTTTGTGTCCTCCTATGCCTGTTCACTCCCGCTTTCCTTCACTTTTTATTTGACAGCATTGAAGCACCAAATCACATACTATTACTGCTTCCTCCCACATCCCATTCAAATATTACCTGAAGAGTGTTACTATTATTTTCTCTGTAGATGTATCTGCTGATACTTCAAGGAACATCACTGATGAGCTAAAGTGTCCAGAAACACTGGTAGATGATTACAGAGATACTTCAACTTCTACTGAACGGGCAGGAGTAGCTGTGGAAGTGCTGGAATATGATCACCTGCAATCTAGTAATCTGCTAGACCTGTAATCTGGTCTCTGGAGACGCTCGGCTTGTCCCCGACAGATGCTTTTTTCTTTTTCTTTTTTTTTTTTTGTTCTTCGAGAGGACTCACCTTTATACAATGAACTGCATATTTAAACTGACTTTATTATGAAAATAAGCCAGCTCTGCAGCCTGGTGAAAGCGATTAGATTTTCATGGTAAACTAAATCTGCATAATGTACTCTGTGATTGCGAGAGCACTTTGATGAAGACAGATGCCAGAGTGTCACAAAGCGAAATGAAAGGAAATCCATCTTCCTGCCATCCTCGCCTCACAAATTCTTCCCTCCCGGAGCGCGTTCCCACTTTCCCGCCGTCGTAGGTGCGGAGCCGGAGACGGGCGACTCTCCTCTGCCTGGTGTTTTGCTCCAGTCTGCACTCTGTCAATTGTCGTCGGCTCTTATGGACTGGAAGAGAGCAGCGGCAGGCTCTCCGTCTCTTGTTGCCGCGTGTGATATTTAAGAATGTTAACAAGGCCTGCTGCGGTATTGATTCAAGCAGACATGTTTACACACAAGCATCCTGCAAGCGCGAGCTGTCTCTGTAGCGCATGGATCACTGCCTGAAGGACTGCAGGCTAGCTTTGCATCCGCGGTAACATGAGGATGTTGTGGTGGATGGAAATCAGTAAGTGGCTCTGTGTTCGTCAAGCCTTTAAGCTGCAGTCACGCTACAATTTTGCAGCCCGTTTGCATCCCAGGCATCCAAAACAGGCCTGTCCAATTTGGCACGAGAACATCAGTTCCAGGGTAATACGCCGCCTTTTGGTCAGGAGTTTGGCTTTTCAGCTACATTCAATGATCCTGTGATGAGAGTGAGGAAGCTCTAGACTCTCGGATCGTCCCATTAATGTTTTACGTTATAGTCGAGTCAAAAGAATGATGTAAAGTCCAATGCTTAGATGCTGCTGATGTTTGGAGCTTCAGTTTTGGTGTTCAGAGATGCAAATTTTGGTCCAAGCTTGAGGCAAAATTGCATGCATTTCATCAGTCTTGCAGCTCACGCTTGTGATGGATTCCATCTAAATGAAAGAAGTTCTTGTTCGAGATTCTAATATGGCAGGGCTGTTAGACTTATCTCTTTCCATTTAAGTAAAATTTATAAACAGTCCACAGCACACAAGTCCCAGCAGTCCCTCACCTCTCGCTGTACACAATATACGCTGTTGTGCCATTTTGTTTGAGTGCACACGAGATTTGTTTTCTTTGAATTATTCAAGTGCTGTAAACACGCCATCATTTCTCTTGTTTTGATGTTTAGTAATTTCCTTTAAAATTCTGCTTTAAAGAACAATATTTTTATTTGGAAATGAGGATGAATATTGTCAGCAGTTCCTGAAAAACACCGTTTACAGCTGGTCACTTCATGCATCCCGAAAAACACCATAATCCCCCTCCACCAAACTTCACACTTGGCACAGTGCAGTCAGATAAGTACCGTTCTCCTGACAACCGCCAAACCCAGACTCGTCCATCAGATTTCCAGATGGATAAGCGTGATTCATCACTCCAGAGAACGCACCTCCACTGCTCTAGAGTCCAGTGGCGGCGTGATTTACACCCACTGCATCCGACTCTTTGCATTGCACTTGGTGATGTCTGGCTTGGATGCAGCTGCTCAGCCATGGAGACCCATTCCATGAATCTCTACACTGTTCTTGAGCTAATCTGAAGGCCACATGAAGTTTGGAGGTCTGCAGCGATTGACTCTGCAGAAAGTCGGTGACCTCTGCGCACTATGAGCCTCAGCATCCGCTGACCGCGCTCCGTCAGTTTACGTGGCGCCACTTCGTGGCTGAATTTCCACTCTGTTATAATACCACTGACAGTTGAGTGTGGAATATTTAGTAGCGAGGACATTGCACGAGTGAATAAGAGATTTGTTTTCTTTGAATTATTCAAGTTCTGTAAACACTGCGTCATTTCTCTTATTTTGATGTTTTGTCATTTCCTTTAAAATGATGCTTTATAGAACAATATTTTTATTTGGAAATGAGGAGAAATATTGTCAGCAGCTCTTAAAAAACTAAGGCAAAGCTGTTCAGTTCAATACTTGCACCTATAAAAGAAAAAAACGGAGAAACTTTTGCAGTGGTCTCATTTTTTTTTCCAGAGCTGTATGATGCCAGTTGACAGCAATAACTTCTCAGCCATCATGCAATCCCATTTTAGAGAATTACACTGATTGAGAAAAAAAAAAAGTCCATGTAATCCAGTGGTTGCGATATACAAGTTATTCAGAGTGGTTTGATGTGAAACGCTACACTACAGAGAAACATTGACCTAAATTGTTTACAGTGCTGGTGATAGGAAACGAACTTGTAGGTTCACTGATGGCTCTAGATAATAAATAGACATCACAAACGACACAATATAGCCAAAAGTATGTAGACATCACTCCTAATAACTGAGTATAGGTGTTTCAGCCACAACTGTTGCTAAAATCAAACTCGCAGTCAGGTGGTGTCCAAACACAGGAAGTAGAATATGTCTTACAGAAGAGCTCCGTTACTGTAAATATGGATGCCAGAAGTCAAATTTCTGTCTGGCCAGATCTGCCACGGTCAACTGTAAACGCTATTATTGGGAAATAAAAGCATCTAGAAGAAATAGCTCTAGCTGTAGACCAAGAAAACTAAACCAGTGCAGAAGCAAACAGCATGTAAATTCATTATTACACACTTATTACACCATTATTACACTATTAATGCCTATGTATTTGAACTAGGATGTCCAACAACTCATTTAAGAGTGACAATCAGATGTCCATATACTTTTGGCCATATAGCATCAGTAAACCATTTCACATCAAAACACTCAATTACATAATGACTGAATTATACACTGAATTTGGAAAAAAAAAAAAAGAAGTACAAGTGGAACCCCCCTTTAACAATATTTAACAATGTTGTCAAAATATTTTAACATATATGCATTTATTGACGTGTGTTAAAAAGACATTTCCAAACTCAATCCATTTGCATAAAGGCATCCTTTCAAATATGAACACTTATTACTCTCAGCTTTTATTAAATAATAATTACAGAAATTAAAGCACTTACAAGTTACCCATGTTTTTTTGACGGAAAAGGAAAAAAAAAAGTTCCAGAGTGTGAGGACAGTGTTCAGAGTGACAGCAACTGTAAAATGAACACTAAATAGCACAGATGAATCTCTAAAAGGAGCCACTGAGACTCTGGGGTCTCGACGTGTCGCAGGTTCAGTGAGGTTGTGTTGGTTATGGCTGCTCACAAAGTACTGGAGAAAAAGCATTTAATCAAGGTGCTACATTACAGATCTTCAGCTCCACTACAATGACTCTTATCGAGAAGAACAATAAACTGGCATCAGGGCAGACTGAGGTCAAGTTATGATTAAGGCCGGGTCTCAGTAATGAAATTGGTTATATAATTTCTTTGCATTTAAATGGTCAGTGCTGGTCTTTATGAAATTCAGCAATAAGGAGGTATAAGAACTCAATACAAAAATAAACCATTTTTAAGAAACAACCCACTTCATCATCAGAATATGACAACGCAAGATTTGTAAACACTGACAAGCCTAAACAGTTTATTGGGTACACCTACCCTGTCTCTCCACTCATTGTTTTTATCTTTACCAGTTCATCAAAAGTCTGGACCCCCACAGGACCACCAGTGAGTAAGTGCTGTTTGAGTTGTAGCTCATTCCCAGCAAAGCAGTGACACTTATTTGAAAGGGGCATGTTAGTGTGTTTGTGTGGCACAGTGTGCATCACAGAGCCCCTGCAATCAGAAGGTTGTGGGTTCTAATCCCAGGACTGCTTGTGGCATCACTGAGGTTCCCTTGAGTAAGTTACCGTCCCCACACACTGCTCCCAGGGCGCTGTGTTCCTGACTACCCACTGCTTCACTTGGTGAATGGGTTTAACACAGAGAAAGAACTTCACACTGTTCGCTGTGGTGTGTTAATGTATGACACTTTACTAACACACACAGCAGTTCTGGTGGAGTTTTATACGCCTCTGGACTGAGAACAGTCCACCAGACAAAAATATCTAGGCTACAGTGTCCTGTGGGCAGAAACTGGCTATTCATGACAGACTAGAGGACAAGAAGTGTGGTATCAGATGAACTATCGTTAATAACTTCACCACCACAAAGTGGACCAACAGACTAGATGTGTCTAATAAAGTGGACAACAAGTGAAGACAGTGTTTAATACACTATTACCAGAGCAACACACACTCAGTGTCTCAGCTGTGCTGAGAACGATCCACCACCTAAATATTACCTGCTCCCTGGTGGTCCTGATCATTGATGAAGGGGTTACAGGGGGTTAATAAATGAGAAACAGATGTATTACAGTTATTATAATCTACAAAGTGCACCTGTATGGTCAGTGGAGCTAATAAAGCAGACAATGAGTGTAGATACAATGTAGGTGTACCTAATAAAAATGGCTTGTTGGTGTTTGACATTAAATTAAAAGTTTGCTGTGCATGTCATTACTGGATTTACAACCAAAATAGATTCTTTGGTTACTGCTACGATCAATAGTGACAGCACTGGTTACAAAATTAAGTATATGAGTTAAAAAAAAACAAAAAACATGTTATGGTGCATAAAGGTGTATAACATTTAAAACATGTTATGCACTTTTATGACTAAAATTACATTTTGAAAGAAATCACGACAATACTGTGAGGTAAATTACGATTTGTTACATTTTTGTTTGACTTTTCTCTCATCGCAAGAGAATCATAAGATGCGCAGATTTGCCAATGACAGGAAATCCTACAAATGTTTGTTTATTCTTTTGGAAACATGCATTCATGCTCAGAAAAATTTCAGACTTGAAAAAAATTAAATAAAAATCCTACACAAACCACCGGAATAAGCACATGACCCCAGTCTGCATGTGAGTAAGATCTTCATAGACTTCTTATGAGTGTATTTACAGATGAAAAGAGGACAGTTTCTGCGTAGCTGTTGTTTAAGAGGTTAAAACTGTTGAGCTGTTTGTGGTGACTTCATTCTCTGAAGGCCATTCCTGCTAAGCAGAGGGGAAAAGATTGTCTAGGGTTTCTTCTCTTTCTCTGCTGCAGCAGTAAATCAAATTGTTTTTTTTACTTATTTTCTCGAATCGGTTCCTCGAAATTATAGTAAGTCAACGTTTTGAAAAACACTGACATTTTTTTCTAAACAGCATCTCTAAATAGAACATACTGTTGAAATGATATCAATGTTTTGACCTGATATCTTGAAATAATGACCCGTTTTACTGAAATTTTAACTTGGCAGGCTAACATGACGTTTCTCAACAATTTGACTTGGTATGCCAAGACTTTACATAAAAAATGCCAAGTCATTACATTAAGATATTCAAAACACACACACAAAAAAAAATGAAAATAATGACATTAACTTGAAAGAATTGCCTACTTTTTTAAATGAAATGATGTAATGTCTTGGCATACCAAGTCAAATTGTTGAGAAAAGCCATGTCACCCCACCAAAATAAAGGTTCAGTGATATTGGGTTAAAACATTGACATACTGCTGCCAGAAGCAGAAAAAGAGAGAGAGAGAAAAAAGAGAAGTGTTTTCTCTACCTGGGGGGAATGGTCATCCATCCCAAGGCCACCAGTGACCTGCAGGAAAGTTGCATCGTCACGTTTCGTGTTCTCTCCCCTCCGTGTGCTGCCGGCTCATTGCGATGTGGCCAGAAATGTCGTCTGAGGAATAGTGGTCTAAATAAGAGAACATGCAACAGAACGTCCTCCATACGGTCCCTCAGAGTCCCGAGAGGCCGTTTCCGTCACTGTTCGCGTTCTAGTCTACGAGCTGGATGCGTGTGCATGCTTTAAAAGTCTTTTTCTTGCACTCACACCAGTGGTTTGTCGCATATTTGTTTTGCATGTTCATATTTGTTTCCTTTTTCCTGAAAGAGTTCATCTCAATATACATACAGTACATACTCTGATCACAGTGCGATTGGGTGAACTCTTACAAATGAAGCGTCACCGGTTGAGAGCCGCTGAGCTCCGGCGCATTGGGTCTTTCAGTACTGCAGATTTCACAGCCTGGCCTGGTGGACTTATTAATGAACGTGCAGGAGGGGCACGACCAACCCAGCTTGAGAAGGAGAAATACCAGTCAGAGACAAATCTCACAATCAAACTGAAACTGAAATTAGATCTTACAGATACACCTGTATGCAAAAGTTCAGGCACCCCTGGTCTAATGACTATATTTGCTAAATTAAACATTGAGTGAAAAATAAATCATGAAATCTATCCTGTACAAACGTTATGGTGATTGTTTTTATTTGAATTCCCTTCCCCCAATATATAATATAAACTCATTAAAAAATAGAATTTGTGCATTTACAGAAAAATGTCATATGTAGGTGTGATCTCTGAAGATAATGACTACTAATTAACACTTAGCAAATCAACAAAACATGACTGTATATATGGAGATGAAATATTAAGAGCCAACATCACATTTCATGGCCAACAGGAACATTTCATGGCAGGACACCATGACAGTCTTGCAGCACATTTAAGAAATTAAGTACAACTTATAAATAAAATCAACATTGTTTTATGAAATGTTATTCCAACTGCTTTGTCTTTACCTAAATTTGAGGGGCCTAAATGCCCACTTGTCACAGGGCAGACCACCAGCTGCCACTGCACTTTGGTGCTCAGGTCAGTGATGTGAAATTATGTAATATGGTTTAAAATTCTGAGGCAGAATTCATGTAAACTTTATTTGACTAGATTAGTGCATGAATGGTAGTGTGAATCTAATGTTTACCTGTGAGTTATTCTGTCTCACACCGGGTCCACCCAGCTGAAGCATCTCCAGGTTCATGATGTCACTGATGCTGTGTTTATCTGCTCCGCCAACACTGCCTGTTCAGCCAAAACACAACCAACAGTCAACTCAAAACACCAAAACACAACCAACAATCAACACAATTCACCAAAACACAACCAACAATCAACACAATTCACCAAAACACAACGAACACAATTAATCAAAACACAACGAACAATCAACGCAATTCACCAAAACACAACCAACGATCAACGCAATTCACCAAAACACAACCAACGATCAACGCAATTCAC